>CM029020.1:21721202-22073519 GCA_016801055.1 Panax notoginseng
ATACAACTGTAAAACTAATAACCAACAGTCCATCTTTGCACTACAGACAAAAGGTATACAACTGTAAAACCAATAACCAACAGTCCATCTTTGCACTACAGGCAAAAGATAACAACTGTAAAACCAATAATCACCATCCATCTTTGCACTACAGACCAAAGATATACAACAACTGATCATCTTTTCACTACAGGCCAAAGATATCAACAACAGGTCATCTTTGCACTACGGGCCAAAGATATTCATCAACAATTCATCTTTGCACTACAGGCCAAAGATATACAACAACAAGTCATCTTTGCACTACAGGCCAAAGATATTCAACAATAGGTCATCTTTGCACTACGGGCCAAAGATATTCATCAACCATTCATCTTTGCACTACAGGCCAAAAATATTCTTCAACAGTTTATATTTGCACTACAGGCCAAATATATTCATCAACAGTTCATATTCATAACATAATAATAGATGAAACACAAACTATTTAAGGATATTCTAATCCTTTCAGAACTTTCATTATTTAATGATAAGCTGAAAAAAATGAATAATACCATCTTACCATAATATGGATATGAAAGAAATGATATCACTTTACCATAAAAATGATACATCTTACCCACAATAATGATATCCCTTACCTTAGCATGTGACTTGATTATGCTTTCTGTGAAATTGATCATCTTAAACAATGCTTGCATTCCTTATCTACACTTGGAGTAATATTACACTCAATAGAAATACTCACAATATGAAGTAAAAGAATTCTATATTTTTTTGTGTAGTGATGGTGTGTCTTTAGTTACTCAGCTGAGCCAACCTATTTATACTAAAAATTTAGTAAACAACTAGCACAATCTGCTTTTGACAAAATAACCAAATGAGGTATATAATAATGACAGTGGAATTTATGTCCCGCAGAGAAACTTAAATCAACTTGTACACGTTTTAAACAAAATTTGTTCAATAATAGAGTTGTGGTCCATACTACTTTAGAAAAAAGTAGAGTGTCGCAAGTCCTGCCAAACTTACTTTTGTAAAAAGAAAATAATTGAGCAAACATCTGTATATCATTCTTTTCTTTTAATCAACAACCTTTCAATCTTTGAACCATATTCACAATTACTAAACACAACTCTCAATACTGCCAACTATATCAAATCAAATAATATGAGTCCACTGTGTAATAACTACTAGGTAATTATTGAAATAAATACCAAGTGACTTCTTACGTAGGAATCAATAATTGGTGCAATACCGTGTGCTACTGTGCAACAACGCGTATTACTGTGTTTTTAACCACCGGGTATTTCAACAGTATTAACGGTAACAACTACGCCGTTATTTATAAACAACTTATTTTTGTCGTTTTCTTCATCCCAATCGCTTTCCGTTATGGGGCCCACAAAGACTGCGCCGTCGTACGAATATTCTCCGACAGTAAGAATATTCCACGACCAAGCGAATATTCCCCAACAACAATGATTATTTTACAACCACTTGCTTATTTCGAAAAAAATTCATATATCACCCTTAACTTTAACATTTATTAATTTAAACCATTTACTAAATAGTAATTATAAAGAAAAATTGAATATTTTTATTTCATAAAATTCGGGTCTTACAGTAGAGTTTATTTTCTACTTGACTCTTTTAATGGATTGCTTGTTCCGCTGTAGTTAAACTTGATGTCTATTATATTTTATCAGTTTAACATTGTTGAAGCTAATGATAATTTATTCTGCATTATCTTAGTCATAATATTTTTTACTGGGCTAGTTGAGCTCACCCTTTCTTTCACTGTTCTCTTCAGGAAATGAGAACGTAGCTGGGGCAAGTCGGGGAACGGAGTGATGGTCCGAATGTTAGTATTAGTTAGTAGTCCTCCTATTCTATGTAATAGTGTGTTAATAAATAAATGAGGACTCCTTTTGAGTATGGATACTCTCTAGTAGACAATATTTGTATTCAAACTCACAGTTTATATTTTGTCATATTGAACACGACAGTTTATTATTAAGTTGTATTTGAATTCCTGTACCATGTATCTGACGACCCAAGATGGGTGATGTATACCTAATTTGGGGGCGTCACAGTTGGTATCAGAGCTTAGGGATATGATCCCTGGCTAAGATGTGAGAATAGAACTAGGAGGGGAGAGACGGAGGAATTCCTTCTTCGCTAGTATGACCTACCTAAGTTTATTTGTATGGTATTTAATTGGTCGGTCATAATATAAGGATAATATATGATATATCAATTAACTTTTATTTGTGGCAGTATCTGAAAATGGCATCTGAGAATGTTGAGAATAACAATGGAGCACATGCGACTTTGATTCACCACATATCAATAATCAGGATAATGTGCATCAGAAAGGTGACACACTCCTCATGCAAACAAAACACTGACCAGATGATGAATGATGGAATGTTCAGAAACTTTATGCAGTTCATGCAACAGCAGGCGAGAGCGGCTCCTGTCCAAAATATAGGTGGAAACACTGAAACTCTCTGACGGTCACCGCTAAACAGTTCAAAGAGCTGGGACCACCAGAGTTTAAGGGAGAGCCAAAACCACTTATAGCGGAAACATGGATAAAGCAGATTATCAAGATATTTGATGTCTTGGGATGCTCCGAGGAGCAAAAGGTTCCCTTTGCCGCCTTTATGTTGCGAGGAGAGGCAGATTACTGGTGAAAATCGATTAAGCGTACTCAACCTGCCGCACTGAAGATGTCTTGGGAGAAGTTCCAATAGCTGTTCAATGACAAATACTTTCCCGAAAGTGTTCGTCACATGAAGGAGGTGGAGTTCATCAAATTGGAGCAGAATAATATGACCGTTGTCGCAGTAAGAGGCTAAATTTGCTGAGTTGTCCCGATTTGCGTCCCACTTGGTGGATAATGAAAAGAGCGAATGACGCGAATATTTTTGCGAGGTTTGAAACCTGAGATACGTCAACATCTTATTTCTCATTAACTGTGTTGTGTATTCAGATATTGTGAATAAGGCTCAGTTAGTGGAGCGCGATAACGAGTCAACGCAACCAAAAGAGTGCAATCGGCAAAATAATAATACAGTGAGAGCAGTCATCGAAGCGGTGACAACAAGCGTGGAGGGAATCAACAGGCCAGAAATGGTAACCACTTCGGTGGTAATCAGGGCCAAAATAATAAGAATGGTCATTTCAAGAAGAGGAGATTCAACAATGATGGAAAGTCGTCAGCACCAGCACACGTTGTTAAGGAAGGAGACGACCACCTATCATATGTTTCACATGCGGAGGGGAGGGGCACATCAGTCCAAACTGCGCGATGCCGTCTAAAGCATGTTATAATTGTGGAAGAGAAGGTCATTTAGCTTGATTTTGTCGTTTACCAAAAATAAGTTCAGCCAAGATGGAGACACCAAAGCCGTCCCAGAAAAGTTAAAACCGGTAGTGCAAGGAGAGCGTTTGTTGTGACCTCCCAGAAAGTAAGAAACCCGAATGAGGTCATCACGGGTAAGCTTATCATAAACTCTAACGAAGTCTATACTTTATTTGATACCGGTTCTACCCATTCTTTTATTTCTCCTACTTGCACTCATCGATTAAATTTGACTCCGGAGAAATTGGACTTTGATTTATCTGTTGAAACTCCATTGGGAGAATGTAAGACCACAACTTATTAATGAATAAAATCAAATTTTCTCTAAATATTATTGTGAATAATAAGGGGTTAATTTGATATAATACTTTGGTTATGGGTGAAATGTGCAAATTTTTACAAAATAAGCAAAAGGTTATAAAATATTCATTTTATTTTGTCGGGGAATATTCGTTTGGTCGTGGAATATTCTTGCTGTCGGGGAATATTCGTACGACGGCGCAGCCTTGTGTGGGCCCCATAACGGAAAGCGATTGGATGAAGAAAATGACAAATATAAGTTATTTATAAATAACGGCGTAGTTGTTACCGTTAATACTGTTGGAATACCCGGTGGTTAAAATACAGTAGCACACGGTATTGCACCAATTATTGATTCTTACGTAAGAAGGCACTACTCAATAATTGTTACAGTAGTTACTGTTCAATATTTTTATTGATTCAATAATTGCTGCATTGATAATTTATATTATTGTTGTTTCAATAATTGTCACTGCACAGTATTTTCCTTATCAGATCAATAATTCATATTATTTGAATAATATTATTAGATAACATTATTGACAATGTCTAGAAAGTTCTGTTAAGGAGAGGTTTGGTCATCTAATTGCGCGCCAGTAAGGAGAAATTCTTATTGAAAAGCCCCCTCTTTCCTGGGAACGGCCTGGTTGTCATAAATGTGATTCTGTAATATTATTTATGAATAATTAATTATTGATTCATATGATAAGAAAATATTTATTTTACGTGGATATAAATGAGGGATATATTTTGTGGTTAAAAATGAAGGAGTTAATGTTGAGGTTTTTATCAGTATTTTTGTCGGAATGGAGGTATTAAAAATCAGGGTTTTTGAGATATTTTGCGGGGGTTATAATTTTTAATCCGACCGTTGGATCGTGGTAATTTTTGGATATGTTATACATATATAAGTTGAGTATATGTCCACAATTTTTGAACCGTTAAAAATGAACGTATGACTTATTATGAATTTTACGAGATGACTGGTTCAGAAATTGTTTAAATTTTCAGAGTTTATCATTTTGATGGAAAATTCTAGAATTGGTGGGCCCCACTCTTGTTGGTGAAGAAATGTGCTGAGATTTTTATTCAAATGTGGTGGTGGGAATAGTAGCAGGTAAAGCCATCAGGTTGCAGGTTAAGTCTGCTTCGGCGTGCTAACATTTTCCTATAAATAGAGGGCTAAGTTAGAATTGAAAATCACACCAGAAATAAGTTTTCTCTCTTTCTCTCTCTAGATTATTGAGTGTATTTTGTGAGTATTTAGATACTTTGAGAGTTTCTATTCATCAGAGCAAGTTTCTTTCAGCCTTATACCGGTATTCTGACCAGAAGTGCTGATATCTTGAGGTAAGGGATATTATTTTCTTCTTAATGATATTATTTTCTTCAATATCATTATGCTGAAATATTGATATGTGTTTTTATCAAATTTGAAACTTTTTGTGTCGGGGTTACTATTCACGTATACGACACTATTCATGTATACGGTACTATTCACGAATACGACACTATTTACCGAAAAATAAAATTTTCCCTTTTTGTCCAAGATGTCTATTATGGTTACTATCTTTGATTGTATCCATGTTTTGATCTTTATTTTTAAATTCTGCTTCACAATTGATTATTATGAAGTATTATTGATCTTGGATAAACTGTTATACGAATTCCTAATATTTGTCCTTCTGTCTCACTGGATTCGTTTCCTTTAAAATATTTTTTATCATCCTCAGTCCTAAATGATGATACTACTGAATATCTTTGGCCTGTAGTGCAAAGATGAATGATTAAACTGATAAATATCTTTGACCGTAGTGCAAAGATGAACAGGTGTTGAGATGAACATGACCGACTGGTGATACAAATGAATATCTTTGGCCTGTAGTGCAAAGATGAATATTTGGTTAAAGATGATTATTAATCGATGTTACAGGGATAAAATATTGATGATGAGCTTTTAAATCTTAGAATATAGTAGAATTCTTTTTCTACTTGACTCTTCTAATGGTTTGCTGTTTCCGCTACAGTTGTTGATCTAAAACTTGTTGTTGATTATATTCTTTCAGATTTTTCCCTGTTGAAGACTAACGATAATTTGTTGTATATTATCTTAGTCATAATATTCTTTACTGGGCTAGTTGAGCTCACCCTTTTCCTTTTTGTTCCATTGTTCTTCTCAGGAGGTGAGAACATGGCAGGATCGAGTCGGGGTATGGAGTAATGATTCTAGAAAGATATTTTAGCAGTCCTCACTATTTCTGTAAAATAGTGTTCCAATAATTGTAATGAAGATTTATTTGAGTGTGGATATTGTCCAGAAGACAATATTTGTATTTAAACTCACAGTATGTGTTGTCGTATTTTGCACGACAATTGTATTATTGAAGGTGTAGTTTGCTTTTTGTACCATGTATTTGGCGACTCAGAATGGGTGTTGTATACCTATTTTGGGGGCGTCACAGAGAAACCTTCATTACATCCACGTTTATAAGTCTTGTTTGGTTCAAGTTGGTACCCACACATTACCTGTCAATCTGATTTCATTAAAAATACTTGCATTTGACGTGATTCTAGGGATTGATTAGTTAACTACTCATCATGCAAAAATTGATTATTTTCGTAAGGTTGTTAGCTTTCATATTCCTAATCGACCTATTATGCGAATTCAAGCAACCAAACCATTAAAATCAATCGGCTAACGACTATTATTAGTTTTGAATGATATTTCTATTGTTCATAAATTTCCTGACGTATTCCCTGAAGAACTTCCTGGCCTACCCCCAGAGCGTGAAATTGAATTTTGTATCAACCTTGAACCCGGTACAAAACCCATTTCCAAAGCCCCATATTAAATGGCTCCTATTGAACTTCAGGAGTTAAAGATCCAACTGCAGGAATTGTTAGACATTGACTTTATTCGTCCTAGTACTTCTCCTTGGGGTGCTCCTGTGCTATTCGTGAAGAAGAAAGATGGAAGTATGCAACTTTGTATTGATTATCGGGAGTTGAATCATGTCACCATCAAAACAGGTACCCATTGCCACGTATTGATGACCTGTTTGACTAGTTGCAAGGAGCACAATTCTTTTCAAAGATCGATCTTCGTTCTTGTGACAACCCCAAATAGGTCCATTCCATCCAACCTATTCTGAGTCGCCAAATACATGGTACAGAAAACAACTACAACTTTATTACAACAATTGTCGTGCAAAATACAACAACACATATGCTGTGAGTTTGGATACAAATATATACCAAGTGTGACTCATGTTCTAACCGTGGACATCACCTCACAATGACACCTTACATAAAGGTATAGTCAAAAACTGTTTTAGAAATTAGAATCTTTGGGAAGTGCTCAAGAAAACCTTCGTACATGGGAGGCCATGCGTCTAGGTTATGATAGATATCATATGGCCACAAAATTATCCTTGGTTGACCCAATAGACCCCAAAGAAAAATGAGAAGATTACTATCATATTCTTCCCAATGGTGAGTCTTCTCTTGACATATCATTATCTCTACTGTCTCTAATTGAGAATTATACTTCAAACAAACACCAAGATTATATAGGTAGTGCTCGTATATATACTCAGCAAGTGGATGAGCACATCCCTGTCTTATGATGACACGAGGTTGTATGTCGTTAGACATCTTGTATGATAGTGGCAAAACACCCTTCCAACGTTGGGTTCGCCTCACCCTATTTTTTTCACCAAATATAACTACTAAATGATGACCACCGTTCTATTCCCTGTTACCCCCGCTCGACCCAGCTACACTCTTATTACCTGAAAGGAATTGTGAAATAAAAAGGTGACCACAACTAGCCCAGTAAAGAATATCATGACTAAAGATAAATAAATTATCAATAGTCTTCATCAGTAATAAATCAAAGATTTAGAGCATATGGTAGATGATAAAATTTTAACCATAGTTGCAGCGGAACGAGCAATCCATTAGAAGAGTCAAATAGACTATAAAGTCTATTATCTTCTCCATGTTAAAAATCCATCAACAATGTTTTATCCCTGTAACATCAATCAACAATTCTGGTCCACAATCATATGAATAACTCATAATCATAACTGTAGTTCTAAATTTCTCTTCTCATCCAGGACGAAGATAATTTTTATCACCTATCTTTACCTGAAACATCAAAGATCATGGTTACACCAAATCACATTTCCTGTTCATAATCATACTAATAACTTCATCTTTGCACTACGACCAAAGATATTTATTTGTATCACCAGTTGGTCATGTTTATCTCAACATCTGTTCATCTTTGCACTTCTGGCCAAAGATATTCAACAACATGTCATCTTTGCACTACGGGCCAAAGATATTCATCAACAATTCATCTTTGCACTACAGGCCAAAGATATTCATCAATATTTCATCTTTGCACTACAGGCCAAAGATATTAATATCTCAAAGAAATATATAATCATTTTAGAACTTATATAAACAATAATTATAACCATGTTGATCAATTCATCTTTACACTTAAGCTAAAGATATTCACTTATAAATTCAATAGTCATGATCATACCAGTCAACAATTCAACTTTGCACTACTGGCCAAAGAGAACCCATAGTCATGATCATACCAGAAATTTACCCATCTTTACACTCAAGTCAAAGAGAAATATCATCATTAGGGTTATAAAAATGTTATATATGATAATAAAAATAATATGATCAACATATAGTTTTAATCTCAAGAGTAATATTCGTAACTCATGAATAGTAAATCATGAATAGTAACTCATGAATAGTAACCCCGACACAAAAGATAGAAATTCCACAATAAAATTCATACCAATATTTCGGTATAATGATATTGAAAGAATAACATTTCTTAAATTTATAAACAATTTATTTTAAATTGTTTACACTTTACTAAAAATAATGTATTTAATCATTCTAAAATGTCAAACTCATAAGATTTCATCACCAATAACCAAAAACCTTATCAAAAATCTGCATATACCTCATATAGGATTCTCAAGCCATAAAATCCTATGTTCTAATTTTCTTACTTCACAAAATATATTTAATTCATTTACTCATAACTAGACCATTTTTATGAAAAATACTAAATCAGTTCCAAAAATATTTCTTTTCTGGAATTTAGCATAATATAGTCCCATAGTGAACATATATTTTTCTCAGAATTTTTAAAAGTCATTTACTATTTTTCATATGGCCAAAATAGCCGAATATTTAGACATTTATCAAAAATTATACTTTTATCTAAAAATTCTGAAATACACAGAGTACATTAATATTATATAGATGTACTCCCAATAAAATTTTTATCAATTTTGGAGTTAACCACAAGGAATTATAAGCGTTACTTTTAAAATAGTCTTTTCTCATAAAATTCATAACTCTCAATCTATACATCCAAAAATCGTCATTTTTGGACACAATCAAGAAAACTCATCAAAATATCATTTCAAATTTTTCCAAAATTTTTTTAAGGTCAGAAAAATTACGAAACTGGAAAATATAACAACCCTTAAAATCCCTTACTATCCCTTACAATCCCTTACAATCCCTTACCTCAAAAGAGCAGCACTTCTGACTAGATATCGGATATGACGCTGAAGAAAACTTACACTGATGAATATCAACTCACCAAGTATCTAAATACTCACAAAATAAACTCAATAATATAGAGAGAGAAAGAGAGAAAGCTTATGTTTCTGGTGTGATTTTCAATTCTAACTTAGCCCTCTATTTATAGGAAAATTTTAGCAGACTTGACCTGCAACCTGATGGCTTTACCTGCTACTATTCCCACCCACCATATTTTAAATAAAATTCAGCACATTTCTTCACCAACCACAAGTGGGGCCCACCAATTCTAGAATTTTCCATCAAAATGATAAACTCCGAAAATTCAACAATTTCTGAACCAGTCATCTTGTAAAATTCATAATAAATCATACGTTCATTTTTAACGGTTCAAAATTTGTGGGCATATACTCAACTTATATATGTATAACATATCTAAAAATTACCACGATCCAACGGTCGGATTAAAATTATAACCCCCGTAAAATATCTCAAAACTCTAATTTGATTTTCAATACCTCCGTTCCGACAAAAATACAGATAAAACACCTCAACATTAACTCCTTCATTTTTAACCACAAAAATATATCCCTCATTTATATCCACATAAAATAAATATTTCCTTATCATATGAATCAATAATTAATTATTCACAAATAATATTACAGAATCACAATAATGACAACCAGGCAGTTCCCAGGAAAGAGGGGGCTTTCCAATAAGAATTTTTCCTTACTGGCGCGCAATTAGATGACCAAACCTCTCCTTAGACAGAATTTTTCTAGACATTGCCAATAATGCTATCTAATAATATTATTCAAATAATATGAATTATTGATCTGATAATGGAAAATACTATGCAGTGACAATTATTGAACAACACTAATATAAAATTTCAACGTAGCAATTATTGAATCAATAAAATAAAATATTGAACAGTAATTACTGTAACAATTATTGAGTAGTGTCTTCTTACGTAAGAATCAATAATTTCAAAAATACTGTGCAATACCGTGTGCTACTGTGCAATAACGCGTATTACTGTATTTTAACCACCGGGTATTCCAATAGTATTAACGGTAACAACTACGCCGTTATTTGTAAAAACTCAAATTTGTCATTTTTTTTCATCCGACAGTTATTCGTTATGGGGCCCACAAATAGCTGCGCCGTCGTACGAATATTCCCCGACAGAAAGAATATTCCACGACCAAACGAATATTCCCCGACAACAATGATTATTTTATAACCACTTTTGTATTTTGAAAAAAAAATTCATATATCACCCTTAACTTTAACATTTATCAATTTAACCATTTACTGAATAGTAACTATAAGAAAAATTGAATACTTTTATTTGATAAAATCGGGGTCTTACATTCTGGATATCATCAGTTAAAAGTTAGAACTGAGGATATTCCAAAGACGACTTTCAGAACTCGGTACGGGCATTATGAATTCCTAGTCATGTCCTTTGGATTGACTAATGCTCCTACTGCCTTTATAGATATGATGAACCGGGTATTCAAGGAATATTTGAATCACTTTGTGGTCGTCTTTATTGATGACATCCTTATTTATTCCAAAAGCCGTGAAGATCATGAGTAACACTTGAGGCTGGTACTCCAAAAGCTTCGTGAATACAAGCTTTATGCCAAGTTAAAGAAATGCGAGTTCTGGCTGGAGGAGGTAGCATTCCTTGGGCACGTAGTATCAAGTCGTGGAATATCGTTGACCCGGCAAAGATTGAAGCTATTCAGAGCTGGGAGCAACCTAAATCAGTGACCGAAATACGTAGCTTTCTTGGTTTAGCTGGTTATTATCGGAGATTCGTGGTAGGATTTTTTCGAATCGCTACTCCATTAACTCAGCTGACTCGGAAAGATACAAAGTTCGGTTGGAGCGAAGAATGTGAGCAGAGTTTTCAAGAACTCAAGAGGAGACTCATTTCAGCACCTGTTCTAACAATACCATCTGGCTCGGAGGAATTTGTCATCTACAGTGATGCTTCGAGCAAAGGGTTGGGATGCGTTCTCATGCAACATGGAAAAGTCATAGCCTATGCATCAAGACAACTCAAGGAATATGAGAGGAATTATCCTACTCATGATCTAGAGTTGGCAGCTGTTGTCTTTGCACTTAAAATTTGGAGGCATTACTTGTATGGGGAGAAGGTGGAGATCTTTACGGATCATAAAAGCCTCAAATATTTCTTCACTCAAAAGGAACTCAACATGTGACAACGACGTTGGCTTGAACTGTTGAAAGATTATGATCATACCATTCAATATCATCCTGGAAAAGCGAATGTGGTAGCTAACGCATTGAGTAGAAGATCATATGCAAGTACGAGTGCGATATTGTCAACACAAAGACCCATTTTGTGTGATTTGCAAAGGATGTAGATAGAGTTAAAGACTCCAGGGACCCATGTGATGATGACGAATATACGAGTAGAACCGACTTTAATCAATAAAGTTAAAGCTACTCAAGCTACAAACCTGGAGCTGATGCGTATGAGGAAGAAAGTGCAAGAAGGTGCTATGCCGGAAGCAAGAATCGATGAAGAAGGAATACTTCGAGTCAACTCCAGACTTTATGTTCCTAACAACCCTGATTTAAAGTATGAAATCATGATGGAGGCGCACAACACACCATTTGCAATCCATCTTGGAAGTACCAAAATGTATCATGATCTTCGTCATACATTTTGGTGGAGCAATATGAAAAGAGAGATATCGCTGTTTATCTCAAGGTGTCTAACTTGTCAACGAGCCAAAGCGAAGCATCAAGTACCAAAAGGTCCATTGCAACCACTTGAAATTCCAAAATAGAAGTGGGAGCACATTATCATGGATTTTGTTACCGGTCTTCCTAGGGTTTCTCAAGGTATTGATGCGATTTGGGTCATTGTTGATAGATTGACCAAGTCTGCTCATTTCTTACCGATACGAGAAACTTATACACTTGAACGTCTTGCTCATATGTACATAAACGAGATTGTAAGACTGCATGGTATGCCAGTATCCATAGTTTCTGACCGAGACCCAAGATTCACTTCACGATTTTGGGTTAGTTTACAAAAAGCTATGGGCACGGAGTTACGATTTAGTTCAGCATATCATCCTCAGACGGACGGACAATCAGAGAGGACTATTCAAACTCTTGAAGATCTATTAAGACTCTGTGTCTTTGACTTCAAGGGAAGTTGGGACAAGTTCTTACCATTGGTGGAGTTTTCCTACAACAACAGTTATCAAGCAAGTATTGGCATGGCTCCATTCGAAGTATTGTATGGAAGAAATTGTCGTTCTCCAGTATGCTGGGATGAGGTGGGTGAAGCAACGTTGTTGGGACCAGAGTTGGTACGTATGACTACAGAAAAGATTCAAACGATCCGACAACGTATAAAAACCTCACAAGATCGACAAAAGAGTTATGTTGATCTTCATCGAAAGGACGTGGAATTTGATGTAGGAGACCATGTGTTCTTACGTGTTGCTCCATGGAAAGGAGTTACGAGATTTGGAAAGAGAGGAAAGCTCAATCCTCGATTCATCGGTCCATTTTTAATCCTCGATCGAGTAGGAACTGTGGCTTATAGACTCGCTTTACCGCCAAGTATGTCTCGTGTTCATAACGTTTTTCACATATCCATGTTACGCAAATATGTGAAAGACCCGAACCACATTATTGAGTTAGAATCGGACGAAATAGCGGAAGATTTGACGTATGAAGAAGTTCCTGTTCAAATCTTGGAAAAGAAGGAACATATTCTACGCTCCAAGGTTATACCTCAAGTCAAAGTTTTGTGGAGAAACCACGATGTTGAGGAAATGACTTAGGAGTTAGAATCTGAAATGAAATCAAGGTATCCTTACCTCTTCGACATACCAGGTACGTACCCTAATTTCGAGGGCGAAATTTCATAAGAATGGGAGGTTGTAAGACCCCAACTTTTATAAATAAAGATGAATTTTCTATAAATATCATTTTTGAATATTATGGAGTTAATTTGATATAATGTTATAGTTGTGGGTAATATTTATAAATTTTATAAAGTACGCAAGTTGTTATAAAATATTCGATTGGTCGGGGAATATTCGTTTTAACAGGGAATATTCGTACAACGGCACAATCATTGGTGGACCCCACAACGAAATTATTATCGGACTGAGAAAACGACAAAAATATTTTTATTAAAAATAACGGCGGAAGTTTTACCATTGTTACTGTTGAACTACTCGGTAGTAAAAGTACAGTAATACGTGTGGTTGCATAGTAGCACACGGTATTGATTATTAATGCTTATATGAGAAGTCACTCAGTTTGATTCAATTATTGTCAGTTAATAATATGAATTATTTAGCGATAATGACGTTTTGTTTTATTCGTATTATTAACGTATAAAACAGAAACATCTTTTTATATAAAACAAAATACTTTATTAAAATTATTCTATAAATAGAATATATTATATTTTATTTAAAAGATTTTTCTTTAAATATGGACCGTCAGATTAAAGTAATCAATCTGGACCGTTCATGGATTAGTTACTATGCATTCTATTTTTCTATAAATAGCAGCTCATTCCTTCATTATTTCTTACGAATTCACTGAACTCTAGAGAGAGAAACTATAGAGAGAAACTATAGAGAGAGAGAAGAAGAGTATTCTGCTACTTAACTACTTCCTTATTTCAGCTCTTCTTTAAAACGGTAAGGGGTGTTATTCTTTCTTATTCATGAAGAGAACTGTTGTTATTCCATTTCTTATTATTCTGTTGGAATAACCTGTATACGCGGTCTACCCTATACTTAGTGACATTCTTCTATTATTCTGTTGGAACATCCTGTCTGTGTGTTTTACACCGGACCTGGTTTCGTTTTTATTATTATTCTGTTGGAACATCCTGTCTGTGTGTTTTACACCGGACCTGGTTCCGTCTTGTTATTATTCTGTTGGAACATCTTGTCTGTGTGTTTTACACCGGACCTGGTTCTATTATTTATTATTTTGTCGAAATATCCTGTCTGTGCGTTTACGCCAGACCTGGTTCCATTATTTATTATTCTGTTGGAATAACCTGTCTGTACGGTCTATCGCATGCCGGGTGATTTCTTTTGTTATTCCATTCTTTATTATACTCAGTTGGTTAAGTTTTGACTTCTATACTCCATGAAATTAGTGGAATATCCTTGATAATTGCGGTTCATCCAGTATCTTTTCATGAAAATATTCTTCTAAGTATTCTTGAATTTTACTCCACAAAGCAGTATCATGTTGACAATTTGGACGTTGTTAATTATTGGATAAATTAATTCTTGAACTTGTTTTATTGAATTCTTATATCATTGTCATCATCCTCATGTTTATAAAATATTAAAAGTCATCTGTGGCCTGTAGTGCATAGATGGACTTGGTATGATTATGACCAGGGATTATTCGGTATAATCATGACCGTAATGTTACAAATGATGTGGTAGAAGTCATCATTGGCCCGTAGTGCATTGATGGATAGTTGTTGGCATGATCATGACCATTAATGAATACACGAATATCATAAAAGATAGTAGAGTTTATTTTCTACTTGACTCTTTTAATGGATTGCTTGTTCCGCTGCAGTTAAACTTGATGTCTATTATATTTTATCAGTTTAACATTGTTGAAGGCTAATGATAATTTATTCTGTATTATCTTAGTCATAATATTTCTTACTGGGCTAGTTGAGCTCACCCTTTCTTTCACTGTTCTCTTCAAAAAATGAGAACGTAGCTAGGGCAAGTCGGGGAACGGAGTGATGGTCCGAATGATAGTATTAGTTAGTAGTCCTCACTATTCTATGTAATAGTGTGTTAATAAATGTAATGAGTACTCCTTTTGAGTATGGATACTCTCTAGTAGACAATATTTGTATTCAAACTCACAGTTTATGTTTTGTCATATTGAACACGACAGTTGTATTATTAAGTTGTATTTGAATTCTGTACCATGTATCTGACGACCCAAGATGGGTGATGTATACCTAATTTTTGGGGCGTCACAATTACCACCAGAGTGGTTGCCGCTCTTGTCCGTATTTTTCTTTTCCCGCTGGTTATCGTTGTTCTGATGACTACTGTCACCGGTATGATCCTGGTTGTGGTCCCTCGGTTGAACGTACTCGTTATTTCGCTCTAATAATTGAGCCATGTTGACAATATCTGAATAGAGAGAAAATTTATGTGAAATGAGATATTGACATATGCCGGGTTTCAAACCTCTCAGAAATATACGTATCATACGTTCCTCATTCTTAACCAAATGAGGTGCAAACCTGGACAACTCTGCAAACTTCGTCTCATACTCGGACACCGTCATGTTATTCTGCTTCAGTCTAATAAACTCTACCTCCTTCATATGACGAATACTTTCAGGAAAGTACTTGTCATTGAACAGTTTCTGAAATATTTTCCAAGACATGCTAAGTGCGGCTGGATGGGTACGCTTTACAGATTCCCACCAGTAATCTGCCTCATTACGAAACATAAAGGCGGCGAATGGAACCTTCTGTTCTTCCGTACATCCTAAGACATCGAATATCTTGGTAATTTGTTTGACTCACGTCTCCGCCTTAATCGGATCCGGCTTTTACCAGAATTCTGGTGGTCCCAACTCCTTGAACTGCTTGGTTGTGACAAACCGTGAATTGCTATCATTTCCTCCTGTATTTTGAACACGAGTCTCCCTCGTCTGATTTTGCATGAACTGCAAAAAGCTTCTAAACATCTCATCGTTCATCATCTGCTCAGTGGTGTTGTTCACAGGAGGAACATTGCCAATCTGTTGCACGTTCTCCTCGTTGGTGAGTACAGGCGTCTCCACAGTTTCGTTTACTCCACTGTTAACATTCTCAGTTGTCATTCTTAAATACTGCCATAAAACAAGGGTTAATTAAATAAATTATAAATCACATAATATCCCTATATTATGATTGACCAACAAATAAGCTTAGGTATGACATACTAGCGAAGGATTTACTCGTCTCTCCCCTCCTAATACTATTCCCCGATCTCCGCCAGAGACCATATCCCTAAGCTCTGATACCAACTGTGACGCCCCCAAAATAGGTATACATCACCCATTCTGAGTCGTCAAAATAAATGGTACAGAAACAACTACAACTTTATTAATACAACATAAAAACTATGAGTTTAAATACAAATATTGTCATCTAGACAATATCCACACTCAAATAGGTCCTCATTACAATTATTAATACATTATTTTACAAAAATGGTGAGGACTACTAAAACAACTTTCTAAAACCTTCATTCCATACCCCGACTAGTACTCGCTACATTCTCGCCTCCTGAGAAGAAAAATGGAACAAAAAGAAAAAGGGTGAGCTCAACTAGCCCAGTAAAAAATATTGTGACTAAGATAATATAGAACAAATTATCGTTAGTCTTCAACAGGGAAAAATTTAATAGAATACAATAGACAACAAGTTTTAAATCAATATTCGCAGCGAAAATAATAATTCATTAGAAGAGTTATGTAGAGTATGAAATCTACTATCATCTATGAATTTAAAAGTCCATCATCAATATTTTATCCCTGTAACATTAATCAATAAATATCTTGAATCAAATATTTATCTTTGCACTACAGGCCAAAGATATTCATCAGTTGGTCATGTTCATCTCAACACCTGTTCATCTTCGCACTACAGGCCAAAGATATTCATCATAAAATCATTAATCTTTGCACTACAGGCCAAAGATATTCAATTATATCATCATTTAGGACTAAAGATGATGAAAAATATTTTAAAGAAAATGAATCCAGTGAAACAAAAGAACAAATATTAAGGATTCGTACTTTAAACAATCCGAGTTCAAAAATACTTCATAAATAATCATAGTGTAGTAAAATTCAAGAATGATCAAAATATGGATACAATCAAGGCTAGTATCCATAATAGATATCTTAGACAAAAAGAAAAAAATTTTATTTTTTGATGAATAGTGTCGTATTCGTGAATAGTACCGTAAACGTGAATAGTGTCGTATACGTGAATAGTAACCCCGACACAAAAAGTTCTAAATTTAATAAAAATTCAGATCAATATTTCGACATAATGATATTGGAAGAAATAATATCATTTATATAAAAAATAATATCCCTTACCTCGAAAGAATAGTACTTCTGACTGGAATACTGAATATAGTGCTGAAGGGAACTTACACCGTATAGCAATACTCAAAGTTTTAAAATACTCACAAGAATACACTCGATAATATAGAGAGAGAAAGAAAGAGAAAATTTTAGTTTCTGGTGTGATTTTCAATTCTAACCTAAGCACCCTATTTATAGAAAAATGCTTAGAACACCAAAGCAGAAAAATTAATAAAATAATTTTATTTATTAAAATTTTCCTACGCCCGCTTTTGAAGATATGAATTCAGCCATTAACATGTGCAAGTGGGGCCTACCAAAGTGTAAAAAATGTTTTTATTAATAAAAATAAATAAAACTTTCAAAAATTAATTATTTCGGAACTTCAGAATTCAATAATTCATAATAAATAGCCCTATTGTCAGAAAAATTCAAACAACATGTCTTTTTCATAGGAAATTTTATTATCTACAACTTTGCAGAAGAAAGTTTTTTCAAATTCTAAACAGAAATTGACCGAAATCCACAAACGGACGATTCTACAAGCTATAACCAAATTTCAGTCAAGAAATGGACCCACAGACATGTTTAACATGTTTTAAATAACTTTTGTAATAAAAATACTCTTCCTCCTCATATACTCATATATCTCATATTCATTATAAAAATATCATCATTATTATATTATTTTATCAGAAAAGATAAAATATCGATTTTCAATAATTGTCACTTTAAAAATTTTCTCCATCTATATCCACATAAAAATGAATATTTTTCTTATCATATAAATCAATAATTAATTATTCACAAATAAAATTACAGAATCACAATAATAACAACCAGACAGTTCCTAGGAAAGAACGGGCTTTTCAATAAGGATTTCTCCTTACTGGCGCGCAATTAGGTGACCAAACCTCTCCTTAGACAGAACTTTCTAGATATTACCAATAATGTTATCTAATAATATTATTCAGATAATATGAATTATTGCTTCGATAATGGAAAATACTGTGTAGTGACAATTATTAAAACAACAGTAATATAAAATATCAACGCAACAATTATTGAATCAATAAAATAAAATACTGAACAGTAATTACTGTAACAATTATTGAGTAGTGCCTTCCTACGTAAGAATCAAAGTATCCCTTACCTCAAGATATCAGTACTTCTGGTCGGAATACTGGTATAAGGCTGAAAGAAACTTGCTCTAATGAATAGAAACTCTCAAAGTATCTAAATACTCACAAAATACACTCAATAATCTAGAGAGAGAAAGAGAGAAAACTTGTTTCTGGTGTGATTTTCAATTCTAACTTAGCCCTCTATTTATAGGAAAATGTTAGCACGCCAAAACAGACTTAACCTGTAACCTGATGGCTTTACCTGCTACTATTCCCACCCACCACATTTGAATAAAAATCTCAGCATATTTCTTCACCAACCAAGAGTGGGGCCCACCAATTCAAGAATTTTCCATCAAAATAATAAACTCTAAAAATTCAACAATTTCTGAACCAGTCATCTCGTAAAATTCATAATAAATCATACGTTCATTTTTAACGGTTCAAAAATATCTCAAAAATCCTGATTTTTAATACCTTCATTCCGAAAAAATACTGATAAAAACCTCAACATTAACTCATTCATTTTTAACCACAAAAATATATCCCTCATTTATATCCACATAAAATAAATATTTCCTTATCATATGAATCAATAATTAATTATTCACAAATAATATTACAGAATCACATTTATGACAACCAGGCCGTTCCCAAGAAAGAGGGAGATTTCCAATAAGAAATTCTCCTTACTGGCGCACAATTAGATGACCAAACCTCTCCTTAGACAAAACTTTCTAGACATTGTCAATAATGTTATTTAATAATATTATTCAAATAATATGAATTATTGATCTGATAATGGAAAATACTGTGCAGCAACAATTATTGAAACAACAATAATATAAAATATCAACGCAACAATTATTGAATCAATAAAATAAAATATTGAACAGTAACTACTGTAACAATTATTGAGTAGTGCCTTCTTACATAAGAATCAATAATTGGTGCAATACCGTGTGCTACTGTATTTTAACCACCGGGTATTCTAACAGTATTAACAGTAACAACTACGTCGTTATTTATAAATAACTTATACTTGTCGTTTTCTTCATCCAATCGCTTTTCGTTATGGGACCCACACATGGCTGCGTCGTCGTACGAATATTCCACGACTAAACGAATATTCCCCGACAAAATGAATATTTTATAACCACTTGCTTATTTTGCAAAATTTGCACATTTCACCCGTAACCAAAGTATTATATCAAATTAACCCCTTATTATTCACAATAATATTTAGAGAAAAATTAATTTTATTCATTAATAAGTTGGGGTCTTACAACCTCCCCTCCTTATGAAATTTCGTCCTCGAAATTGACGTACGTACCTGATGTTTCAAAAAGGTGAGGATACCTCGCTTTCATTTCTGATTCCAACTCCCAGGTCATTTCTTCAATAGCATGGTTTCTCCACAAAACCTTAACTTGTGGTATAACCTTCGTGCGTAGGACATGCTCTTTCCTATCCAAGATCTTAACAGGTACCTCCTCGTACGTTAAATCTTCAGCTATCTCGTCTGGTTCTAACTCAATAATGTGGTTCAGGTCTTTAACATATTTACGAAGTATAGATATGTGAAAAACATTATGAACACGAGACATACTTGGAGGTAATGCGAGTCTATATGCCACATTTTCTATTCGCTCAAGAATCTCAAATGGACCAACAAATCTTGGATTGAGCTTTCCTCTCTTCCCAAATCTTGTAACTCCCTTCCATGGTGCAACGCGTAACAATACATGATCCCTAATATTAAATTTCACGTCCTTCCGATGAAGATCCGCATAACTCTTTTGTCGATCCTGTGCCGTTTGTATACGTTGTCGAATCGTTTGGATCTTCTCTGTAGTAATGCGTACCAACTTTGGTCCCAACAATGTTGCTTCACCCACCTCGTCCCAGCATACTGAAGAACGATATTTTCTTCCATACAACGCCTCGAATGGAGCAACACCTATACACGCCTGATAACTGTTGTTGTAAGAGAATTCCACCAATGGTAGGTACTTATCCCAACTCCCTTTGAGATCTAGGACACAAAGTCTTAATAGATCTTTAAGAGTTTGAATAGTCCTATCTGATTGTCCGTCCGTTTGAGGATGGTACGCCGAACTGAATCGTAAATTCGTGCCCATAGCTTTCTGCAAGCTAACCCAAAATCGTGAAGTGAATCTTGGGTCACGATCCGAAACTATGGATACTGGCATGCCATGCAATCTCACAATCTCGTTCACGTACATACTAGCAAGACGTTCAAGGGAATAAGTCTCACGTATCGGTAAGAAATGAGCAGACTTGGTTAATCTATCAACAATAACCCAAATCGCATCTATGCCTTGAGAAACCTTGGGAAGACCTGTAACAAAATCTATGGTAATGTGTTCCCACTTCCATTTCTGAATCTCAAGTGGTTGCAATGGACCCTTTGGTACTTGATGCTCCACTTTTACACGTTGACAAGTTAAACATCTCGAGATAAACTCCGCGATCTCTCTTTTCATATTGCTCCACCAAAATGTATGTCGAAGATCGTGATACATTTTGGTACTCCCAGGATGGATTGCAAACGGTGTGTTATGTGCCTCCATCATTATTCTATGCTTCAAGTCAAAATCGTTAGGAACACAAAGTCTGGAGTTGACTCGAAGTATTCCTTCTTCATCGATTCTTGTTTCTGGAATAGCACCTTCTTGCACTTTCTTCTTCATATGCATCAGCTCTATGTCTGTAGCTTGAGCAGCTTTAACTTTACCGATTAAAGTCGGTTCTACTCGTATATTTGATATCATCATGTGGGTACTTGGAGCCTTCATCTCTATCTCCATCCTTTGCAAGTCATACAAAATGGGCCTTTGTGTTAACAACATTGCACTCGTACCCGCATATGATCTTCTACTCAATGCGTCAACTACTACATTTGCTTTTTCAGGATGATATTGGATGGTATGATCGTAATCTTTCAACAGCTCGAGCCAACGTCGTTGCCGCATGTTGAGTTACTTTTGGGTGAAGAAATATTTGAGGCTTTTATGATATGTATAGATCTCCACTTTCTCCCCATACAGGTAGTGTCTCCAGATCTTCAACGCGAAAACGACTGCTGCCAACTCCAAATCATGAGTAGGATAATTCCTCTCATATTCTTTGAGTTGTCGCGAGGCATAGGCTATGACTTTCTTATGTTGCATGAGAACACATCCTAACCCTTTGCCTGAAGCATCGCTGTAGATAACAAATCCATCCGAACCAGATGGTATTGTCAGAACAGGTGCCGAAATGAGTCTCCTCCTGAGTTCTTGGAAACTCTTCTCGCATTCCTCACTCCATACGAATTTTGTATCTTTCCGAGTCAGCTGAGTTAACGGAGTAGCGATTCGAGAAAATCCTTCCACAAATCTCCGATAGTAACCAGTTAAGCCCAGAAAGCTGCGTACTTTGGTCATCGACTTCGGTTGCTCTCAATTGTGATTCATATCCCAATCTTGGATAGCACGTCACATTGGCACCTATCATTTTACCACCACACAAATATAGAGTCCCTTACGGAAAGTCTGGCTTTGGTGCATTCCACAAAGGAAGTCACCAGATAGAGGCTCGGGTACCAACTTCTATAGTTGGGTTTTTAACTCCTGAAGTTCAATAAGAGTTATTCAATATGAGATTTTAGAAATGGGTTTTGTATCGGGTTGAAGATCAATACAAAAATTCAATATCACGCTCTGGGTTAGGCCAGGATATTCTTCAGGAAATACGTCAGGAAATTCACTAACAACAGAAATATCATTCAAATCTGACGTATTTTTTGTTCAAGTCCATGACATGGGCTAAGAAAGCTTGACATCCATTTTTTAATAAACGAATGGCTTTATGGCTTGATATAACAGTGATTGATTTTAATGGCTTAGTTGCTTGAATTCGTACAACAGGTTGGTTAAGAATATGAAAACTAACAACCTTACGAAAATAATCAATTTTGGCATGATGAGTAGTTAACCAATCAATCCCTAAAATCACATCAAAAGCAAGTATCTTTAAAGAGATAAGGTCAACAGGTAATGTGATAGTGCCAACTTGGATCATGCAAGATTTATAAACTGTAGATGTAACGAAGGTTTCACCCAACGGAGTTTCAACAGATAAGTCAAAGTCCAATTTCTCCGGAGTCAAGTTTAAACGTTAAGCACAAGCAGGAGAGATAAAAGAAAGGGTAGAACCGTTATCTAGTAAAGTATAAACTTCGCAAGAATTCAAGATTAGCTTACCCGTGATCACCTCGTTCGGGTTTCTCACGTTTTGGCCAGTCACGACAAACGCTCTTCCAGGAACCGCTGATTTTAACTTGTCCGGGACAGCTTTTGGAGTCACCATCCCCGCTGAACTTGGTTTTGCTACAGAACACTCTCGAGCTATATGACCCTCCTTTCCACAGTTATAACATACCTTAAATTGTTGTGGGCAGATTGGGCTGATATGTCCCTCTTTCCCATATTTGTAACATACGACCGGTGGTCGTTCTCCTCCCCTAGAAACAGTTGATGTTTGTGCTGACGTCTTCACGTTATCATTGTTGTACCTTCTCTTCTTGAAATCTCCTCCCGACCCGCTCCTTCTATTATCACGACCACGATTACCACCAGAGTGGTTACCGCTTTTGTCCGAATGTTTTTCTCCCTGCTAGTTTTCATTGCTTCGATGACTGCTGCCACCTGTATGACCCTGATTGTGGTCCCTTGGTTGCACATACTCATTATCTCTCTCTAATAATTGAGCCCTGTTTACAACATCTGAGTATAAAGAAAATTTATGAGACATAAGATATTGCCGAATCTCGGGTTTTAGACCTCTCAGAAACATCCTTATCATTCGTTCCTCATTTTCGACCAAATGAGGTGCAAACCTGGATAACTCTGCAAACTTCGCCTCGTACTGGGACACCGTCATGTTATTTTGTTCCAGTCTGATAAACTCCACCTCCTTCATATAACGAATACTTTCAGGAAAGTTCTTGTCATTGAACAATTTTTGAAATGTTTCCCAGGACATGTTGAGTGCGTCAGGCTGGGTACGCTTCACAGACTCCCACCAGTAGTATGCCTCACCGCGGAACATAAAAGTGGCGAATGGAACCTTCTGTTCCTCCGTGCATCCCAAGACATCGAATATCTTGGTAATTTGCTTGACCCACGTTTCCGCCATGATCGGATCCGGCTTTCCCTTAAATTCTGGTGGTCCCAATTCTTTGAACTGCTTGGCTGTGACAAATCGCGCGTTGTTATCATTTCCACCTGTATTCTGCACACGAGTCTCCCTCGTCTGATTTTGCATGAACTGCAAAAAGCTCCTAAACATTCCATCATTCATCGTTTGCTCGGTAACGTTGTTTACAGGAGGAATATTGCCTCCCTGTTGCACGTTCCCCTGGGTGGTGATCAAAGGTGTCTCCACGGTCTGATTTACTCCATTATTAACGTTCTCAGCTGCCATTCTTAAATACTGCCATAAAACAAGGGTTAATAGTCATGTCATATATTATCCCTATACTCTGACCGACCAAATAAATACCAAATAAACTTAGTCAGGTCATACTAGCGAAGGAATTCCCCGTCTCTCCCCTCCTAGTTCTTGTCTCACATCTAAGCCAAGGATCACATCCCTAAGCTCTGATACCAACTGTGACGCCCCCAAAATAGGTATACAACACCCATTCTGAGTTGCCAAATGTGACGCCCCCAAAATAGGTCCATTCCACCCAACCCATTCTGAGTCGCCAAATACATGGTACAGAAACAACTACAACTTTATTAATACACTTGTCGTGCAAAATACGACAACACATATACTGTGAGTTTAAATACAAATATTGTCATCTAGACAGTATTCATACCCAATTAAGTACTCATTATACTTATTGATACACTATTTTACAAAATAGTGAGGACCACTAAAATAACTGTCTTGAACCATCATTCCACACCCCGACTAGTACTCGCTACATTCTCGTCTCCTGAGAAGAAAATGGAACAACAAGGAAAAGGATGAGCTCAACTAGCCCAGTAAAGAATATTATGACTAAGATAATATACAACAAATTATCGTTAGTCTTCAACAGGGAAAAATTTAATAGAATACAATAGACAACAAGTTTTAAATCAATATTCGCAGCGGAAACAACAAACCATTAGAAGAGTCAAGTAGAGAATGAGTTCTACTATCTTCTAAGATTTAAAAGTCCATCATCAATATTTTATCCCTGTAACAACAATCAATAACCATCTTTAATCAAATATTCATCTTTGCACTACATGCCAAAGATATTCATTTGTATCACCAGTCGATCATGTTCATCTCAACACCTGTTCATCTTTGCACTACGGGCCAAAGATATTCATCAGAAATCATTAATCTTTGCACTACAGGCTAAAGATATTCAGTAACATCATTATTTAAGACTGAGGATGATGAAAAATATTTTAAAGGAAACAAATCCAGTGAAACAAAATAATAAATATTAAGGATTCGTATTTCAGCTATTCCATGTCCAAAAATACCTCATAAATAATCATAGTGGAGTAAAATTTAAGAATGATCAAAATATGGATACAATCAAAGCTAGTATCCAGAATAGATATTTTGGACGAAAAGAAGAAAATTTTATTTTTCGGTGAATAGTAACTCGTTAATAGTAACTCGTGAATAGTAACTCGTGAATAGTAACCCCGACATGAAAAGTTTCAAATTTGATAAAAAGTTTAGATTAATACTTCGGCATAATGATATTGAAGAAAATAATATCATTTAAGAAGAAATAACATCCCTTACCTCAGAAAGACGTTACTTCTGACTGGAATACTAGATATAGTGCTGAAGGAAACTTGCACCGTATAACAACACTCAAGGTATCAAATACTCACAAGAATACGCTCGATATAGAGAGAGAAATAGAGAGAAACTTGTGTTTCTGGTGTGATTTTCAATTCTAACCTAAGCACCCTATTTATAGAAAAATGCTTAGAACACTAAAGCAGAAAATTGAATATAATAATAATATATATATATAAATTTTCAAGCCCACCTTAGAAAATCTGAAATCAGCCACCTTGCACATGTTTATGATGTCCAAAAAAATACAAAAAACATTTTTCTCAAAATAATTAACTAAAACTCCCAAAAATCAATTATTTCGGAACTTTGAAACTTCAATAATTCATAATAAATAGTCCTTTTATCAGAAAATTCGAATCTCGAGAGTTCTTATAGGAAATTCAATTCTCTACAACTTTGCAGAAGAAAGTTTTACCAAATTCCAAACAGAAATTGACCGAAATCCATAAACGGACGATTTTACAGTCAATAATAAATTTTCGGTCAAGAATTGTTTCCACCAACACACAAAATATGTGTTAATCATTTAATGCCAGAAAAATACTCTTCATCCTCATATACTCATATATCCCACATTCATTGTAAAAATATCACTATCAATATATTATTAAAATAATATATTTAAATAAATTATTTTATCAGAAAAAGATAAAATATTAATTTTCAACAATTGTCACATTAAAAATTTTTTCCATCTATATCCACATAAAATCAATATTTTCCTCATCATATAAATCAATAATTAATTATACACAAATAATATTACAGAATCACAGTACTAGCAACCAGGCCGTTCCCAGGAAAGAGGGGGCTTTCCAATAAGGATCTCTTCTTACTGGCGCGCAATTAGATGACCAAACCTCTCCTTAGACAGAACTTTCTAGACATTGCCAATAATGTTATCTAATAATATTATTCAGATAATATGAATTATTGCTCCGATAATAGAAAATACTGTGTAGTGACAATTATTAAAACAACAGTAATATAAAATATCAACGCAACAATTATTGAATCAATAAAATACAATATTGAACAGTAATTACTGTAACAATTATTGAGTAGTGTCTTCTTACGTAAGAATCAATAATTGGTGCAATATCGTGTGCTACTGTGCAACAACGCGTATTACTGTGCTTTAACCACCGGGTATTCCAACAGTATTAACGGTAACAATTATTGAGTAGTGCATTCTTACGTAAGAATCAATAATTGGTGCAATATCGTGTGCTACTGTGCAACAACGCGTATTACTGTGCTTTAACCACCGGGTATTCCAACAGTATTAACAGTAACAACTACGCCGTTATTTATAAACAACTTGTTTTTGTCGTTTTCTTCATCCAATCGCTTTCCGTTATGGGGCCCACAAAAGACTGCGCCGTCGTACGAATATTCTCCGACAGTAAGAATATTCCACGACCAAGCGAATATTGCCCGACAACAATGAATATTTTATAACCACTTGCTTATTTAAAATATTTGCGCATTTCACCCATAACTAACCACATTAATCAAATCAACCCTTACTATTTCAAAATAATAAATAGAGGAAATTAAATTTCATTTATTAATAATTTGGGGTCTTACAACCTCCCCTCCTTATGAAATTTCGTCCTCGAAATTGACATACGTACCTGGTGTTTCGAAAAGATGAGGATACCTCGCTTTCATTTCCGTTTCCAACTCTCAGGTCATTTCCTCAATAGCATGGTTTCTCCACAAAACTTTAACTTGTGGTAAGACCTTCGTGCGTAGGACATGCTCCTTCCTATCCAAGATCTTGACATGTACCTCTTCGTACGTTAAGTCTTCAACTATCTCGTTTGGTTCTAACTCAATAACGTGGTTCGGGTCGTCCACATATTTACGTAACATCGATACGTAAATAACGTTATGAACACGTGACATACTTAGCGTTAAGGCGAGTCTATAGGCCACAGTTCCTACTCGATCGAGGATTTCAAATAAATTGAAGGCTTGAGCTTTCTTCTCTTCATCGACTCTTACTTCTAGAATAACACATTCTTGCACCTTCTTCTTTATATTCATCAGCTCCAGGTCTGTAGCTTGAGTGGCTTTAACGTTATCGATTAAAGTCGATTTTACTCGTATATCATCACGTGGGTCCCTAGAGTCATTAACTCTATCTCTATCATTTATAAATTATACAAAATAGGTCTTTGTGTTCAACAATATCGCACTCGTACTCGCATACGATCAATGCGTCAGCTACCACGTTTACTTTTCCAGGATGGTATTGAATGGTATGATCGAAATCTTTCAACAGCTCGAGCCAACGTCGTTGCCGCATGTTGAGTTCTTTTCGAGTGAAGAAATATTTAAGGCTTTTATGGTCTGAATATATCTCCACTTTCTCCCCATATAGATAGTGCCTCCAAATCTTTAGCGCGAAAACGACTGCTGCCAACTCTAGATCATGAGTAGGATAATTCCTCTCATATTCTTTAAGTTGTCGCGAGGCATTGGCTATGACTTTCTCACGTTGCATGAGCACACATCCTAACCCTTTGCCTGAAGCATCGCTGTAGATAACAAATCCATCCGAACCAGATGATATTGTCAGAACAGGTGCCGAAATGAGTCTCTTCTTAAGCTCTTGGAAACTCTTCTCGCATTCTTCGCTCCATACGAATTTGATATCCTTCCGAGTCAGCTGAGTTAACGGGGTAGCGATTCGAGAAAATACTTTTACGAATCTCCGATAATAACTAGAAAGCTACGTATTTCGATTACTGACTTAGGTTGCTCTCAACTGTGACTCATATCCCAATCTTGGATAGCACGTCACAATGACACCTATCAGTTTACTACCACACGAATATGGTATCCCCTACGGAGAGTCTGGCTTCAGTGCATTCCACAAAGGAAGTCACCAGATAGAGGCTCGGGTACAAACTTCTACTGTTGGGTTTTTAACTCCTGAAGTTAAATAGGAGCCATTCGATATGAGATTTTAGAAGTGATTTTTGTACCAGATTCAAAAATGATACAAAATTCAATATCACACGTAGGCCAAGAGATTCTTCAGGAAATACGTCAGGGATTTACTAACAATAGAAATATCATTCAAATCTGACGTATTCTGTTCAAGTCCATAACATAGCTAAGAAAGCTTGACATCCGTTTTTCAATAAACGAATGGCTTTACGGCTTGATATGAAAGAGTTTGACTTCAATGGTTTGGTTGCTTGAATTTGAATAACAGGTTGCTTAGGAATATGAAGACTAACAACCTTACGAAAGCAATCAATTTTGGCATGATGAGTAGTTAACCAATCAATTTCTAAAATCACATCAAAAGCAAGTATCTTTAAAGAGATAAGGTTAACAGGTAATGTGATGGTGCCAACTTGGATCAAACAAGATTTATAAACAGTGGATGTGATGAAAGTTTCCCCTAACGGAGTTTCAACAGATAATTTATAGTCTAATTTCTCCGGAGTCAAGTTTAAACGTTGAACGCAAGCAAGAGATAAATGAATGGGTAGAACCGGTATCTAATAAGGTATAGACTTCGTAAAAAAAATTTATAATTAACTAACTCGTGCTAACTTCGTTCGGGTTCCTCGCATTCTGACCAGTCACGAAAAACGCTCTTCCAGGAACCGTTGACTTTGACTTGTCCGTATCCGCCTCTAGTGTCACCGTCCCAACTGGACTTAACTTTGCAATAGAGTACATTCCACCATTCATTAGTTCGTCGCATTCCTGATCCATGATTTGGATCATTATTCTCCGATCCATATCGAATTGGGGTTGACCGCTCTTCATAGGGTAATTTCGAACTCGATGTTGGATTCTCCCAATTGCTGTCCAAAAAGAGAAATCTATTTCATCTATTTTGGCCTTATTGGATCGGACGTCTTTTTCTACAATATCAACGCGTCGTGCGGCTTTTACCTATGCATCCTCCATTCTCATTCGTTCGGTTGCTTCTTCTTTCATCAGAACTTTGATCTTAGCATTCTCAGATTCCAACTCTAATATCTTATACTCTGCCAAAGAGTGCTTTTGTTCGAGCATCGCACAACGGGTAACACAATTTTGAATTGTTACATCTCTTTGTTCCACGACCGCCTGCCGTTCTTCAGCCTGCTCTTCTAACTCATGGATACGATTTTGTAATTCTAAATTTCGATCATAAAATTCTTCTAATAAATTCTCCCCAGGTTCCTCTTCTTCCTCTTCTTCCTCACTCTCAGCTGCTACCTCTGCGACTATCTCAGGTGCAACTATTAATTCTTCACTCACCACATGAATATCTCTAATTCCTTCTTCATCTGACATCACATTATCCTAGTTGGTGATTAGAAGTGTCTCCACGATCTCATTCACTCCATTGTTAACATTATCAGTCGACATTCTCAAATACTGCCATAAAACAAAGGTTAATTTAACAAATTAACATATCACATAATATCCCTATATTATGACCGACCAACAGATAAGCTTAGGTAGGACATACTAGCGAAGGATTTACTCGTCTCTCTCCTCCTAGTTCTATTCCCCGATCTTCTCCAGAGATCATATCCCTAAGCTCTGATACCAATTGTGACGCCCCCAAAATAGGTCCATTCCACCCAACCCATTCTGAGTCGCCAAATACATGGTACAGAAACAACTACAACTTTATTAATACACTTGTCGTGCAAAATACGACAACACATATACTGTGAGTTTAAATACAAATATTTTCATCTAGACAGTATTCATACCCAATTAAGTACTCATTATACTTATTGATACACTATTTTACAAAATAGTGAGGACCACTAAAATAACTGTCTTGAACCATCATTCCACACCCCGACTAGTACTCGCTACATTCTCGCCTCCTGAGAAGAAAATGGAACAACAAGGAAAAAGATGAGCTCAACTAGCCCGGTAAAGAATATTATGACTAAGATAATATACAACAAATTATCGTTAGTCTTTAACAGGGAAAAATTTAATAGAATACAATAGACAACAAGTTTTAAATCAATATTCGCAGCGGAAACAGCAAATCATTAGAAGAGTCAAGTAGAGAATGAGTTCTACTATCTTCTAAGATTTAAAAGTCCATCATCAATATTTTATCCCTGTAACAACAATCAATAACCATCTTTAATCAAATATTCATCTTTGCACTACAGGCCAAAGATATTCATTTGTATCACCAGTCGATCATGTTCATCTCAACACCTGTTCATCTTTGCACTACGGGCCAAAGATATTCATCAGAAATCATTAATCTTTGCACTACAGGCCAAAGATATTCAGTAACATCATTATTTAAGACTGAGGATGATGAAAAATATTTTAAAGGAAACAAATCCAGTGAAACAAAATAATAAATATTAAGGATTCGTATTTCAGCTATTCCATGTCCAAAAATACCTCATAAATAATCATAGTGGAGTAAAATTCAAGAATGATCAAAATATGGATACAATCAAAGCTAGAATCCAGAATAGATATTTTGGACGAAAAGAAGAAAATTTTATTTTTCGGTGAATAGTAACTCGTGAATAGTAACTCGTGAATAGTAACTCATGAATAGTAACCCCGACATGAAAAGTTCTAAATTTGATAAAAAGTTTAGATTAATACTTCGGCATAATGATATTGAAGAAAATAATATCATTTAAGAAGAAATAACATCCCTTACCTCAGAAAGACGTTACTTCTGACTGGAATACTAGATATAGCGCTGAAGGAAACTTGCACCGTATAACAACACTCAAAGTATCAAATACTCACAAGAATACGCTCGATATAGAGAGAGAAATAGAGAGAAACTTGTGTTTCTGGTGTGATTTTCAATTCTAACCTAAGCACCCTATTTATAGGAAAATGCTTAGAACACCAAAGCAGAAAATTGAATATAATAATATATATATATATATATATATATATATATATAAATTTTCAAGCCCACCTTAGAAAATCCGAAATCAGCCACCTTGCACATGTTTATGATGTCCAAAAAAATACAAAAAACATTTTTCTCAAAATAATTAACTAAAACTCCCAAAAATCAATTATTTCGGAACTTTGAAACTTCAATAATTCATAATAAATAGTCCTTTTATCAGAAAATTCGAATCTCGAGAGTTCTTATAGGAAATTCAATTCTCTACAACTTTGCAGAAGAAAGTTTTACCAAATTCCAAACAGAAATTGACCGAAATCCATAAACGGGCGATTTTACAGTCAATAATAAATTTTCGGTCAAGAATTGTGTCCACCAACACACAAAACATGTGTTAATCATTTAATGCCATAAAAATACTCTTCATCCTCATATACTCATATATCCCACATTCATTATAAAAATATCACCATCAATATATTATTAAAATAATATATTTAAATAAATTATTTTATCAGAAAAAGATAAAATATTAATTTTCAACAATTGTCACATTAAAAATTTTCTCCATCTATATCCACATAAAATCAATATTTTCCTCATCATATAAATCAATAATTAATTATACACAAATAATATTACAGAATCACAGTACTAGCAACCAGGCCGTTCCCAGGAAAGAGGGGGCTTTCCAATAAGGATCTCTTCTTACTGGCGCGCAATTAGATGACCAAACCTCTCCTTAGACAGAACTTTCTAGACATTGCCAATAATGTTATCTAATAATATTATTAAGATAATATGAATTATTGCTCCGATAATAGAAAATACTGTGTAGTGACAATTATTAAAACAACAGTAATATAAAATATCAACGCAACAATTATTGAATCAATAAAATACAATATTGAACAGTAATTACTGTAACAATTATTGAGTAGTGCCTTCTTACGTAAGAATCAATAATTGGTGCAATATCGTGTGCTACTGTGCAACAACGCGTATTACTGTGCTTTAACCACCGGGTATTCCAACAGTATTAACGGTAACAACTACGCCGTTATTTATAAACAACTTGTTTTTGTCGTTTTCTTCATCCAATCGCTTTCCGTTATGGGGCCCACAAAAGACTGCGCCGTCGTACGAATATTCTCCGACAGTAAGAATATTCCACGACCAAGCGAATATTCCCCGACAACAATGAATATTTTATAACCACTTGCTTATTTAAAATATTTGCGCATTTCACCCATAACTAACCACATTAATCAAATCAACCCTTACTATTTCAAAATAATAAATAGAGGAAATTAAATTTTATTTATTAATAATTTGGGGTCTTACACCAAATACATGGTACAGAAAGTAAACTACAACTTCAATAATACAATTGTCGTGCAAAATACGACAACACATACTGTGAGTTTAAATACAAATATTGTCTTCTGGACAATATCCATACTCAAATAAATTCTCATTACAATTATTCAAACACTATTTTACAGAAATAGTGAGGACTGCTAAAACATCTTTCTAGAACCATCACTCCATACCCCGACTAGATCCTGCTATGTTCTCACCTCCTGAGAAGAAAAATGGAACAAAAAAGAAAAGTGTGAGCTCAACTAGCCCAGTAAAGAATATTATGACTAAGATAATATACAACAAATTATCGTTAGTCTTCAACAGGGAAAAATCTGATAGAATATAATCGACAACAAGTTTTAGATCAACAGCTGCAGCGGAAACAGCAAACCATTAGAAGAGTCAAGTAGAGAAAGAATTCTACTATCTTCTAAGATTTAAAAGTCCATCATCAATATTTTATCCCTGTAACATCGATTAATAATTATCTTTAACCAAATATTCATCTTTGCACTACAGGCCAAAGATATTCATTTGTATCACCAGTCGGTCATGTTCATCTCAACACCTGTTCATCTTTGCACTACAGGCCAAAGATATTCATTAAGTAATCATACATCTTTGCACTACAGGCCAAAGATATTTAGTAATATCATCATTTAGGACTGAGGATGATGAAAAATATCTTAAAGAAAACGAATCCAGTGAGACAGAAGGACAAATAGTAGGGATTCGTATAACAGTTTATCCAAGATCAATAATACTTCATAATAATCAATTGTGAGGCAGAATTCAAAAATAAAGATCAAAATATGGATACAATCAAAGATAGTAACCATAATAGATATCTTGAACAAAAAGGAAAAATTTTATTTTTCGGTGAATAGTACCGTATACGTGAACAGTGTCGTATACGTGAATAGTAACTCCGACACAAAAAGTTTTAAATTTGATAAAAACTCATATCAATATTTCAGCATAATGATATTGAAAAAAATAATATCATTAAGAAGAAAATAATATCCCTTACCTCAAAATATCAGTACTTCTGGTCGGAATACCGGTATAAGGCTGAAAGAAACTTGCTCTGATGAACAGAAACTCTCAAAGTATCTAAATACTCACAAAATACACTCAATAATCTAGACAGAGAAAGAGAGAAAACTTGTTTCTGGTGTGATTTTCAATTCTAACTTAGCCCTCTATTTATAGGAAAATGTTAGCACGCCGAAGCAGACTTAACTTGCAACCTGATGGCTTTACCTGCTACTATTCCCACCCACCACATTTGAATAAAAATCTCAGCACATTTCTTCACCAACCAAGAGTGGGGCCCATCAATTCTAGAATTTTCCATCAAAATGATAAACTCCGAAAATTCAACAATTTCTGAACCAGTCATTTCGTAAAATTTATAATAAATCATACGTTCATTTTTAACGGTTCAAAATTTATGGACATATACTCAACTTATATATGTATAACATATCCAAAAATTACCACGATCCAACGATCGAATTAAAAATTATAACCCCCGTAAAATATCTCAAAAATCCTAATTTTTAATACCTCCATTCCGACAAAAATACTGATAAAAACCTCAACATTAACTCCTTCATTTTTAACCACAAAAATATATCCCTCATTTATATCCACATAAAATAAATATTTCCTTATCATATGAATCAATAATTAATTATTCACAAATAATATTACAGAATCACATTTATGACAACCAGGCCGTTCCTAGGAAAGAGGGGGATTTCCAATAAGAATTTCTCCTTACTGGCGCGCAATTAGATGACCAAACCACTCCTTAGACAGAACTTTCTAGACATTGTCAATAATGTTATCTAATAATATTATTCAAATAATATGAATTATTGATCTGATAATGGAAAATACTGTGCAGCAACAATTATTGAAACAACAATAATATAAAATATCAACGCAACAATTATTGAATCAATAAAATAAAATATTGAACAGTAACTACTGTAACAATTATTGAGTAGTACCTTCATTTGTAAGAATCAATAATTGGTGCAATACCGTGTGCTACTGTATTTTAACCACCAGGTATTCCAACAGTATTAACGGTGACAACTACGCTGTTATTTATAAACAACTTATACTTGTCGTTTTCTTCATCCAATCGCTTTCCGTTATGGAGCCCACACAAGGCTGCGCCGTCGTACGAATATTCCCCGACAGCAAGAATATTCCACGACCAAACGAATATTCCTCGACCAAACGAATATTCCTCGACAAAATGAATATTTTATAACCACTTGCTTATTTTGCAAAATTTGCACATTTCACCCATAACCAAAGTATTATATCAAATTAACCCCTTATTATTCACAATAATATTTAGAAAAAATTTGATTTTATTCATTAATAAGTTGGGGTCTTACATGTAGTGCAAAGATGTATGATTACCTGATGAATATCTTTGGCCTGTAGTGCAAAGATGAATATTTGGTTAAAGATGATTATTAATTGATGTTACAGGGATAAAATATTGATGATGGACTTTTAAATCTTAGAAGATAGTAGAATTCATTCTCTACTTGACTCTTCTAATGGTTTGTTGTTTCCGCTGCAGTTGTTGATCTAAAACTTGTTGTCGATTATATTCTATCAGATTTTTTCCTATTGAATACTAATGATAATTTGTTGTATATTATCTTAGTCATAATATTCTTTACTGGGCTAGTTGAGCTCACCCTTTTTCTTTGTGTTCCATTTTTCTTCTCAGGAGGTGCGAATATAGCAGGATCTAGTCGGGGTATGGAGTGATGGTTCTAGAAAGATATTTTAGCAGTCCTCACTATTTCTGTAAAATAGTGTTTCAATAATTGTAATGAGGACTTATTTGAGTGTGGATATTGTCTAGAAGACAATATTTATATTTAAACTCACAGTAAGTGTTGTCGTATTTTGCACGACAATTGTATTATTGAAGTTGTAGTTTATTTTTTTTGTACCATGTATTTGACGACTCAGAATGGGTGTTGTATACCTATTTTGGGGGCGTCACACAAAGAGGGATAAGAGATGGGATAAAATAGAAATTTTCTAATATTAAAGAGGTTATTTTTGTCCAAAAAGATTATAAACTCAGTCAGACGCAACGCATTTGAAAATTTTGTTCGTCAAGAAGTAACTTATTTTAAACGCAACTTATTAAACTCATAAACGCAGTATTTGAGACTCAAACGCAACTCACCAATATGGTATGGTCCATTTAAAGATTCAAATACTACAAACACCAGTAACCCAACAACCCTTAAGTTGGGCAGAATGACACTTCTGTCCTTTTAAGTTGTCATATGTTATCCGATTTTCGTTAGAGACAATTACGTGCAAGTATACACGGTAAACAAGTAATAAAGTGATAATTGAGTGTCGAACCGATAGAAATCTCTATCTAATATATCCCAACTACTAGCTATTTATTTACAAATGAAATTTGTGATTATTAATTGAAAAATAATTTAAATTAAACTAAGAATAAATTAAACAAAAAGATTTGATTTCAGATAATAAATCTTAAGACTGCAATATCCCCAATTATGTAATACAAATCAATTCTCCAATACATCCAATTATTAAATCCACTTGAGTTGTTAACAGGAATTCATAATTATTTATAAGCCCTTTTCGAAGGTTCAAATAAAAATATTTAATTCAATTAATCTTGTTATATTCCTATGCAAAACAAAAGAATCAAATTCATTAAGTATCAATTCCCAAAAGTTACATGGATTGAAAAAAGATATCCATATTCAATTCGCAACCCTAATTATTCATCTCATGCAAACAATTAAGAATACATGTTATATATCATATTCAGATCTAACCCTAGATTTCATCTCCCGAATTCATTTATTGTATCACTTTAATTGTTAGCCAGACAATTAATCAATAAGCATAAAATACGATAGAAAACTCAAATTGAATAAATAATTGGACTTCAATAGATAATTAATTCATAAGCATTAAAGGTTCAATTGCAGTCTTAATTGTAAATTTAGTTCATGTTGAAAATTAAAATCAAAAATCTCAAACAAGCTAGCTCAAATAAATTACAAAACTGAATAAGGAAAAAAAAGAAAAACTTTATATATGTTATTCAATCTTCAAGTCTTCAGCCTGAATACCTTGTGTGATGCTCTGCAACCTTCAATTTGTCTATCCAGTTATCCAAGTCGATCTTTGTGTGTATTTGATTGCAAAGCCCTCTCCCTTTTTATATCTTTTCATCTCCTCCAAGTCAGCTTCTAATAGAATGCTGATTAGCATAGAAATTTGTTTTTTAATCCCAGCGCGCCTTGCAACAGACTCAACCATCAAACCTCCAGCGCCCCGACGCTGTAAGGGTGCTTAAAGTTACCATTTTGCCCTTAATGAAGCCAAAAGTCCTGTTTTGCCCTAACATGCAAAATAATAACTAAACACGTAAAAATGTCCTAAAATACCTAAAAACAAATAATATATCAAGTCTAAAAATACTTAATTCATAGGTTTATTATTCACTCATCAAATACCTTCAAACTTAGACATTTTTTTTGTCCTCAAGCAATGCAAACAACTAAAACCGAATGTATGCAACTAACTAACTAACATGATTTATCAACTCAAACATGAATCAACATTAATTTCCTCAGACAGCCTCAAAGATCCTTAATCACAATTCAAATCAATAACTCCAAACAGAAGAACTCCAATAAAATAGTGTTTTGAAGTAATTATTTGTTTGTAGAAAAATTAAAAAAGATAGAAAAGAGAGAAAATACATGTGCAAAATAATATATACTTTTCTTATATGTAACTTCCTTCATATATGCATATATCTTATCTATATATATCAACATATACATATACACATATGTACATAAATATTTATAAGTTACATAATATATATATATATATATATATATATATATATATATATATATATATATATATATATAAAATTCTATTTTTAATTACATGTGCAAAATAATATATACTTTTCTTATATGTAACTTCCTTCATATATGCATATATCTTATCTATATATATCAACATATACATATACACATATGTACATAAATATTTATAAGTTACATAATATATATATATATATATATATATATATATATATATATATAAAATTCTATTTTTAATTACATTTATTTGTACTAAATATGTAAGTTACATGCTAGTATTAATTTAGTGGTTAATTAGAATTTAAATAGTTCTCTATATTTTTCTTTTATTTCAAAATAAAATAGACTACACCTCTTATACGTATAAAGTAACTAGCAATATTTTTCTATTAAATGGAATTAGGGAAAGTTACTTTTTATCAAACAATTTTACACCTTATTAAATATCTCATTATAGATACAAATCAAACGATTTCTACACAAATTAAATGAAATTCTCTTTTATTCTCTATATTTGAAAAACAAATTACATATTTATATTTATTTAAATTATGTCCACAAATGGGTTTTATTAAACCCAAACATAACAATAATTAAGACTCAAAAATATAAAATAAGGTGTAATTTCTTTTAGACACCATGGCAACTTTTTTTTTTCATGCGTCATTTTGGTCCTTTTTAATTTAATTTGACATAAACTTTGAATTTTAGTCATTCATTAAATCAAAATTAAAAATAATAATCAGTGTTTAAAACTTTTTTAAATATTTGAATTAGTTTATTAAAATTTTATTTTGGTTTTGTATTTTAATAATATATGTTTGAATTTGAATTAGTTTATTTAGATTTTTAATTTCTAATTTATATAATATGATAATATATTTATATTACTCATAATGTTAAAGACACATTTGTCCTTGGTAAAATGGGGGTGCACTTATCCTAATGTTTGGTTACTAAAAGTGTCTGGGTGGCATTGAAATGAAAGAAACCTAATTTCCTTTAGTTGGTTTAGTGGAAACTAACTTTATGCTATGATTAGCTTTTAGAGAAAAGAATTTTGACAATTGATAAGCTCATTAGCTGTTATCACCTTTATTTCAACAACAAATCTTTATTTTAACAAAAGTTTTAAATAAACTATATAAAGAAAGGAAATTGATATTTTCATATGTATTTTTGATATTTTTACATGGTTCTTTTTCATATAAACATACAGTAGGTTCCATCTTTATGTGAAAAAAATTATGTAAAAATATCAAAAACACACGTAAAAAAAATACTTAATTTCCATAAAGAAATTGTAAATTAATGAGAAAAAAAAAGTTATGTGCATGAAAGGATGAGATGAATATAGAGTAATGTTGTAATGGTGTAGATGAATTAAAATAGAAGTGGGTCCAATTTCTCCTCCACAACTTTGTTTAGAAAGGGAAAATATGTGAAGGAAATGTCAATAATTGACCTCTCTTTTCCTTTAATGCAGATATGTGTATGTGGATGTGATGAGATTCGACATGTCTGAGAAATAAGTGACATGGGCCTTGGAAAAATCATACCTTATCTTTATACCAGATCTAGTTTTTCTTCAAATTATCAAATATCAAATTTCTATAAAAATTCAAGGGATGTGGGTAAATTATTTGTGAATTGTGAAATGATTATGAAGCCTATATATATATATATATATATATATATATATATATATATATATATATATTAAGGGAGTTTAGAAATTGTGTTCCTATTTAGTTGATGTTCAGTCTCTAATATAATTGATTTGTTCATCCTTCATTTATTAGCAAAATATATATATATATATATATATATATTATGGAAATTAATTCATTGACAACGTTATTAATTTAAGGTTATTTTACAACACATCGTGACCGTCCATTCGTAAATCGAATAGTTAATAGAGTTCTCGTCCGCTGTTTAATACTGGAGACGAGACAGATGTCCAAAATACTTATCTTGTAAAAGTCACTCGTTCGCAGTATTAAACTGCAGGCGCCAAGTATGGTTGATCAATTGAAAAATAACGTCGTTTTTAAATATGTGTCCTCTGTAGTATTAAACTGTGGATGTTAAGCTAATTAGGAAACGACGTTGTATTGGTCAAATTCAATTTTTTTTTAGTTTTCTAGGCTCCGTAATATTAAACTGCGAATGTCAAATAATTAATTCTACTTTACGATTTCATTGATTCATGACTCCATAAAAGTAGATTGCTTATCTATCGTGAATGAATGTCATCTGAAACAGCTAATCCAATCGAAAGAATTACTTTCTATTTTGCTAAGGACACTAATCCTAAGATCGGCTAGCCTAGAAAATCTAATGAGAGTAATACAAAGACTCAATCCATCGATTATGGTAGTCTCAGAAGTAGAATCAAATCTCAACTCAACTTCATTTGTAAGCCGGTTCATAATGGCACTTTCTACTACAGTTCATGATTCAATTTCTTGGATGATAATTAATAAAATCGTATAGTGGAATTAATTATTTGGCATCCGCAGTATTGCAGAGTTTAGAAAACTAAAAAAATTAAATTTAACCAATACGACAGCATTTCCTAATTGGCTTAACGTCCGCAGTTTAATACTGTGAACGTTACTTATTTAAAAACGACGTCGTTTTTAAATTGGTCAGTCATATTTAGCGTCCACAGTTTAATGTTACGGACAAAAGACTTTTACAAAGAGGAAATTTTGGTCATCTGTCTCATCCGCAGTATTAAATTACGAAATACTGAAAATTAAACTGCGAACAGAACTTCTATTAAATCGTTAGATCATCGGATAAATGGTCACAATGTGTTGTAAGGTTATCCTTAAATTGATAACGTTGACTATAAATCGGATCTCATTTATTATATATATATATATATATATATATATATATATATATATATATATATGTGTGTGTGTGTGTGTGTGTGGTTAAATATAATCATGAGATTTGACATGTCAAGAAATTATTGAAACATGTCTGGCCTAATATTTATAGGAGTCTCTATCAATCTTTTTATATGACAGTTTTGTTTTGGGAGATAGAGGAAATAATAATCTGTACCTGTGGAAAGTATTTTTGGTGGGAAATTGATAATAGAATTGGACCAATTAGCTACTTCCTTGCTACGTTTCTAGTTGTCGTAGCTTTCTTAATTGGGGGAATTGGGGGGAGTTCCTGTACCGTACGTTAGTACGGTACAATATTTTTTTTTCATTTTTTTTAATCATAATGATCAGAATAATAAATAAAAAATAATAAACCATAAGCTTTCTTATAATATTTTTTCAATAAAAAATATATATTTTTTATAAATTTTTATTTAAATTTATTCTATTATTTTTTATTTATTATTCTGATCATTGTAGTTAAAAAAAAAGACCCCCTCCCCCTCCCCCCTCGACCCTCGACCCTCGACCCTTCTTCTTAAGCCTCATTTGGGTATCAAGAATCAGGGTGTGGGTGAGAATTTTTATTGTTGAAATTTGTTCTTTGTTTATAATACCTATAATATTGAAGACTCTTAAATCTTTTTGTTTCATGACACTCGAACTCAATTATAATAATAAAATTAAGGTTAGCTAAAATTACAATTTCTATAAAAAAAAAACTACATGTTCCAATTGGTTACAACATTGGAAATAAAAATAATGTAATAAGAATGAGAATGAAATGAAATGGACACTTATTTGTATACTTGGTCAAAACGAGAAGTAACTCGAATTTAATCGATCGAGAATTATTTCTAAATTTGTTAATTGGAATAGAATGATCAATTTTTATCCATCTTGATAGAATAAGTATTCATTTAAATATATGATTAAGTATTAATTCTATTAGAATGCTTATTTCCTTCACTTTTGCAATGCTCATCCATTCTCCCAAACCAAACATGCCATTAAATAAATATGTGTCTTGTTATATATTGCGGAAGATTAATGTCTAATTAGGATTGTGTGATTTATCAATACATAAGATTAGATATGATTATAAAATTGGCTCACTGTATTACATATATATATTAAAAATATTACTAATTAAATTTATTCATATAACTCGCAATAAAAAAATCGACATATAAAATTATAATATAATATATATATATATATATATATATATATATATATATATATATATATATATATCATGCTCCAATATATATTAAGGATTTCATTACCAAGAATCTTGATTAGATTAAAGTGACAATTCACTATACTACCACTCAAACAAGGCCTTAACATAAGTTCATTTTTAAAATTGATGAAAGCACTCGAACGTTTTTATATTTATTTTTTCATTTCTTTTTCTTAGTTTTCCCTCCATTGCTCTTTCCCAACAAAATCTAAAGTAGGGGAACCTATCTAAATATTTTTTAAAGAGAAAAAGTATGCTTTTTCCTTCCATTGCATTACCTCTTCCAAATAAAATCTAAAAGTAGTATAATTAACTTCTTAAATTAATTACAATACCAATCAATCAATCGACTGCTAATAATCTCGAAGATGAAAAGAAGAGGGTATCTAAATACCAAAAAGAGTCATGATCATAATTCATAAACCCTAATTAGTTTCATAATAACACATCTCCTTAAATTCAAGAACAAACATATAGGAATCTTGGAGTTGTGAGCAATATATACAGCTCCAAGATTTTATCGGATGAACCCACCATCACCAAATCTTCCATCAGAAAAATCCACCAATCATGTGACCTTTTTTTCACAATTAGCCATAAGCTATCCCTCTTGCCTTAGCCTGAGACTCCTTAACTTCCCTTAAATACAACCACACCGCCGGCGAACCAAACGGATTGGCCTGCGGTGATCCGCCGTGCTCCTCAAAGGAGCCACGGAGGCGGCCCACAAGCGCATCAAGGCTACTCCACGCTTGTTTGAGTGGACAAGGACATGCTGCTGGCGCATAAGCTTGCCCAAAAAACATACAACTATGATTGTGTACCTTAGTTTCCCCAAATTGGTCGAGGTACCGGAGGAATTCCACCACATGGGCTCCACCACACCGCCACATAGACACCGGCGGGTTGTGGTGGTTCTTTAAGTATTGGCCAAATGCGTCCCAGTCTTCCTGCTTTTGCAACTCATAGCAACCAAGCCGCCGTCTTGGTGGCAGTGACGATAGTGGTAGGTGGAGATTGGTGTAACTGTTGTAGTTGTATTTGGTGGTGGTGGCAGCGGAGGCAGTGGTGGAGTTGCGACGGTTGGCTAAGGCCGCTGCGGCGGCAGCGGCTACTGCAGCTGACATTCTTTGCGAGACAGAGGAGATGTAGTATGAAATATAATGGTACGCGGTTTTGTGTTGGAAGATATAATAAGTAATAAGTACCATACATACAACGAAATATATATATAAGCATCTTTTGTTTGGCCTTTTAAGTAAACAAATGGTCGCAAGTTGTTTATGTGATGTACTCGCTACGTGTCTCAATTGTTGTACACTAATTTATATTAAAAGAGAGTCATCATATTTATTTATTTTTTATTTATAAAAATATCATCACGATCCTATTTATTTTTTAAAATAATTTAATTATTATATCTTAAAATCACTATTTTTTAATCTCAAATTAATATTTTTATTTTATAATCCCCTAAATCACTGCAAATCTAAACTGTTTTGATAATGTCAACTTTTCTGATATTATCCTTTCTAATTTAATTATTATCTCTTAAAATCACTATTTTTTTAATCCCAAATTAATATTTTGAATTTATAATATACTAAATCACTATAAATCTAAACTGTTTTGGTAATGTAACTGTTACATAATTACACTAATTTTTGAATTTTATAATATTATACCTTTTATAATATTATACCATGCATATATATAAGTTCCAACATTACTAACAGTGACAACCCAATAAATCTATTTTTTAGAATTTTACAGTATTATATACCATTTATAATCTTATACCATACATTATCATACATATATATAATCCTGCACTAATATGTTTATTTTATAAATCCTAAAATCCATTACTTTTTTAAACTGTTACTAATTTAATTATGTTAAAACATAATTATTATATCCTAAAATAATTACTTTTCTAATATTATAACATTCATAATTATATCATACATTATATCATACATATATGGTATAATATTATAATACACATATATAATAAAATCACTACTTATCTAAACTGTGCAGATATTATCATTACTAATTTAATTATATTACAACAAAATATTATACCATTTATAATTATATTATAAAATAATATTATACAATTTAAAACATTTAAAACAAAATTAAAATAACAAATAATACAAATCATAAGTTACTATGTTGATTTTATAATCCACTAAATCACTACTTTTTCAATCTAAACAATTTTTATATTATCACAACGTAATTATTATCTTCTAAAATCATTACTTTTTAATCATACATTATTATTTTGATTTTATAATCCCTTAAATCACTATACATCTAAACTGTTCTAATAATGTTAACTGTTCTAATATTATCATTACTAAATTAATTATAATCTACTAAAATCGCTACTTTTTTTAATCCTAAATTAATATTTTAAATGTATAATCCTCTAAATCACTACAAATCTAAACTATTTTGGTAATGTAAACTGTTTTGATATTATATTTTCTAATTTAATTATTATCTCCTAAAATCACTACTTTATGATATTATCATTACTAAGCTATTATCATTAATCTCCGTTATTTATACTAATTTTTTTTATCAAATATTCGATCAATCCCCTTGCAGCAATTGTTGATATCACATATCCTAATTTATTGGAAAATTTTGAGAATGACTTTTATTTCCAAGACCAAGCCATCCTTGCTCCTACACTTGATGCTATAAATAAGGTGAACGAATATGTGATGTATTTATGGCCAGGTGATGAAGTACCATATCTAAGATGTCTTATGTAAGGTTGATGAAAACTCAAACAGCTATGAAGGCATTTATACCCTATAATTTTTGAATAGCATTACATCTTCTGGAATGTCAAACAACAAGATAACGTTGAAGATTGGGGTTCTTGTAATGTTACTCCGAAATATAGATCAGTGATCTGGTTTGTGCAATGACACGAGATTAATAGTAACTCAATTGAGAAAACATCTGATAGAAGCAAAAGTAATTTCAGTCAGTAATTTTGGACATAAAGTTTTCATACCTCGCTTGGTCTTAACACCGTCAAACATTATATTACCTTTAAAATTCTAATAAAGACAATTTCCTTTGGTTGTTTACTTTTTCATGACAATTAATAAGAGTCAGGGACAATCTCTTTCACATGTTGGACTGTATCTGTCACGTCTAATTTTTAGCCATAACCAATTGTATGTAGCAGTATCAAGAGTTACAAGTAAGAGTTGAGTAAAAATACTAATTTGTGACAAAGGTGGACAAACATACAAAACTACAAAGAAAGTAGTTTTCCAGAAAGTTTTTCATAATTTAATATAGAAAGGTTTGACTGTTTCTGGCTATTATCTTTTTGCTGCTCATTATTAGTGTAAACCTTGATTATTTTATTATTATATCTCATGAAATTTTTACTATTATCTATTTGAATCTTTTTAGGTAAATCTATAATATGCATTTACAAAGCTATCTCGATCGAGCCAAATTTCAGTTGCAAAGACAAAAATAAATCGGCAAACTCTCAACACTACCCCTTACAAAATTGTTTAGTTTTTATTATACATTCAACTTGAAATTTTGTTAATACATGTACTGAGTAGAGTTTATGTATATTCATTTTTTTGTCTGTGTATATATATTCATATATAACCATTGAAAAACTTTTAAATAAGAGTATAATAGGTTTGTCTTTTACTTTTTGGATGACAGTATTTAAAATTCTATGCAAGTCTATTTCGTATGTGTTTTACACAAATTCTTTTCGTTTATATTTAATATAGGAGCTAAATTCCTTTATGTTCTGTTAGTTTTCAATCCGACAAACACATAAATTTTTAGCTAAGTGTGAGACTTTTTTTTATCTCGGGCAATACTATTTCCTATAAAAGAGTTGTGGAAAGATAATTATTTATTTGGTTGATAGTTTAGGCAATGTTGAAATCAACTATTAAGTATGTCTAAATTCTTATATCTCACTATTATCTAGATTCCTGTCGTAAATATTTATAAGATTGCAACGATTGTTAAAAAGATCAAAACTGAAAGAAGCTTAAATGTGATAATCCTGGTACCTATGGTTCAATGGTAATGTGACAATGAATTTGGTGTATGCAGTTCTGGACAGAGTTAAATTTTTGTTGTCATGCTTCTTACATTATTTCAGGTGCATCATGGATTTTATCCTGCTTAGCACAACAAAATTTTGCGCCCTACAATTCTAAATACTGTTAAAAGTGCAAAGGAGTTATATAAAAACCTTCAGATTATGGGACAATGCATTCAATGGGAGGGGCTATGGCTTCATTTTGGGGACTATATCCCACGGTGTTTATATTTATGACTTCTTTATTTATTGCATTCTATTATATGAATTGTGGCTTCGCATGATTTGTTAAGTACTAGCATCCGATAAATTATTTTCATCATCATTAATATATTTTTTTTGGCATTATGATAATACTGTGAGTGCCTATACAATTGTCAAAAATTGACAAAAAAACTAACGAGGCAATGCATTCGTTCTTTAACTATAACTTTGTGTTATGTATGACACGATGCTATACTGCTATGTTTTTGGACATAGTATTTGTTTGACATGAAGATCCAACATAATTATTAATTCTCGTGCTTTTCAGTTTTCGCATGTAACATATGCTTTCCCTTCACGTCTAAGGACCGAAACTGAGATATTCTTTCGTTGTTTTCTCTTTCGTTTGGATGCTAAAATTCTAGTGCAAGTAAGCGTATACGAGACATGGATCTTCAAAATGCTTCAAGTACATGTGTCAGATATTTGAGGCTTGGTGATGTTTGTGTAATGTGTAACAGACTTTAAATATACCACTTGCAATCATATAAATATAACAATTCGATGACATTGTGCATGGCACTTTTTAAATATTTGTTAGTGCTTTAGAATGAAAGAATTACCCATTTTTAACCATATTGGTTACATTATAAATATTTTTATCAAGACATTAATATATATATATACACACACACACACACACACACACAACTGTTATGTAATATTATAGGGTTTAGTGATCAGATTAATTATATACTTGAATATGTATTTGCGCATAAAAATTTTATGCAATACTATATAACATGCTATTAAAATTTGATAATCGCACAACAATCTACCATCTTCTTATTATATTTTAATTTATTAATTGCATGTATAAATTTATTATTAACAAAATGAATAATCTCGCCGCAAAGCACGGGTTTGTATCTAATTTATTTAAAAGAGAGTCATCTTATTTATTTATTTTTTATTTATAAAAATATCATCACGACCCTATTTATTTTTTAAAATAATTTTTAAAAAAGCGTAATTTTAATAAAAGTGTATCTAAAATATTTTAGTTGTTCCTGAAATGTTTTAGATCTCCTGATAATAAGCCCATGCCTTTGACGAATCGTATATATAGTTGTAAAAATATCTACTCATATAAAGTTATAATTTCCTCCAAATTAACAAATTTATATATTAACTGTACGTTTGTTGGAATAATGTTATGAATTGTTAAAAAAATATGAAATTATAACTGTGATATATACTAATATATGTAATTAAATAGAATTATAAGGGTGACTCTATTATATAACATAGGACTGAGCAAAGAGTTAAATTGGAATCGAAACTGCACCAAAAATCGCACCAACGGTTCCGGCTTATGTGGCGGTTTTAGATAGGTTAAAAAATTAAATTTATGGTTCCGGTTAGGTTATTAGCCGAAATCGCACGTATAAAATCGAAACCGCACCATGTTAGTAAAGTAGCCTATAATATTTTTGACTCTTTGTATTATGATCGTAATATTACTGTAATATGATCTTTGTTAACAATATGTTGTAATATGATTGAGGTATTCTTAGTAACAATATGTTGTAATATGGTAGAGTAACCTGTAAATTATTACACCATATTGTTACTAAGAGTAGAGTAGCAAAGATTGTATTTAGCTTTTGTTTAGTCTATTATATTCTACTCTAATAGTTTATATCATATGACTCTATTATATTTAGCTTTTGTTTAGACAAAATATTATAAGTAAGGTTGTGTGTGTTATCAAAGTGATATTTAATATTATTGTTTCAATTGATTTTAGAACCGAAACCGCACTGCACGGTTCAAAATCGCACCGCACCAATTACAAATGATTTCATGAGCGATTTTAGATTTGTCAAACCGCACCTAAGCGATTTCGTGTACGATTTGAGCTTTAAACTGCACCAAACCGCACAATGCTCACCCCTAATATAACATATATGTTTAACAGGATTATTCTCATAACTATCCACTTAACTAACAACAACAAAATCAATACATAAAATCATAATATATATATATATATATATATATATATATATATATATATATATATATATATATATATATATATATACTCATTTTTTGTTGTGTTTAATTGGAACTCAAGAAAAACCAAAGAATAAACTTAGGAATTGAAGGTAAAAAAATTATAAAAATACAAGAATTAAAAAAAAATTAAGTAGTTTAATTAGGTATAATTTTCAAGATCTGATAAGAAGATGTATGTTGATAAAATTTATTTTGATGGAATGTTATAAATTATGAGGTTTGTTAACGCCAATATTTGTTCATCAACAACGATGCATAGGTCGTCTGGAGATAGTTCAGGTGCGATAATAAGTTTAGGTTGAAAATAGGTTAACAATGGAGGCGGTGTGATAATAAGTTCATGCTGAAAATAGGTTAACAATGGAGGCTTGAAACTTTAGTACTCTGTCCTAAATTGAAATAAAATTCTTTATCATAATAACTATTATACTAGAATTAATAAGAGTCAAACTTCTTAAAAGAAAGCAAGTCGAATCTAATCCTGACTCTTTCATTAGACATTAAAAATTAAATACAACTAGAAATTATACATTCCTTGAAACTCAACCTACCATTCTGAATATATTTCTATGTAAGGCTGTAAAATGAGCAAACAGTTCGAACTCGATTCGTACTCGCTCAACTAAAAGTTCGATTCGAGCTCGACTCGAAATATAAATGAGTCAAATATGAGCACCTTTTAAAATTCGATAAATTACTCGAACCTTCTCAAATTATAATTTTCTATTGATACTCGGATCATATTCTTTCAAAAAGTTCAAACAGCTTGGGCTTGATTCAAAATCATGTCCCACTCGGTAGGTAAGAGGGGTGTATTCAATTAAGATTTTTAAAGACTTTTTTTAAGTGACAGACTTTTGTAGAATTTGTGAAATTTTAATGACTTTCACATACTTTAAAGACTTTTTTAAAATGACTTTTATAAACTCTATGAAATAAGTAACAGACTTTTATAAACTTTTTATCAAGACTGTGATAGACTTTTGTATACTTCTAATATATCTTGTAACTTATATTAATTGTTAATTAGCCCGTGTGTACGACCTCTCCCTCTTTTTTCATGAACTAAAGTGTGACGCCCCCAGAATAGGTCCAATCCATCCAACCCATTCTGAGTCGCCAAATACATGGTACAGAGAATAACTACAACTTTATTATTACAATTGTCGTGCAAAATACGACAACACATATACTGTGAGTTTAAATACAAATATTGTCATCTAGACAGTATTCATACTCAGCTAAGAACTCATTATACTTATTGATACACTATTTTACAAAATAGTGAGGACTACTAAAACAACTGTCTTGAACCATCATTCCACACCCCGACTAGTACTCGCTACATTCTCGCCTCCTGAGAAGAAAGATGGAACAACAAGGAAAGGGTGAGCTCAACTAGCCCAGTAAAGAATATTATGACTAAGATAATATACAACAAATTATCCTTAGTCTTCAACAGGGAAAAATCTAATAGAATACAATAGACAACAAGTTTTAAATCAACAACTGCAGCGAAAACATCAATTCATTAGAAGAGTTAAGTAGAGAATGCAAACTACTATCTTCTATATATGAATTTAAAAGTTCATCGTCGATATTTTATGTGACAACCCCAAAATAGGTTCATTCCACCCAACCCATTCTGAGTCGTCAAATACATGGTACAGAAAATAACTACAACTTTATTACAACAATTGTCGTACAAAATACAACAACACATATGCTGTGAGTTTGGATACAAATATATACCAAATGTGACTCATGTTCCAACCGTGGACATCACCTCACAATAACACCTTACATAAAGGTATAGTCAAAAACTGTTTTAGAAATTAGAATCTTTGGGAAGTGCTCAAGGAAACCTTCGTACATGGGAGACCACGCGTCTAGGTTATGATAGATATCATATGGCCACAGAATTATCCTTGGTTGACCCAATAGACCCCAAAGAAAAACGAGAAGATTACTATCATATTCTTCCCAATGGTGAGTCTTCTATTGACATATCATTATCTCTACTGTCTCTAATTGAGAATTATACTTTAAACAAACACCAAGATTATATAGGTAGTGCTCGTATATATACTCAGCAAGTGGATGAGCACATCCCTGTCTTATGATGACACGAGGTTGTATGTCGTTAGACATCTTGTATGATAGTGGCAAACCACCCTTCCAACGTTGGGTACACCTTACCCTATTGGATTCACCAAATATAACTACTAAATGAACTTTTCTATACTGCTTCGGGAGAACATCCACAGCTAGAGACCACTGTTCTATTTCCCCGTTACCCTCGCTCGACCCAGCTACACTCTTATTACCTGAAAGGAATTGTGAAGCAAAAGGGTGAGCACAACTAGCCCAGTAAAGAATATCATGACTAAAGATAATTAAATTATCAATAGCCTTCATCAATAATAAATCAGAGATTTAGAACATATGGTAGATGATAGAAAATTTCAACCATAGTTGCAGCGGAACGAGCAATCCATTAGAAGAGTCAAATAGACTATAAAGTCTATTATCTTCTCCATGTTAAAAATCCATCAACAATGTTTTATCCCTGTAACATCAATCAACAGTTCCTTTCCACAATCATATGAATAACTCATAATCATAATTGTGATTCTAAATTTTTCTTCGCACCCAGGACGAAGAATATTTTCATCACCTGTCTTTACCTGAAACATCAAAGATCATGGTTATACCAAATCACAGTTCCTGTTTATAATCATACTAACAAATCCATCTTTGCACTACGGGCCAAAGATATTCATCAACAAACCATCTTTGCACTACGGACCAAAGATATTCAACAACAGTTCATCTTTGCACTACAGGCCAAAGATATTCATCAACAGGCCATCTTTGCACTACATGCCAAAGATATTCATCAACAATTCATATTTGCACTACAGGCCAAATATATTCATATCTCAAAGAAATATATAATCATTTCAGAATTTATATAAACAATAATTATAACCATGTTGATCAATTCACCTTTGCACTTAAGCTTAAGATATTCAATTATAAATTCAATGGTCATGATCATACCAGTCACAATTCAACTTTGCACTACAGGCCAAAGAGAACCCTAGTCATGATCATACCAATAATCTACCCATCTTTACACTCCAGTGAAAGAGAATTTCAACATCAGGGTTATAAAAATGTTATATATGATGATAAAAATAATATGATCAACATATAGTTTTAATCTCAAGAGTAATATTCGTAACTCATGAATAGTAAATCGTGAATAGTAACTCATGAATAGTAACCCCGACACAAAAGATAGAAATTTCACAATAAAATCCATTACTATCCCTTACTATTCCTCACAATTCCATACAATCCCTTACCTCAAAAGAGCAGTACTTCTGACTGGATATCGGATATGATGCTGAAGGAAACTTGCACTGATGAATAGTAACTCACCAAGAATCTAAATACTCACAAAATACACTCAATAATCTAGAGAGAGAAAGAGAGAAAGCTTATGTTTCTGGTGTGATTTTCAATTCTAACTTAGCCCTCTATTTATAGGAAAATTTTGGTAGGTTTGACCTGCAACCTGATGGCTTTACCTGCTACTATTCCCACCCACCACATTTGAAATATAATTCAGCACATTTCTTCACCAACCACAAGTGGGGCCCACCAATTCTAGAATTTTCCACCAAAATGATAAACTCCGAAAATTCAACAATTTCTGAACCAGTCATCTCGTAAAATTCATAACAAATCATACGTTCATTTTTAACGGTTCAAAATTTGTGGGCATATACTCAACTTATATATGTATAACATATCTAAAAATTACCACGATCCAACGGTCGGATTAAAAATTATAACCCCCGCAAAATATCTCAAAAACTCTGATTTTTAATACCTCCATTCCGACAAAAATACTGATAAAAACCTCAACATTAACTCCTTTATTTTTAACCACAAAAATATATTCCTCATTTATATCCACATAAAATAAATATTTTCTTATCATATGAATCAATAATTAATTATTCACAAATAATATTACAGAATCACATTTATGACAACCAGGCCGTTCCCAGGAAAGAGGGGGCTTTCCAATAAGAATTTCTCCTTACTGGCGCGCAATTAGATAACCAAACCTCTCCTTAGACAGAACTTTCTAGACATTGCCAATAATGCTATCTAATAATATTATTCAAATAATATGAATTATTGATCTGATAATGGAGATGATGTGCATCAACAATTATTGAAACAACAATAATATAAAATATCAACGCAGCAATTATTGAATCAATAACATAAAATATTGAACAGTAATTACTGTGACAATTATTCAGTAGTGCCTTCTTACGTAAGAATCAATAATTTCAAAAATACTGTGCAATACCGTGTGCTACTGTGCAATAACGCGTATTACTGTATTTTAACCACCGGGTATTCCAACAGTGTTAACGGTAACAACTACGCCGTTATTTGTAAAAACTCAAATTTGTCGTTATCGTCATCCGACAGTTATTCGTTATGGGGCCCACAAATAGTTGCGCCGTCGTACGAATATTCCCCGACAGAAAGAATATTCTACGACCAAACGAATATTCCCCGACAACAATGATTACTTTATAACCACTTGCTTATTTTGAAAAAAAATATTCACATTTCACCCATAACTTTAAACTTTTATCAATTTAACCATTTACTGAATAGTAATTATAAGAAAAATTGAATACTTTTATTTCATAAAATTCGGGGTCTTACAATCTCCCCTCCTTATGAAATTTCGTCCCCGAAATTTACGTACCTGGTATTTCAAAGAGTTGAGAATACCTTCCTTTCATTTCAGATTCCATCTTCCCTGTCATCATAATTTCTCCATTGCTCATCTCCTGTATTTCAAATATCATTCTAGAATACAGCTTCAAAACAAGGGTTAATTTAACAAATTAACATATCACATAATATCTCGATATTATGACTGACCAACAAATAAGCTTAGGTAGGACACACTAGCGAAGGATTTACTCATCTCTCCCCTCCTAGTTATATTCCCCGATCTCCACCAAAGATCATATCCCTAAGCTCTGATACCAACTGTGACAACCCCAAAATAGGTTCATTCCACCCAACCCATTCTGAGTCGTCAAATACATGGTACAGAAAATAACTACAACTTTATTACAACAATTGTCGTGTAAAATACAACAACACATATGCTGTGAGTTTGGATACAAATATATACCAAATGTGACTCATGTTCCAACCGTGGACATCACCTCACAATAACACCTTACATAAAGGTATAGTCAAAAACTGTTTTAGAAATTAGAATCTTTGGGAAGTGCTCAAGGAAACCTTCGTACATGGGAGACCACGCGTCTAGGTTATGATAGATATCATATGGCCACAGAATTATCCTTGGTTGACCCAATAGACCCCAAAGAAAAACGAGAAGATTACTATCATATTCTTCCCAATGGTGAGTCTTCTATTGACATATCATTATCTCTACTGTCTCTAATTGAGAATTATACTTTAAACAAACACCAAGATTATATAGGTAGTGCTCGTATATATACTCAGCAAGTGGATGAGCACATCCCTGTCTTATGATGACACGAGGTTGTATGTCGTTAGACATCTTGTATGATAGTGGCAAACCACCCTTCCAACGTTGGGTACACCTTACCCTATTGGATTCACCAAATATAACTACTAAATGAACTTTTCTATACTGCTTCGGGAGAACATCCACAGCTAGAGACCACTGTTCTATTTCCCCGTTACCCTCGCTCGACCCAGCTACACTCTTATTACCTGAAAGGAATTGTGAAGCAAAAGGGTGAGCACAACTAGCCCAGTAAAGAATATCATGACTAAAGATAATTAAATTATCAATAGCCTTCATCAATAATAAATCAGAGATTTAGAACATATGGTAGATGATAGAAAATTTCAACCATAGTTGCAGCGGAACGAGCAATCCATTAGAAGAGTCAAATAGACTATAAAGTCTATTATCTTCTCCATGTTAAAAATCCATCAACAATGTTTTATCCCTGTAACATCAATCAACAGTTCCTTTCCACAATCATATGAATAACTCATAATCATAATTGTGATTCTAAATTTTTCTTCGCACCCAGGACGAAGAATATTTTCATCACCTGTCTTTACCTGAAACATCAAAGATCATGGTTATACCAAATCACAGTTCCTGTTTATAATCATACTAACAAATCCATCTTTGCACTACGGGCCAAAGATATTCATCAACAAACCATCTTTGCACTACGGACCAAAGATATTCAACAACAGTTCATCTTTGCACTACAGGCCAAAGATATTCATCAACAGGCCATCTTTGCACTACATGCCAAAGATATTCATCAACAATTCATATTTGCACTACAGGCCAAATATATTCATATCTCAAAGAAATATATAATCATTTCAGAATTTATATAAACAATAATTATAACCATGTTGATCAATTCACCTTTGCACTTAAGCTTAAGATATTCAATTATAAATTCAATGGTCATGATCATACCAGTCACAATTCAACTTTGCACTACAGGCCAAAGAGAACCCTAGTCATGATCATACCAATAATCTACCCATCTTTACACTCCAGTGAAAGAGAATTTCAACATCAGGGTTATAAAAATGTTATATATGATGATAAAAATAATATGATCAACATATAGTTTTAATCTCAAGAGTAATATTCGTAACTCATGAATAGTAAATCGTGAATAGTAACTCATGAATAGTAACCCCGACACAAAAGATAGAAATTTCACAATAAAATCCATTACTATCCCTTACTATTCCTCACAATCCCATACAATCCCTTACCTCAAAAGAGCAGTACTTCTGACTGGATATCGGATATGATGCTGAAGGAAACTTGCACTGATGAATAGTAACTCACCAAGAATCTAAATACTCACAAAATACACTCAATAATCTAGAGAGAGAAAGAGAGAAAGCTTATGTTTCTGGTGTGATTTTCAATTCTAACTTAGCCCTCTATTTATAGGAAAATTTTGGTAGGTTTGACCTGCAACCTGATGGCTTTACCTGCTACTATTCCCACCCACCACATTTGAAATATAATTCAGCACATTTCTTCACCAACCACAAGTGGGGCCCACCAATTCTAGAATTTTCCACCAAAATGATAAACTCCGAAAATTCAACAATTTCTGAACCAGTCATCTCGTAAAATTCATAACAAATCATACGTTCATTTTTAACGGTTCAAAATTTGTGGGCATATACTCAACTTATATATGTATAACATATCTAAAAATTACCACGATCCAACGGTCGGATTAAAAATTATAACCCCCGCAAAATATCTCAAAAACCCTGATTTTTAATACCTCCATTCCGACAAAAATACTGATAAAAACCTCAACATTAACTCCTTTATTTTTAACCACAAAAATATATTCCTCATTTATATCCACATAAAATAAATATTTTCTTATCATATGAATCAATAATTAATTATTCACAAATAATATTACAGAATCACATTTATGACAACCAGGCCGTTCCCAGGAAAGAGGGGGCTTTCCAATAAGAATTTTTCCTTACTGGCGCGCAATTAGATAACCAAACCTCTCCTTAGACAGAACTTTCTAGACATTGCCAATAATGCTATCTAATAATATTATTCAAATAATATGAATTATTGATCTGATAATGGAGATGATGTGCATCAACAATTATTGAAACAACAATAATATAAAATATCAACGCAGCAATTATTGAATCAATAACATAAAATATTGAACAGTAATTACTGTGACAATTATTCAGTAGTGCCTTCTTACGTAAGAATCAATAATTTCAAAAATACTGTGCAATACCGTGTGCTACTGTGCAATAACGCGTATTACTGTATTTTAACCACCGGGTATTCCAACAGTGTTAACGGTAACAACTACGCCGTTATTTGTAAAAACTCAAATTTGTCGTTATCGTCATCCGACAGTTATTCGTTATGGGGCCCACAAATAGTTGCGCCGTCGTACGAATATTCCCCGACAGAAAGAATATTCTACGACCAAACGAATATTCCCCGACAACAATGATTACTTTATAACCACTTGCTTATTTTGAAAAAAAATATTCACATTTCACCCATAACTTTAAACTTTTATCAATTTAACCATTTACTGAATAGTAATTATAAGAAAAATTGAATACTTTTATTTCATAAAATTCGGGGTCTTACATTTTATCCCTGTAACATCAATCAATATATATCTGGAATCAAATATTCATCTTTGCACTACAGGCCAAAGATATTCATCAGTTGGTCATGTTCACCTCAACACCTGTTCATCTTTGCACTACGGGCCAAAGATATTCATCATAAAATCATCAATCTTTGCACTACAGGCCAAAGATATTCAGTAACATCATCATTTAGGACTGAGGATGATGAAAAATATGTTAGAGAAAACGAATCCAGTGAAACAAAAGAGTAAATATTAAGGATTCGTATTTCAGCTATTCCATGTCCAAAAATACCTCATAAACAATCATAGTGAAGTAAAATTCAAGAATGATCAAAATATGGATACAATCAAAGCTAGTATCCAGAATAGATATTTGGACAAAAAGAAGAAAATTTCATTTTTCGGTGAATAGTAACTCGTGAATAGTAACTCGTGAATAGTAACCCCGACATGAAAAGTTCCAAATTTGATAAAAAGTTCAGATCAATACTTCGGCATAATGATATTAAAAAAAATAATATCATTTAAGAAGAAATAACATCCCTTACCTCAGCAAAAATAGTACTTCTAGTTGAAACACCGGATATAGGTTATGACTTGAACTTGCACCGTATAGCAATACTCAAAGTATTAGAATACTCACAAGAATACGCTCACTAATATAGAGAGAGAAAGAGAGAGAAACTTGTGTTTCTGGTGTGATTTTCAATTCTAACCTAAGCACCCTATTTATAGGAAAATGCTTAGAACACCAAAGCAGAAAATTGAATATAATAATATTATATTTATAAAATTGTCAAGCCCACCTTGGGAGATCTGAATTCAGCCCATTCTTATCACATGTTAGCCCACTTAAATGCCAAAAAACGTTTTTCTTCAAAATAATAAATAAAACTTCCAAAAATCAATTATTTCAGAACTTCAGAACTTCAATAATTCATAATAAATAGCCCTTTATTCAGAAAATTCAAATCTCGCGAGTTTTTATAGGAAATTCAATTCTCTACAACTTTGCAGAAGAAAGTTTTTCCAAATTCCAAACAGAAATTGACCGAAATCCACAACGGGCGATTTTACAGTCAATAATAAATTTTCGGTCAAGAATTGTGTCCACCAACACACCAAACATGTGTTAATCATTTAATGCCACAAAAATACTCTTCCTCCTCATATACTCATATATCCCACATTCATTATAAAAATATCACCATCAATATATTATTAAAATAATATATTTAAATGAATTATTTTATCAGAAAAAGATAAAATATTAATTTTCAACAATTGTCACATTAAAAATTTTCTCCATCTATATCCACATAAAATCAATATTTTCCTCATCATATAAATCAATAATTAATTATACACAAATAATATTACAGAATCACAGTACTGACAACCAGGCCGTTCCCAGGAAAGAGGGGGCTTTCCAATAAGGATCTCTCCTCACTGGCGCGCAATTAGATGACCAAACCTCTCCTTAGACAGAACTTTCTAGACATTGCCAATAATATTATCTAATAATATTATTCAGATAATATGAATTATTGTTCCGATAATAGAAAATACTGTGTAGTGACAATTATTAAAACAACAGTAATATAAAATATCAACGCAGTAATTATTGAATCAATAAAATACAATATTGAACAATAATTACTTTAACAATTATTGAGTAGTGCCTTCTTACGTAAGAATCAATAATTGGTGCAATACCGTGTGCTACTGTTCAACAACGCGTATTACTGTGTTTTAACCACCGGGTATTCCAACAGTATTAACGGTAACAACTATGTCGTTATTTATAAACAACTTATTTTTGTCGTTTTCTTCATCCAATCGCTTTCCGTTATGGGGCTCACACAAGGCTGCGCCGTCGTACGAATATTCCCCGACAACAAGAATATTCCATGACCAAACAAATATTCCCCGACAACAATGAATATTTTAGGGCCACTTGCTTATTTGAAATATTTACGCATTTTACCCATAACTAACCACATTAATCAAATCAACCCTTACTATTTTAAAATAATAAATAGAGGAATTTAAATTTCATTTATTAATAATTTGGGGTCTTACAACCTCCCCTCCTTATGAAATTTCGTCCTCGAAATTGACATACGTACCTGGTGTTTCAAAAAGATAAGGATACCTCGCTTTCATTTCCGTTTCCAACACCCAGGTCATTTCCTCAATAGCATGGTTTCTCCACAAAACCTTAACTTGTGGTATAACCTTCGTGCGTAGGACATGCTCTTTCCTATCTAAGATCTTAACAGGTACCTCCTCGTACGTTAAATCTTCAGCTATCTCGTCTGGTTCTAACTCAATAACGTGGTTCGGGTCTTTCACATATTTACGAAGCACAGATATATGAAAAACATTATGAACACGAGACATACTTGGAGGTAACGCGAGTTTATAGGCCACATTTCTTACTCGGTCAAGAATCTGAAATGGACCAATAAATCGTGGATTGAGCTTTTCTCTCTTCCCAAATCTTGTAACTCCTTTCCATGGAGCTACACGTAATAATACATGATCCCCAATGTCAAATTTCACGTCCTTTCAATGAAGATCCACATAACTCTTTTGTCGATCCTGTGCCGTTTGTATACGTTGTCGAATCGTTTGGATCTTCTCTGTAGTCATTCGTACCAACTCTGGTCCCAACAACGCTGCTTCTCCCACCTCATCCCAACATACTGGAGAGCGACACTTTTGTCCATACAATGCTTCAAAGGGAGCCACACCTATGCTCGCCTGATAACTGTTGTTGTAGGAGAATTCCACCAATGGTAGGTACTTATCCCAACTCCTTTTGAGATCTAGGACACAAAGTCTTAATAGATCTTCAAGAGTTTGAATAGTCCTCTCTGATTGTCCGTCCGTTTGAGGATGGTAAGCTGAACTAAATCGTAAATTCGTGCCTATAGCTTTTTGCAAGCTAACCCAAAATCTTGAAATGAATCTTGGGTCACGATCCGAAACTATGGATACTGGCATGCCATGCATCCTTACAATCTCATTCACGTACATACTAGCAAGACGTTCAAGGGAATAAGTCTCCCGTATCAGAAAGAAATGAGCGGACTTGGTTAATCTATCAACTATAACCCAAATAGCATTTATGCCTTGAGAAACCGTGGGAAGACCCGTAACAAAATCCATGGTAATGTGTTCCCACTTCAATTTCGGAATCTCAAGTGGTTGCAATGGACCCTTTGGTACTTGATACTCCGCCTTTACACGTTGACAAGTTAAACATCTCGAGATAAACTTTGCAATCTCTCTCTTCATATTGTTCCATCAAAATGTATGTCGAAGATCACGATACATTTTAGTACTACCAGGATGGATTGCAAATGGTGTATTGTGTGCCTCCATCATGATCTTGTACTTCAAATCAGAATCGTTAGGAACACAAAGTCTGGAGTGGACTCGAAGTATTCCTTCTTCATCTATTCTTGCTTCCGGAATATCACCTTCTTGTACTTTCTTCTTCATACGCATCAGCTCCCGGTCTGTGGCTTAAGCAACTTTAACTTTATCGATTAAAGTTGGTTCTACGCGTATACTTGACATCATCGCACTCGTTCCTGTATATGATCTTCTACTCAATGCGTCAGCTACCGCGTTCGCTTTTTCAGGATGGTATTGGATGGTATGATCGAAATCTTTCAACAGCTCGAGCCAACGTCGGTGTCGCATGTTGAGTTCTTTTTGAGTAAAGAAATATTTGAGGCTTTTATGGCCTGAATATATCTCCACTTTCTCCCCATATAGATAGTGCCTCCAGATCTTCAGCGTGAAAACGACTGCTGCCAACTCTAGATCATGAGTAGGATAATTCCTCTCATATTCTTTAAGTTGTCGCGAGGCATAGGCTATGACTTTCCCACGTTACATGAGAACACATCCTAACCCTTTGCCTGAAGCATCGCTGCAGATAACAAATCCATCTGAACCAGATGGTATTGTCAGAACAGGTGCCGAAATGAGTCTCCTCTTAAGCTCTAGGAAACTCTTCTCGCATTCTTCGCTCCATACGAATTTGATATCCTTCTTGAGTCAGCTGAGTTAATGGAGTAGTGATTCGAGAAAATCCTTTTACGAATCTCCTATAATAACCAGAAAGCTACGTATTTCGATTACTAACTTAGGTTGCTCTCAACTGTGACTCATATCCCAATCTTGGATATCACGTCACAATGGCACCTATCAGTTACTACCATACGAATATGGCATCCCCTACGGAGAGTTTGGCTTCAGTACATTCCACAAAGGAAGTCACCAGATAGAGGCTCGGGTACAAACTTCTACAGTTAGGTTTTTAACTCCCGAAGTTCAATATGAGCCATTCAATATGAGATTTTAGAAATGGGTTTTGTACCGGGTTCAAAGTCGATACAAAATTCAATATCACGCTTTGGGAGTAAGCCAAGAAATTCTTCAGGAAATACGTCAAAATTTTTACTAACAATAGAAATATCATTCAAATCTGACGTATTTTTGTTCAAGTCCATAACATAGCTAAGAAAGCTTGACATCCGTTTTTCAATAAACGAATGACTTTACGGCTTGATATGAAAGAGTTTGACTTCAATAGTTTGGTTGCTTGAATTCGAATAACAGGTTGCTTAGGAATATGAAAACTAACAACCTTACGAAAGCAATCAATTTTGGCATGATGAGTAGTTAACCAATCAATTCTTAAAATTACATCAAAAGCAAGTATCTTTAAAGAGATAAGATCAACAGGTAATGTGATGGTGCCAACTTGGATCAAACAAGATTTATAAACAGTGGATGTAACGAAAGTTTCTCCTAACGGAGTTTCCACAGATAAATCAAAGTCTAATTTCTCCGGAGTCAAGTTTAAACGTTGAGCACAAGCAGGAGAAATAAATGAATGGGTAGAACCGGTATCTAATAAGGTATAGACTTCGCAAAAATTTATAATTAACTAACCCGTGCTAACTTCGTTCGGGTTCCTCGCATTCTGACCAGTCACGAAAAACGCTCTTCCAGGAACCGTTGACTTTGACTTTTCTGGGACAGTTTTTTGAGTCACCGTCCCCGCTGAACTTGGTTTCGCTATCATACAATCTCGAGCGATATGTCCTTCCTTTCCACAGTTATAACATACCTTAAACTGTTGTGGACAGTTTGGGCTGATATGTCCTTCTTTTCCGCACTTATAGCATATGACCGGTGGTCGTTCTCCTCCCTTGGAACCAGTTGCTGCTGGTGCTGACGTCTTCGTATTATCATTGTTGAATCTCCTCTTTTTAAAATCTCCTCCCGACTCGCTTCTTCTATTCTCATGGCCATGATTACCACCAGAGTGGTTGCCGTTCTTGTCCGTATTCTTCTTTCTCCGCTGGTTATCATTGTTCTGATGACTGCTGTCACCGGTATGATCCTGGTTGTGGTCCCTCGATTGACCGTACTCGTTATCTCGCTCTAATAATTGAGCCCTGTTGACAACATCTGAATAGAGAGAAAATTTATGAGAAATGAGATATTGACGTATGCCGGGTTTCAAACCTCTCAGAAACATCCGCGTCATACGTTCCTCATTCTCCACCAAATGAGGTGCAAACCTGGACAACTCTGTAAATTTCGCCTCGTACTGGGACACCGTCATGTTATTCTGCTCCAGTCTAATAAACTCTACCTCCTTCATATGACGAACACTTTCAGGAAAGTATTTGTCATTGAACAGTTTCTGAAATGTCTCCCAAGACATGCTGAGTGCGGCTGGATGGGTACGTTTCACAGACTCCTACCAGTAGTCTGCCTCGCCACGAAACATAAAGGTGGCGAATGGAACCTTCTGTTCCTCCGTGCATCCCAAGACATCAAATATCTTGGTAATTTGCTTGACCCATGTCTCCGCCTTAATCGGATCTGGCTTTCCCCAGAATTCTGGTGGTCCCAACTCTTTGAACTGCTTGGCTGTGACAAGCCGCGCATTGCTATCATTTCCACCCGTATTCTGTACACGAGTCTCCCTCGTCTGATTTTGCATGAACTGCAAAAAGCTTCTAAACATCTCATCGTTCATCGTCTGCTCAGTGGTGTTGTTCACAGGAGGAACATTGCCAGCCTGTTGCACGTTTTTCTCGTTGGTGAGTATAAGCATCTCCACCGTCTCATTTACTCCAGTGTTAACATTCTCAGTCGACATTCTAAAATACTGCCATAGAACAAAGGTTAATTTAACAAATTAACATATCACATAATATCCCTATATTATGACCGACCAACAAATAAGCTTAGGTAGGACACACTAGCGAAGGATTTACTCGTCTCTCCCCTCCTAGTTCTATTCCCCGATCTTCGCCAGAGATCATATCCCTAAGCTCTGATACCAACTGTGACGCCCCCAGAATAGGTCCAATCCATCCAACCCATTCTGAGTCGCCAAATACATGGTACAGAGAATAACTACAACTTTATTATTACAATTGTCGTGCAAAATACGACAACACATATACTGTGAGTTTAAATACAAATATTGTCATCTAGACAGTATTCATACTCAACTAAGAACTCATTATACTTATTGATACACTATTTTATAAAATAGTGAGGACTACTAAAACAACTGTCTTGAACCATCATTCCACACCCCGACTAGTACTCGCTACATTCTCGCCTCCTGAGAAGAAAGATGGAACAACAAGGAAAAGGGTGAGCTCAACTAGCCCAGTAAAGAATATTATGACTAAGATAATATACAACAAATTATCCTTAGTCTTCAACAGGGAAAAATCTAATAGAATACAATAGACAACAAGTTTTAAATCAACAACTGCAGCGGAAACATCAATTCATTAGAAGAGTTAAGTAGAGAATGCAAACTACTATCTTCTATATATGAATTTAAAAGTTCATCGTCGATATTTTATCCCTGTAACATCAATCAATATATATCTAGAATCAAATATTCATCTTTGCACTACAGGCCAAAGATATTCATCAGTTGGTCATGTTCACCTCAACACCTGTTCATCTTTGCACTACGGGCCAAATATATTCATCATAAAATCATCAATCTTTGCACTACAAGCCAAAGATATTCAGTAACATCATCATTTAGGACTGAGGATGATGAAAAATATGTTAGAAAAAACGAATCCAGTGAAACAAAAGAGTAAATATTAAGGATTCGTATTTCAGCTATTCCATGTCCAAAAATACCTCATAAACAATCATAGTGAAGTAAAATTCAAGAATGATCAAAATATGGATACAATCAAAGCTAGTATCCAGAATAGATATTTGGACAAAAAGAAGAAAATTTCATTTTTCGGTGAATAGTAACTCGTGAATAGTAACTCGTGAATAGTAACCCCGACATGAAAAGTTCCAAATTTGATAAAAAGTTCAGATCAATACTTCGGCATAATGATATTGAAGAAAATAATATCATTTAAGAAGAAATAACATCCCTTACCTCAGCAAAAATAGTACTTCTAGTTGAAACACCGGATATAGGTTATGACTTGAACTTGCACCGTATAGCAATACTCAAAGTATTAGAATACTCACAAGAATACGCTCACTAATATAGAGAGAGAAAGAAAGAGAAACTTGTGTTTCTGGTGTGATTTTCAATTCTAACCTAAGCACCCTATTTATAGGAAAATGCTTAGAACACCAAAGTAGAAAATTGAATATAATAATATTATATTTATAAAATTGTCAAGCCCACCTTGGGAGATCTGAATTCAGCCCATTCTTATCACATGTTAGCCCACTTAAATGCCAAAAAATGTTTTTCTTCAAAATAATAAATAAAACTTCCAAAAATCAATTATTTCGGAACTTCAGAACTTCAATAATTCATAATAAATAGCCCTTTATTCAGAAAATTCAAATCTCGCGAGTTTTTATAGGAAATTCAATTCTCTACAACTTTGCAGAAGAAAGTTTTTCCAAATTCCAAACAGAAATTGACCGAAATCCACAAACGGGCGATTTTACAGTCAATAATAAATTTTCGGTCAAGAATTGTGTCCACCAACACACCAAACATGTGTTAATTATTTAATACCACAAAAATACTCTTCCTCCTCATATACTCATATATCCCACATTCATTATAAAAATATCACCATCAATATATTATTAAAATAATATATTTAAATGAATTATTTTATCAGAAAAAGATAAAATATTAATTTTCAACAATTGTCACATTAAAAATTTTCTCCATCTATATCCACATAAAATCAATATTTTCCTCATCATATAAATCAATAATTAATTATACACAAATAATATTACAGAATCACAGTACTAGCAACCAGGCCGTTCCCAGGAAAGAGGGGGCTTTCCAATAAGGATCTCTCCTCACTGGCACGCAATTATATGACCAAACCTCTCCTTAGACAGAACTTTCTAGACATTGCCAATAATGTTATCTAATAATATTATTCAGATAATATGAATTATTGTTCCGATAATAGAAAATACTGTGTAGTGACAATTATTAAAATAACAGTAATATAAAATATCAACGCAGCAATTATTGAATCAATAAAATACAATATTGAACAATAATTACTGTAATAATTATTGAGTAGTGCCTTCTTACGTAATAATCAATAATTGGTGCAATACCGTGTGCTACTGTGCAACAACGCGTATTACTGTGTTTTAACCACCGGGTATTCCAACAGTATTAACGGTAACAACTATGTCGTTATTTATAAATAACTTATTTTTGTCGTTTTCTTCATCCAATCGCTTTCCGTTATGGGGCTCACACAAGGCTGCGCCGTCGTACGAATATTCCCCGACAACAAGAATATTCCATGACCAAACAAATATTCTCCGACAACAATGAATATTTTAGGACCACTTGCTTATTTGAAATATTTGCGCATTTTACCCATAACTAACCACATTAATCAAATCAACCCTTACTATTTTAAAATAATAAATAGAGGAATTTAAATTTTATTTATTAATAATTTGGGGTCTTACATAAAGTAAATCTCATTATATTATTGTGGCATGAAATTTTATATATGTCGAAAGCGTTCACATTATTCTACTCATTTCATGATACATTTGAATACTTGGATACCAATAAAACTTTATAAACTACAGACGCAATACAAAAATTAAGCTCACTTTTCATAGAGCTATATATACTTTATGCACATGCGTACGCTTTTTACTAATAATTGATTGATTTTTATTATTGATTGCTTTCCTAATATATATATATATATATATATATATGTTGATTGTGTGATTGTGTGATTGTGTGATTCTGTCAACCCAATTTTTCATCTTAACTGCTGTTAATTTTGTTTGATTGTGTGAACCTTTTTTATACGCCTAACATATATCAAAGCAGTGCGGTTTTCCCTTTTTTATAAAGGAAAGATAACGATTCTGTCAATTTGTCATGCAGGAATACAACCACATGTTACATTATTTCACTATGATACACCAAAGACACTTGAAGACGAATATGGAGGATGTCTCAAAAATTAACAGTGATTTTCTTCGTTTAAAATGTCAAAAACTAAAAAAAAAAACATGCACATCATATATTTTCTATTTTTAAATATTATAATACATAATCTTTGCAATTGATATGAGAGTTTAATGATTTTATATCACCTTTGTTGAACAAATCTCTTTCCTCTTTCTATTGAAAACTATCGAACGGCTGCTTTTTCTCTCACCAATTCAGATTAGGTTTAGTTATTTGTTTACTTATTAATATATCTTGTTAATTCTCTTATAATAAAATTATAATAAATACAATTATTTTTATGGCCCAAATTTTATCAAATTATTTATCTATCACATATTAATATTTATTAGTCCATATAAAATAAATAACTAATTTGACCCAATAAAAGACAAAGTCTAATTAATAACTAGTTTTATCCACCTTTGTGTTTATTTGGAAAGTCTTTAGAAATCTTTAGAGATGAGGTAAGACTTTGGATATGGGTTGATAGTTATAATTCTTCTTCTAAAGTCTGTCAAACTCTACCATTTGATAGAAATCTTTAAAATGTATGACTTTTTAAATATCAAAATACTTTTATGAATTTTGTAAAATTCTTAATTCAATATCACTTAACTTTTAAAGACAATATAAAAAGTTGTAATTGAATACCACTAAACCTTTATATACTCTTTAAATGTCTTGATTGAATAGAATCAAACTTTTAAAGTCTTTAAAAGTCTTTAACAATCTTAATTAAATACACACCCTTAAATGAGCCTCAATCAAACCTTATTTTATACTGGATAAATTTTGTGAATCAAATCTTAGCAACTCAATACTCGGATCGACTCAGTTTGTTTACACCGTTACTTCTACGCAAAAAATATTCCTCCATGTGGCTTGAGCCTTGAGCCCAACGAAACAACTGGTCCATTTATCATGTCCCAACATGGTTCCTTATGCGAATACCAATTAAGAGGGAGATATATACTGATAGAGTTTGTCCAGAACTGTCAAAATATATTGGATCAAATTGGAGCTAAGGTTTTAATTTCATACCCGAATACCAATTAAGAGGGAGATATATGCTGATAGAGTTTGCTAAAGATACCGGCGAGAAAAATTAAAAATTTAGTAAATAAGAATTCAAAAGATGAGATTCTAGGTTTACAATAATTAAATTAAATCAAATTACTACCCTAGATGAGATTCTAGACCGTTGAGCTTGTTTGGTATATAATTAGAAGAAGGGGTTGTTAGTTAATTATAAATTTTTACGAAGTCTATACCTTATTAGATACCGGTTCTACCCATTCATATATCTCTTCTGCATATACTCAACGTTTAAAATTGACTCCAGAGAAAATTAGACTTTAACTTATCTGTTGAAACTCTGTTAGGAGAAACTTTCGTTACATCCACTGTTTATAAATTTTGTTTGATCCAAGTTGGCACCATCACATTACCTGTTGATCTTATCTATTTAAAGATACTTACTTTTGATGTAATTTTAGGAATTGATTGGTTAACTACTCATCATGCCAAAATTGATTGCTTTCGTAAGGTTGTTAGTTTTCATATTCCTAAGCAACCTGTTATTCAAATTCAAGCAACCAAATCATTGAAGTCAAACTCTTTCATATCAAGCCGTAAAGTCATTCGTTTATTGAAAAACGGATGTCAAGCTTTCTTAGCTATGTTATGGACTTGAACAAAAATACGTCAGATTTGAATGATATTTCTATTGTTAGTAAAATTTTTGACGTATTTCCTGAAGACTTTCTTGGCTTACTCCCAGAGCGTGATATTGAATTTTGTATCGACTTTGAACCCGGTACAAAACCCATTTCTAAAATCTCATATCGAATGGCTCCTATTGAACTTCAGGAGTTAAAAACCCAACTATAGAAGTTGATAACTGAGCCTCTATCTGGTGACTTCCTTTGTGGAATGCACTGAATCCAGACTCTCCGTAGGGGACGCCATATTCGTATGGTAGTAAACTGATAGGTGCCATTGTGACGTGTTATCCAAGATTGGGATATGAGTCACAGTTGAGAGCAACCTAAGTCAGTAATCGAAATACGTAGCTTTCTAGGATTAGCTGGTTATTATCAGAGATTCGTGTAAGAATTTTTCTCGAATCGCTACTCCGTTAACTCAACTGACTCGAAAAGATACAAACTTCGAATGGACCGAGGAATGCGAGAAGAGCTTCCAAGAATTCAACATGCGACACAAACGTTGGCTCGAGCTGTTGAAAGATTTCGATCACACCATCCAATACTATCCTAGAAAAGTAAACGTGGTAGCTGACGCATTGATTGTATGCGAGTACGAGTGCGATATTGTTGAACACAAAGACCTATTTTGTATAATTTATAAATGATAGAGATATAGTTAATGACTCTAGGGACCCACGTGATGATATACGAGTAAAATCGACTTTAATCGATAACGTTAAAGCCACTCAAGCTACAGACCTGGAGCTGATGAATATAAAGAAGAAGGTGCAAGAATGTGTTATTCTAGAAGTAAGAGTCGATGAAGAGAAGAAAGCTCAAGCCTTCAATTTATTTGAAATCCTCGATCGAGTAGGAACTGTGGCCTATAGACTCGCCTTAACGCTAAGTATGTCACGTGTTCATAACGTTATTTACGTATCGATGTTACGTAAATATGTGGACGACCCGAACCACGTTATTGAGTTAGAACCAAACGAGATAGCTGAAGACTTAGCGTACGAAGAGGTACATGTCAAGATCTTGGATAGGAAGGAGCATGTCCTACGCACGAAGGTCTTACCACAAGTTAAAGTTTTGTGGAGAAACCATGCTATTGAGGAAATGACCTGGGAGTTGGAAACGGAAATGAAAGCGAGGTATCCTCATCTTTTAGAAACACCAGGTACGTATGTCAATTTCGAGGACGAAATTTCATAAGGAGGGGAGGTTGTAAGACCCCAAATTATTAATAAATGAAATTTAATTTCCTCTATTTATTATTCTGAAATAGTAAGGGTTAATTTGATTAATGTGATTAGTTATGGGTAAAATGCACAAATATTTTAAATAAGCATGTGGTTATAAAATATTCATTGTTGTCGGGGAATATTCGCTTGGTCATGGAATATTCTTACTGTCGGAGAATATTCATACGACGGCGCAGTCTTGTGTGAGCCCCATAACGGAAAGCGATTGGATGAAGAAAATGACAAAAATAAGTTGTTTATAAATAACGACATAGTTGTTACCGTTAATACTATTGGAATACCCGGTGGCTAAAGCACAGTAATACGCGTTGTTGCACAGTAGCACACGATATTGTACCAATTATTGATTCTTACGTAAGAAGGCACTACTCAATAATTGTTACAGTAATTACTGTTCAATATTGTATTTTATTGATTCAATAATTGCTGCGTTGATATTTTATATTACTGTTATTTTAATAATTGTCACTACACAGTATTTTCTATTATCGGAACAATAATTCATATTATCTGAATAATATTATTAGATAACATTATTGGCAATGTCTAGAAAGTTCTGTCTAAGGAGAGGTTTGGTCATCTAATTGCGCGCCAGTAAGGAGAGATCCTTATTGGAAAGCCCCCTCTTTCCTAGGAACGGCCTGGTTACCAGTACTGTGGTTCTGTAATATTATTTGTGTATAATTAATTATTGATTTATATGATGAAAAAAATATTGATTTTATGTGAATATAGATGGAAAAATTTTTAAATGTGACAATTGTTAAAAATTAATATTTTATCTTTTTCTGATAAAATAATTTATTTAAATATATTATTTTAATAATATATTGATGATGATATTTTTATAATGAATGTGGGATATATGAGTATATGAGGAGGAAGAGTATTTTTGTGGCATTAAATGATTAACATATATTTTGTGTGTTGGTGGACACAATTCTTGACCGAAAGTTTATTATTGAATGTAAAATCGTCCGTTTGTAGATTTCGGTCAATTTCTGTTTGGAATTTGGAAAAACTTTCTTCTGCAAAGTTGTAGAGAATTGAATTTCCTATAAAAACTCGTGTGATTTGAATTTTCTGAATAAAGGGCTATTTTTTTATGAATTATTGAAGTTCTGAAGTTCCGAAATAATTGATTTTTGGAAGTTTTAATTATTTTTATTAAGAAAAACGTTTTTGACATTTGAGTGGCACATGTTAATGGTGGAAATCAGCTGATGTGGTGTGCTAAAGAAATTAAGAAAATTATATTATTAATTTATTCAATTTTCTGCTTTGGTGTTCTAAGCATTTTCCTATAAATAGGGTGCTTAGGTTAGAATTGAAAATCACACCAGAAACACAAGTTTCTCTCTCTTTCTCTCTCTATATCGAGCGTATTCTTGTGAGTATTTGATACTTTGAGTGTTGCTATACGGTGCAAGTTTCCTTCAGCACTATATCTAGTTTTCCAGTCAGAAGTACCGTATTTCCGAGGTAAGGGATGTTATTTCTTCTTAAATGATATTATTTTCTTCAATATCATTATGCCGAAGTATTGATCTGAACTTTTTATCAAATTTGGAACTTTTTATGTCGGGGTTACTATTCACGAGTTACTATTCATGAGTTACTATTCACGAGTTACTATTCACGAGTTACTATTCACCGAAAAATGAAATTTTCTTCTTTTCGTCCAAAATATCTATTCTGGATACTAGCTTTGATTGTATCCATGTTTTGATCATTCTTGAATTTTACTCCACTATGATTATTTATGAGGTATTTTTGGACACGGAATAGCTGAAATACGAATCCTTAATATTTATTGTTTTGTTTCACTGGATTCGTTTCCTTTAAAATATTTTTCATCATCCTCAGTCCTAAATGATGATGTTACTGAATATCTTTGGCCTGTAGTGCAAAGATTAATGATTTCTGATGAATATCTTTGGCCCGTAGTGCAAAGATGAACAGGTGTTGAGATGAACATGATCGACTGGTGATACAAATGAATATCTTTGGCCTGTAGTGCAAAGATGAATATTTGATTAAAGATGGTTATTGATTGTTGTTACAGGGATAAAATATTGATGATGGACTTTTAAATCTTAGAAGATAGTAGAACTCATTCTCTACTTGACTCTTCTAATGGTTTGTTGTTTCCGCTGCAGTTATTGATTTAAAACTTGTTGTCTATTGTATTCTATTAAATTTTTTCCTGTTGAAGACTAACGATAATTTGTTGTATATTATCTTAGTCATAATATTCTTTACTGGGCTAGTTGAGCTCATCCTTTTTCTTGTTGTTCCATTTTCTTCTCAGGAGGCGAGAATGTAGCGAGTACTAGTCGGGGTGTGGAATGATGGTTCAAGACAGTTATTTTAGTAGTCCTCACTATTTTGTAAAATAGTGTATCAATAAGTATAATGAGGACTTAATTGAGTTTGAATACTGTCTAGATGACAATATTTGTATTTAAACTCACAGTATATGTGTTGTCGTATTTTGCACGACAATTGTAATAATAAAGTTGTAGTTATTTTCTGTACCATGTATTTGGCGACTCAGAATGGGTTGGATGGATTGGACCTATTTTGGGGGCGTCACATAAGTAATATTAAATAAATTTATAATAATTTTTGAATTTTTTTAGAGGAGTAAAATAATAAAAATCTATTATTCATATGTTTCAGGCATGTCAATTATCAAATAATTTTTTTTATTTAGATTTAAATTTTGATTCATTCAATTTTTATCAAATACCTCAAAATCAGATTAATTATTCTCACCTAGAACAATTTAAGAATTAATTATTTGTATTACTTATACATAAACCTATAGTACTACACTTTTTTGAAACATAAAAATGTGACAAATTAAATAAATTGAATAATAGGATAATATAATATAAAATGATCACATTATATCTATCACCGCCAGGGCCATTTACCAAATTTCATTCATACGATCCCCAAAGTCCATTTTGGGTTAAACTATGTAAGAATAAAATTATACTTTCGTTGTCCCAATTTGAAAGTTCCAATTAATAAAACCATGCATTTTATCCATTAAACAGAATTATATATATATATATATATATATATATATATATAGAGAGAGAGAGAGAGAGAGAGAGAGAGAGAGAGGATAGTGATTCATAACAAACGGTTGTCATGAACATTATTTTAACAAATAGATTTTACACCGTTAATTCAAATATTTAACAGTCAAAACATAACTTTTTTTTAATGGCCGTTACTAAGAGTAGCAGCTAGAGAATTTTTTTTATTTTTGTTGGCCACTACTGAATGCTTTCAGTAGTGGCTAGAGAATATCTTTTTTTTGTTGGACACTATTAAGAGTAGTGACAATGAGAAATGTCTTAAACACCCTCATCTTAGTTAAATTTAAATAGTTTTAATGTATTAATTTGTAAGATAATTCCAATTTGCATTACAATATGGAGCTTAAATTTTAAATAATGTCGCAATAATTGACAATATTAAATTAAATTACATAAGAAATTATTTATACAAATATTTTATAAATAAATATATTAAATATAGTTGACAATGTTAAATTTTATTACATAATAAATTATTTATACAAATAAATACATTGAATATAATTAACAATTTAAAATTTTATTACTTAAGAAATTATTTATAAAAATAAATATATTATATATATATATATATATATATATATATATATATATATAGTTGACAATGTTAAATTTTGTTACTTAAAGAAATTATTAATACAAGTATTTTATACATTAAAATTATTTAAATCTAACTAAGGTGGGGATATATTTCTACTGCCCACTACTCTTAGTAGCGGCTAGCAAAAAAAAATCTCTAGCAAATAGCGGCCTACAAAAAAAAAAAATCTCTAATCGCTACTTTACTAAGAGTAGCGGTAAATAAAAAAAAATTCTCTTTGAACCGTTGGATATCTGAATTAACGATGTAATATCGATTTGGTAAAATAATGTTCATAACAATTGTTTGATATGGATCACTACCCTATATATATATATATATATATATATATATATATATATATATATATATATATATATATATATATATATATATATATATATATATATATATATATAGCTCATCCCTTATCTAATTAACATACATTGCTCACCCCCCCTTTAGCGACGAACCGGACGACGATTCGGTCCGTCGTTATATGTTGTTCGTCGTTAAAAGCTAAGACGACGATTCTATATATAGCGACGGGCCGAATCGTCGTCCGGTCCGTCGCTAAAGGGGGGTATGTTGTAAGACTCCAACTTTCATAAATAAAGATTAATTTTTTTTCTCGAAATATATTTTTGAATATTATGGTGTGGATTTGATATAATGTTATAGTTGTGGATAATATTTATAAATTTTACAAAGTATGCAAGTTGTTATAAAATATTCGATTGGTCGGGAAATATTCGTACGATGGCACAATCACTGGTGGACTCTACAACGAAATTATTGTCGGAGTTAGAAAACGACAGAAATATCTTTTTATGAAAATAACGGCAAAAGTTTTACCGTTAAACTGTTGAAATATATGGTGAAAAAAGTACAGTAATACGCGTGGTTGCATAGTAGCACACAGTATTGATTATTGATGCTTACGTAAGAAGTCACTCAGTTTATTTCAATTATTGCTACAGTAATTGTTGCATAGTATCTCACGTTATTTGATTCAATTATTGTCAATATTTTATATTATTAAATCAATAATTGAGATGACAAGTTATTCATATTATTATTTGCATAATTAACAATATCTAGAAAGTTCTGTCGGGGAGAGGGGTTTGGTTACCTAATTCCGCGCCAATAGGGAGAAATCTTTATCAGAAAGTCCCCTTTTTCCTGGGAACGATCTGGTTATTAGTCTTGCGAGTTATAATAATGATAAATAAATATTGTTAAAAATATTGAGGGAATTTTTATGAAGTATTTGTTGTAAATTTTACTTATTATTTGGACCCCTATTTATCCATTATTCAAAATAATCGGTATAAAATTAGTCAGTATATATATATATATATATATATATATATATATATATATATATATATATATATATGTATGAAAGTGACATATGGGGTGGGGCCCACATGTGGGATGAAAAATAAAAATGGGGTGGAGGGAGAAAACGTGTAATGGAGGGAGTATTATTAATATTATATAATATATATTATAATAAATTTTATTTTTTATGAAAAATAGAATATATTATATTTTATTATACATAGTGTTTGTATAGTAAATTTTAGAAAATTCAGACGTTTGCGAATTCGATGCCCGTGAATTTTTTAACTATTGGTCTATGATAATTTTTTTTTAAATAGTATCCTTCCATTCTCCTATAAATAGGATGCTTAGTTTAAAATTGAAAATCACACCAGAATCAGAGAATTCTTCTTCTATAATATTGAGCATATTTCTTTCGAGTTTTAGGAAGCTTTGAGTGTAGAAAATAGTACAAGTTTTTTTCAAGAATATCTCCGCTTTACCGGTCAGAAGTACTCTCTTTTTAAGGTACGTAAGAGATATTATTTTTGTTCAATACTCGTAAGAAATAATATTTTCTTCCATACTCTGTAGTATGTAAGTAATATTATTTCGTTTCAGATTTTGAATTATACACTCATTTTATTAAGTTTTGGCTTCTATACTCTATGAAATTAGTAGAATATCCTTAAAATTTGCGCTTCATCCAGTATCTTTTTATGAAAATATTATTCTGAATATTTTTGATAAGTTTTAACTTTTTCATGTAGGAGTACTATTCACGGGATACTATTCATTCTGGTACTATTCATCCGGGGTACTATTCATGATAAAAATTGATATCTTTACGGTCTAAATCATTTTTGATACAATATTATTCTTGAATTTTACTCCACAAAGCAGTATCATGTTGATAATTTGGACGTTTTTTGAATTCTGGATAAATTAAATTATAAATCTTTGAAAATCTATCATTTGCTTTCATTTAATTGAATTCTTATATCATTGTCATCATCTTCATGCTTATATTGTTATGAAAGTCATCTTTTACCTATAGTGCATAGATGGACTGTTGATTGGTATGATTATGACCAAGGATTATTCGATATAACCATGGCCGTAATGTTATAAATGATGTGATAAAAGTCATCATTGGCCCGTAGTGCATTGATGGACAGTTGTTGGCGTGATTATGACCATTGATGATTACACGAATATCCTTGGCCCGTAGTGCATGGATAATTCGCGGATGCGATACTAATGAATATCATTGGTCCATAGTGCAGGGATGATTCGATGATGTGAATTATTTATTAAGCTGAGTCTCAGCGATAAAATTGCTGATAAACTTCTTAAATCATAGAAGATAGTAGATATCATGCTCTACTTGACTCTTCTAATGGATTGCTTGTTCCGCTGCAGTTAAACTTGATGTCTTGGGATGCTCCGAGGAGTTAAAGGTTCCCTTTGCCACCTTCATGTTGCGAGAAGAAGCAGATTACTGGTGGAAATCTGTAAAACGTACTCAACTGTAATGGATTTCGACACGAAAACGCAGCGGAATATTAAATTTTCAAAGCCAATTCTGAAACCCTAAAACAGGATCCATGCGAAAAACACATTAATTCAGTGGTTAGAAATTTATACCGATTATAGAAGCTAGAATTGATACGATCGAATCTCCAACGCAATCTAAACTAACTGCGCCTCTACGGTATCCACACGAACGTCTCGCGAACCGTCACACTATCTGTTGTAAACGAGCCGCGGTACTAGCCACAAAGGATCGGGATTTCTCTGAAGTTTTTCTCTCTAGTCTCTCTCTAAGAGCGGCTAGGGTTTTATTTTTGATTAATACCTAAAGTGGCTGATATATAATATATATATATAGCTGTCAAAAGGAATTAATTAACACCTAATTCTAGTAAAATCCGAATTATATATATATATATATATATATATATATACAAATTATCCTATTAATTTAAATTCATAATTTAAATATTATCAATCATATTGACATATTTAAATCTTACAATTTAAATTAATATCCCTTTAATTACGTTCTAAGTGTGTGACCCTATAGGTTATTATTACGTTGACAATAATTTTAAAATCATATTATAAAATTATAAATAGTGAGCGGCATCTAGTAATGCATCACTGCTACCCAAGTAATAATAAGATCGACGATTCGATGCAACCTTTTCGTGACCAATGTTTCAATGTAATTTAATCCTTTTAACCTTGACATCCTAAATTAAACTCGAGCTATGGAATGTGTCATACTCTTTATAATTTAATCTGAGTTTTTTTTATCAATGAATAGACTATATGAAATAAATCACTATTTGAGCATGGCCATGCATTTCATAGTCCTACTCAATCAAGAGGCCTATGGATATCACCCCTAATATATAGGAGAGTTAAATTCCATCTAGATCACTTATATTCCTCACACGATTCATGATGTACCCAATAATCACCTTTATAGTCCACCCTATTAAAGGTGACCTTTAATGATATCAAAGTACATAAATTCTCGTGTAGTAATATAGTGATTTTAGGTCGGAGGATCATTACATCATTGTCACTATGAGAATTGCTAATGACACTTCGCATAATGCTCCATATAGAATTCTCATAGTGGGTCTGTCTAGTACATCATTCTCTAACACATACATATGCATTGACTTAAATATCTCATATATTTATGACCAATAAGATTTGGTCATCAGTCAATCCACATACTAATCTCAATGTATCATTGTTGTCCTATCAACAATGATACTTTACTAGGGACATTTAAGAGAAATGATACTAATTGTAATTATATAATCTCATGTTCAAGTCACATACTTGAAACTATATAATTTGTATCACTATTCTAAGGAATTTTATTATGTTAACATTTATATAATGCAGTACATAAAACCATAATAAAATCATTCATTTATTCAATCAAATATAATATCAAAATATTAAGCATTTATATCAAATAATTGGCATCTAGGGCACAAACTCTAACATCAACCTGCCGCACTGAAGATGTCTTGGGAGAAGTTCCAAGAACTATTCAACGACAAGTACTTTCCCGAAAGTATTCGTCACATGATGGAGGTGGAATTTATCAAGCTGAAACAAAACAATATGACCGTGTCGCAGTACGAAGCTAAGCTTGTCGAGTTATCTCGGTTTGTGTCCCACTTGATTGATAATTAAGAGAGAATGACACGAATATTTCTGCGAGGTTTGAAACCTGAAATACGTCAATACCTCATTTCTCACAAACTATGTTTGTATTCAGATATTGTAAATAGGGCTCAGTTATTGGAATGTGATAATGAGTCAACCCAACCAAGAGATAGCAGCCGACAAAGCGATACTACCAGTGGTAGCAGTCATCGAAGCCGTGACAACAAACGTGGAGGAAATCAACATGTCAGAAATAAAAACCACTTTGGTGGTAATTATGGCAAGACAATAAAAGTGGAAATTTCAAGAAGAAGAAATTCAATAATGATGGAAAAATGACAGCACCAACACCCGTTAAAGAAGGAGAACGATCACCGATCGTATGCTACAAATACGAAGGGGAGGGACACATCAGTCCAAACTGTACGCAGCAGTCCAAAACATGTTATAATTGCGGAAGAGAAGGTCACCTAGCCCGATTTTATCGTGCAGTGAAGTCAAGTCCAGCTGGAATGGAGGCACCAAAGGCCATCCCAAAAAAGTCAAAGCCGGTAGTTCAAGGGAGAGCGTTTGTCGTGACCTCCCAAAAAGCGAGGAGCCCAAACGAGGTCATCACGGGTAAGCTAATCATAAACTCTTGCGAAGTCTATACCTTATTTGATACCGGTTCTACACATTCTTTTATTTCTCCTACTTGCGCTCAACGTTTAAATTTAACTCCAGAGAAATTAGACTTTGACTTATCTGTTAAAACTCCGTTAGGAGATACCTTCATTACATCTACTGTTTATAAGTCTTGTTTAATTCAAATAGGCAACCCCACGTTACCTGTCGATCTTATCTCTTTAAAAATATTTGCATTCGATGTGATTTTAGGAATTGATTGTTAAACTAATCATTATGCTAAAATTGATTTTTTCGTAAGGTTGTTAGCTTTCATATTCCTAACCAACCTATTATGCGAATTCAAGCAACCAAACCACTAAAGTCAATTACTGTTATATCAAGCCATAAAGCTATTCGTTTATTGAAAAACGGATGTCAAGCTTTCTTAGCCCATGTCACGGATTGAAACAAAAATACGTCAGATTTGAATGATATTTCTATTGTTAATAAATTTTCTAACGTATTCACTGAAGAACTTCCTGGCCTACACCCAGAACGTGAAATCAAATTTTGTATCAACCTTGAACCCGGTACAAAATCCATTTCCAAAGCCCCATATCGAATGACTCTTATTGAACGTCAGGAGTTAAAAATCCAACTACAGGAATTATTAGACATCGATTTCATTCTTCCTAGTACGTCTCCTTGGGGTGCTCCTGTTCTATTCGTAAAGAAGAAAGATAGAAGTATGCGACTTTGTATTGATTATCGGGAGTTGAATCATGTCACCATCAAAAATAGGTACCTGTTGTCTCGCATTGATGACCTGTTTGACCAGTTGTAAGGTGCCAAATTCTTTTCAAAGTTCGATCTTCATTCCGGATATCACCAGTTAAAGATTAAAACTGATGACATTCTGAAGAGTGCTTTCAGAACTCGGTACGGGCATTACGAATTTCTAGTCATGTCTTTTGGATTGACTAATGATCCTGCTGCCTTCATGGATATGATGAACCGAGTATTCAAGGAATATTTAGATCATTTTGTGGTTGTCTTTATTGATGACATTCTCATTTACTCCAAAAGTCGTAAAGATCATGAGCAACACTTGAGGCTGATACTACAAAAGTTTTGTGAGAACAAGTTATATGCCAAGTTGAAGAAATGTGAGTTCTGGCTTAAGGAAGTAGCATTCCTTGGGCACGTGATATCAACTCATGAAATATCTGTTCACCCAACAAAGATTAAAGCAATTCAAAGCTGGGAGCAACCTAAGTCAGTGACCGAAGTACGTAGCTTTTTGGGCTTTGCTGGTAATTATCGGAGATTCGTGGATGGATTTTCTCGAATCACTACTCCATTAACTCAGCTGACTCGAAAAGATACAAAATTCGGTTGGAGCGAGGAATGTGAGAGGAGTTTTCAAGAACTCAAGAGGAGACTCATTTCAGCACCTGTTCTGACAATACTATCTGGTTCGGAGGGATTTGTCATCTACAGCGATGCTTTTGGCAGAGGGTTAGGATGTGTTCTCATGCAACATGGGAAAGTCATAGCCTATGCCTCACGACAACTCGAAGAATATGAGGGGAATTATCCTACTCATGATCTAGAGTTGGCTGCAGTCGTTTTTGCACTTAAAATTTAGAGGCATTACCTGTATGGACAGAAGTTGGAGATCTATACGGATCATAAAAGCCTCAAATATTTCTTCACCCAGAAGGAACTCAACATGCGGCAACGACGTTGGCTCGAGCTGTTGAAAGATTACGATCATACCATTCAATACCATCGTGGAAAAGCGAAAGTAGTAGCTGACGTGTTGAGTAGAAGATCATATGCGGGTACGAGTGCGATATTGTCAACGCAAAAGCCCATTTTTTATGACTTGTAAATGATGGAGATAGAGTTAAAGACTCTAAGGATCCACGTGATGATGGCAAATATATGAGTAGAGCCGACTTTAATCGATAAAGTTAAGATTGCTCAAGCCAAAGACCTGGAGCTGATGCGTATGAAGATAAAAGTGCAAGAAGGTATTATTCCAGAAGCAAGAGTCGATGAAGAAAGAATACTTTGAGTCAACTCCAGACTTTGTGTTCCTAACGATTCTGACTTGAAGTATAAAATCATGATGGAGGCGCACAACACACCATTTACAATCCATCGTGGGAGTACCAAAATGTATCGTGATCTTCGACATACATTTTGGTGGAGCAATATGAAGAGAGAGATAACGGAGTTTATCTCAAGGTGTCTAACTTATCAACGTGTCAAGGCGGAGCATCAAGAGCCAAAAGGTCCATTGCAACCACTTGAAATTCTAAAATGGAAGTGGGAGCATATTACCATGGATTTCGTTACTTGTCTTTCCAAGGTTTCTCAAGGCATAAATATAATTTGGGTCATTGTTGATAGATTGACCAAGTCTGCTCATTTCTTACCTATACAAGAAACTTATTCACTTGAACGTCTTGCTCGTATATACATAAATGAGATTATAAGACTGTATGATATGTCAGTATCCATCATTTCTGATCGAGACCCAAGATTCACTTCACGATTTTGGGTTAGTTTGTAAAAAGTTATGGGCACGAATTTACGATTCAATTCGGCGTATCATCCTCAGACGGACGGTGTGACGTCCCCAAAATTAGGTATACATCACCTATCTTGGGTCGTCAGATACATGGTACAGAATATAAATACAACTTACTAATACAACTGTCGTGTACAATACGACAAAACATAACTGTGAGTTTGAATACAATTATTGTCTACTAGAGACAATACAAACTCAAAAGGAGTCCTCATTACAATTATTATCACACTATTTAATAGAATAGTGAGGACTACTAATACTATCATCTGGTCCATCACTCCGTTCCCCGACTCGTCCCAGCTATATTCTCATTTTCTGAAGAGAACAGTGAAAGAAAGGGTGAGCTCAACTAGCCCAGTAAGAAATATTATGACTAAGATAAAGCATAATAAATTATCATTAGCCTTCAACAGTGTTAAACTGATAAAATATAATGAACATCAAGTTTAACTGCAGCGGAACAAGCAATCCATTAAAAGAGTCAAGTAGAGAATAAAATATACTATCTTCTATGATTTAAAAGGTTCTAACTCAATAATGTGGTTCGGATTTTTCACATATTTACGTAACATGGATATGTGAAAAACGTTATGAACATGAGATATACTTGGCGGTAAAGCGAGTCTATAAGCCACAGTTCCTACTTGATCGAGGATTAAAAATGGACCGATGAATCGAGGATTGAGCTTTCCTCTCTTACCAAATCTCGTAACTCCTTTCTATGGAGCAACACGTAAGAACACATGACCTCCTATATCAAATTCCACGTCCTTCTGATGAAGATCAACATAACACTTTTGTCGATCTTGTGAGGTTTTTATATGTTGTCGGATCGTTTGAATCTTTTCTGTAGTCATACGTACCAACTCCGATTTCAACAACGTTGCTTCACCACCTTATCCCAGCATACTGGAGAACGACATTTTCTTCCATACAATACTTCGAATGGAGCCATGCCAATACTTGCTTGATAACTGTTGTTGTAGGAAAACTCTACCAATGGTAAGAACTTGTCCCAACTTCCCTTGAAATCAAGGACACAGAGTCTTAATAGATCTTCAAGAGTTTGAATAGTCCTCTCTGATTGTCCATCCGTTCGAGGATGATATGCCGAACTAAATCGTAAATTCGTGCCCATAGCTTTTTGTAAACTAACCCAAAATCGTGAAGTGAATCTTAGGTCTCGATCAGAAACTATGGATACTGGCATACCATGCAGTCTTAATATCTCGTTTATGTACATACGAGAAAGACGTTCAAGTGTATAAGTTTCTCGTATCGGTAAGAAATAAGCAGACTTGGTCAATCTATCAACAATGACCCAAATCGCATCTATACCTTGAGAAACCTTAGGAAGATCGATAACGAAATCCATGGTAATGTGCTCCCACTTCTATTCTGGAATTTTAAGTGGTTGCAATGAACCTTTTGGTACTTGATGCTCCGCTTTGACTCGTTGACAAGTTAGACACCTTTAGATAAACAGCACTATCTCTCTCTTCATATTGCTCCACCAAAATATATGACGAAGATCATGATACATTTTGGTACTTCTAGGATGGATTACAAACGGTGTGTTGTGCGCTTCCATCATGATTTCATACTTTAAATTAGGGTTGTCAGGAACATAAAGTCTGGAGTTGACTCGAAGTATTCCTTCTTCATCGATTCTTGCTTCCGACATAGCACCTTCTTGCACTTTCTTCCTCATACGCATTAGCTCCAGGTCTGTAGCTTGAGCAGCTTTAACTTTATCGATTAAAGTTGATTCTACTTGTATATTCGCCATCATCACATGGGTCCCTGGAGTCTTTAACTCTATCTCCATCCTTTGCAAGTCACACAAAATGGGCCTTTGTGTTGACAATATCGCACTCGTACTTGTATATGATCTTCTACTCAATGTGTCAGCTACCACGTTCGCTTTTCCAGGATGGTATTAAATGGTATGATCATAATCTTTCAACAGTTCATGTGACGCCCCCAAAACAGGTATACATCACCTATTCTGAGTCGTCAATAACATGGTACAGAAACAACTACAACTTTATTAATACAACATAAAAATTGTGAGTGTAAATACAAATATTGTCATCTAGACAATATCCACACTCAAATAAGTCCTCATTACAATTATTGGAATAATATTTTACAAAAAAAATGGTGAGGACTACTAAAACAACTTCCTAGAACCTTCATTCCATACCCCGACTAGTACCTGCTACATTCTCGCCTCCTGAGAAGAAAATGGAACAACAAGGAAAAGGGTGAGCTCAACTAGCCCAGTAAAAAATATTATGACTAAAATAATATACAACAAATTATCGTTAGTCTTCAACAGGAAAAAATTTAATAGAATACAATAGACAACAAGTTTTAATTCAATATTCGCAGCGAAAAATAATAATTCATAGAGAAGTTACGTAGAGAATGAAATCTACAATTATCTATTGAATTTAAAAGCCCATCATCAACATTTTATCCCTGTAACAACAATCAATAAATATCTTGAATCAAATAGTCATCTTTGCACTACAGGCCAAAGATATCCATCAGTTGGTCATGTTCACCTCAACACCTGTTCATCTTTGCACTACGGCCAAAGATATTCATCAGAAATTATTCATCTTTGCACTACAGGCCAAAGATATTCAGTTATATCATCATTTAAGACTGAGGATGATGAAAAATATTTTAAAGAAAACGAATCCAGTGAAGCAAAATAACAAATATTAAGGATTCGTATTTCAATTTATCCATGTCCAAAAATACCTTATCATAGTGAAGTAAAATTCAAGAATGATCAAAACATGAATACAATCAAAGCTAGTATCCAGAATAGATATTTGGACGAAAAAAAGGAAATTTCATTTTTCGGTGAATAGTAACTCGTGAATAGTAACTCATGAATAGTAACTCATGAATAGTAACCCCGACATGAAAAGTTCCAAATTTGATAAAAATTCAGATCAATACTTCGACATAATGATATTGAAGAAAATAATATCATTTAAGAAGAAATAACATCCCTTACCTCGGAAAGACGATACTTCTGACTGGAATACTAGATATAGTGCTGAAGGAAACTTGCACCGTATAGCAACACTCAAAATATCAAATTCTCACAAGAATACGCTCGATATAGAGAGAGAAATAGAGAGAAACTTGTGTTTCTGGTATGATTTCAATTCTAACCTAAGCACCCTATTTATAGGAAAATGCTTAGAACACCAAAGCAGAAAATTTAATATAATAATAATATATTTATCAAATTTTCCTTAGCCCACCTCTAGACATCTGATCTCAGCCCATTTATATCACATGTTAGCCCACTTAAATGCCAAAAAACGTTTTTCTTCAAAATAATAAATAAAACTTTCAAAAATCAATTATTTCGGAACTTCAGAACTTCAATAATTCATAATAAATAGCCATTTTATCAGAAAATTCGAATCTCGTGAGTTTTTATAGGAAATTCAATTCTCTACAACTTTGTAGAAGAAAGTTTTTCCAAATTCCAAACAGAAGTTGACCAAAATTCACAAACGGACGATTTTACAGTCAATAATAAATTTTCGGTCAAGAATTGTGTCCACCAACACACAAAACATGTGTTAATCATTTAATGCCACAAAAATACTCTTCCTCCTCATATACTCATATATCCCACATTTATTGTAAAAATATCACCATCAATATATTATTAAAATAATATATTTAAATGAATTATTTTATCAAAAAAAGATAAAATATTAATTTTCAACAATTGTCACATTAAAAATTTTCTCCATCTATATCCACATAAAATTAATATTTTCCTCATCATATAAATCAATAATTAATTATACACAAATAATATTACAGAATCACAGTACTGGCAACCAGGTCGTTCCCAGGAAAGAGGGGGCTTTCCAATAAGGATTTCTCCTTACTGGCGCGCAATTAGATGACCAAACCTCTCCTTAGACAGAACTTTCTAGACATTGCTAATAATGTTATCTAATAATATTATTCAGATAATATGAATTATTGCTCCGATAATGAAAAATACTGCGTAGTGACAATTATTGAAACAACAGTAATATAAAATATCAACGCAGCAATTATTGAGTCAATAAAATATAATATTGAACAGTAATTACTGTAACAATTATTGAGTAGTGCTTTCTTACGTAAGAATCAATAATTGGTGCAATACCGTGTGCTACGCGTATTATCGTGTTTTAACCACCGGGTATTCCAACAGTATTAACGGTAACAACTACGCCGTTATTTATAAACAACTTATTTTTATCGTTTTCTTCATCCAATCGTTTTCTGTTATGGGGCCCACACAAGGCTGCGCCGTCGTACGAATATTCCCCGACAACAAGAATATTCCACGACCAAACAAATATTCCCCGACAATAATGAATATTTTATAACCACTTGCTTATTTAAAATATTTGCGCATTTTACCCATAACTAACCACATTAATCAAATCAACTCTTACTATTTCAGAATAATAAATAGAAGAAATTAAATTTCATTTATTAATAATTTGGGGTCTTACAGTTCAAGCCAAAGTCGTTGTCGCATGTTGAGTTCCTTTTGAGTGAAGAAATATTTGAGGCTTTTATGATCCATAAAGATCTCCACCTTCTTCCCATGCAAGTAATGCCTCCAAATTTTAAGTGCAAAGACAACAGCTGCCAACTCTAGATCATGAGTAGAATAATTTCTCTTATTTTCCTTGAGTTGTCTTGATGCATACGCTATGACTTTTCTATGTTGCATGAGAACGCATCCCAACCCTTTGCTCGAAGCATCACTGTAGATGACAAATCCCTCCGAGCCAGATGGTATTGTTAGAACAGGTGCTGAAATGAGTCTCCTCTTGAGTTCTTGAAAACTCTTCTCACATTTTTCGCTCCAACCGAACTTTGTATCTTTCCGAGTCAGTTGAGTTAATGGAGTAGCGATTCGAGAAAATCCTTCCACGAATCTCCGATAATAACCAGCTAAACCAAGAAAGCTACGTACTTCGGTCACTGATTTAGGTTGCTCCAAGCTTTGAATAGCTTCAATCTTTGTCGGGTCAACAGATATTCCACGACTTGATACTACGTGCCCAAGGAATGCTACCTCCTCCAGCCAGAACTCGCACTTCTTCAACTTGGCATAAAGCTTGTATTCACGAAGCTTTTGGAGTATTAGCCTCAAGTGTTGCTCATGATCTTCACGGCTCTTGGAATAAATAAGGATGTCATCAATAAAGATGACCACAAAGTGATCCAAATATTTCTTGAATACCCGGTTCATCATATCCATGAAGGCAGCAGGAGCATTAGTCAATCCAAAGGACATGACTAGGAATTTATAATGCCCGTACCGAGTTCTAAAAGTCGTCTTTGGAATATCCTCAGTTCTAACCTTCAGCTGATGATATCCAGAACGAAGATCGATCTTTAAAAAGAATTGTGCTCCTTGCAACTGGTCAAACAGGTCATCAATACGTGGCAATGGGTACCTGTTTTTGATGGTGACATGATTTAACTGTAAGACCCCGAATTTTATGAAATAAAAGTATTCAATTTTTCTTATAATTACTATTTAGTAAATGGTTAAATTGATAAATGTTAAAGTTAAGGGTGATATATGAAATTTTTTTCGAAATACACAAGTGGTTATAAAATATTCATTGTTGTCGGAGAATATTCGCTTGGTCGTGGAATATTCTTACTGTCGGAGAATATTCGTACGACGTCGCAGTCTTTTGTGGGCCCCATAACAGAAAGCGATTGGATGAAGAAAACGACAAAAACAAGTTGTTTATATATAACGGCGTAGTTGTTACCGTTAACACTGTTGGAATACCCAGTAGTTAAAATACAGTAATACACGTTATTGCACAGTAGCACACGGTATTACATAGTATTTTTAAAATTATTGATTCTTACGTAAGAAGGCATTACTCAATAATTGTTACAGTAATTACTGTTCAATATTTTATTTTATTGATTCAATAATTGCTGCGTTGATATTTTATATTACTGTTGTTTTAATAATTGTCACTGCACAGTATTTTCTATTATCGGAGCAATAATTCATATTATCTGAATAATATTATTAGATAATATTATTGGCAATGTCTAGAAAGTTCTGTCTAAGGAGAGGTTTGGTCATCTAATTGCGCGCCAGTAAGGAGAGATCCTTATTGGAAAGCCCCCTCTTTCCTGGGAACGGCCTGGTTGTCAATACTGTGATTCTGTAATATTATTTGTGTATAATTAATTATTGATTTATATGATGAGGAAAATATTAATTTTATGTGGATATAGATGGAGAAAATTTTTAATGTGACAATTGTTGAAAATTAATATTTTATCTTTTTCTGATAAAATAATTCATTTAAATATATTATTTTAATAATATATTGATGGTGATATTTTTACAATGAATGTGGAATATATGAGTATATGAGGAGGAAGAGTATTTTTGTGGCATTAAATGATTAACACGTGTTTTGTGTGTTGGTGGACACAATTCTTGACCGAAAATTTATTATAGACTGTAAAATCATTTGTTTGTGGATTTCAGTCAATTTCTGTTTGGAATTTAGAAAAACTTTCTTCTGCAAAGTTGTAGAGAATTGAATTTTCTATAAAAACGCGCGAGATTCGAATTTTCTGATAAAAGGGCTATTTATTACGAATTATTGAAGTTCCGAATTATTGAGTCTGAATTGATTTTTGTTACAAAAATTGTTTAAAACATGTTTTGTATTTTTGGTGCATTTGTGTGAAAAATATGTTTTTAATGTGGTGGGCTAAGGAAAATTTAGTTATAAATATATTATTATATTCAATTTTCTACTTTGGTGTTCTAAGCAATTTCCTATAAATAGGTGCTTAGGTTAGAATTGAAAATCACACCAGAAACTGAAGTTTTCTCTCTATTTCTCTCTCTATATATCGAGCGTATTCTTGTGATTATTTTGATATCTTGAGTGTTGCTATACGGTGCAAGTTCGTTCAGCGTTATTCCAGTCAGAAGTACAGCTCTTTTGAGGTAAGGGATAGTAAGGGATAGTAAGGGATTGTAAGGGATAGTAAGGGATGTTATTTTATTCAAAAATGATATTATTTCTTCAATATCATTATGCCGAAATATTGGTTGGAAATTTTTATCAAATTTGAAACTTTTCATGTCGGGGTTACTATTCATGAGTTACTATTCACGAGTTACTATTCATGAGTTACTATTTACGAGTTACTATACATGAGTTACTATTCACGAGTTACTATTCATGACGGGTTACTATTTATGAGTTACTATTCATGAGTTACTATTCACGAGTTACTATTCACGGGTACTATTCACTACAAAATTGATTTCTTTTTCTAACCAAATTATAGTTGATTTATGAATATTACTCTGGAGATTAAAACTATGTATTGATTATATTGATTTTATTATCATATATAACATTTTTATAACCCTGATGCTAAAATTCTCTTTCACTGGAGTGTAAAGATGGATAGATTATTGGTATGATCATGACTAGGGTTCTCTTTGTCCAGTAGTGAAAAGTTGAATTGTGACTGGTATGATCATGACCATTAAATTTATAATTGAATATCTTTAGCTTAAGTGCAAAGGTGAATTGATCAACATGGTTATAATTATTGTTTATATAAATTCTGAAATGATTATATATTTCTTTGAGATACGAATATCTTTGGCCTGTAGTGCAAAGATGACCTGTTGTTGAATATCTTTGGCCTGTAGTGCAAAGATGAACTGTTGATGAATATCTTTGGCCAGTAGTGCAAAGATGAATTTATTAGTATGATTATGAACAGGAACTGTGATTTGGTATAACCATGATCTTTGATGTTTCAGGTAAAGACAGGTGATGTAAATTATCTTCGTCCTGGATGAGAAAAGGAATTTAGAACTACAATTATGATTATGAGTTATTCACATGATTGTGGACAGGAATTGTTGATTGATGTTACAGGGTTAAAATATTGTTGGTGGACTTTTAACATGGAGAAGATAATAGACTTTATAGTCTATTTGACTCTTCTAATGGATTGCTTGTTCCGCTGCAACTATGGTTGAAAAGTTTTATCATCTACCATATGTTCTAAATCTCTGATTTATTACTGTTGAAGGCTTTTGATAATTTATTTATCTTTAGTCATGATATTCTTTACTGAGCTAGTTGTGCTCACCCTTCTGTTTCACAATTCCTTTCAGGTAATAAGAGTGTAGCTGGGTCGAGCGGGGGTAACAGGAGAATAGAACGGTGGTCATCATTTAATAGTTATATTTGGTGAATCATCTAGGGTGAGGCGAACCCAACGTTGGAATGGTGTTTTGCCACTATCATATAAGATGTCTAATGATATACAATCTCGTGTTATCATAAGACAGTGATGTGCTCATCCACTTGCTGAGTATATTTACGAGCACTACCTATATAATCTTGATGTTTGTTTGAAGTATAATTCTCAATTAGAGACGGTGGAGATAATGATATGTCAAGAGAAGACTCACCATTGGAAAGAATATGATAGTAAACTTCTCATTTTTCTTTGGGGTCTATTAGGTTAACCAAGGATAATTCTGTGGCCATATGATATCTATCATAACCTAGAAGCATGGTCTCCCATGTACGAAGGTTTCCTTGAGCACTTCCCAAAGGTTCTAATTTTTAAAACAGTTTTTGACTATACCTTTATGTAAGGTGCTGACATAAGTTGGTGTCCAGAGTTACAGTTGGTATCAGAGCCATAAGTAAAGAGCCCCGAGCCTCTCGCTGGTGACTTCCTGTTGATGAGGGATGCACCGAAGCCAGACTCTCCGTAGGGGACGCCGTTCTGCGGTGGCAAACTGATAGGTATCACCGTGAGGTGCTGTCCACGGTTGGGGACATGAGTCACAGTTGGTATATATTTGTATCCAAACTCACTGCATATGTGTTGTATTTTGCACGATAATTATTGTAATAAAGTTGTAGTTATTTTATGTACCATGTATTTGACGACTCAGAATAGGTTGGATGGAATGGATCTATTTTGGGGGCGTTACATTTGGTATCAGAGCTTAGGGATATGATCTATGACGGAGATCGGGGAATAGGACTAGGAGGAGAGAGACGAGTAAATACTTCGCTAGTGTGTCCTACCTAAGCTTATTTGTTGGTCAGTCATAATATCGGGATATTATGTGATATGTTAATTTGTTCAATTAACCTTTGTTTTGAAGCCGTATTCTAGAATGATATCTGAAATACAGGAGATGAGCAATGAAGAAATTATGATGACAGGAAAGATGGAATCTGAAATGAAAGCAAGGTATTCTCAACTCTTTGAAATACCGGGTACGTAAATTTCGAGGACGAAATTTCATAAGGAGGGGAGATTGTAAGACCCCGAATTTTATGAAATAAAAGTATTCAATTTTTCTTATAATTACTATTTAGTAAATGGTTAAATTGATAAATGTTAAAGTTAAGGGTGATATATGAAATTTTTTTCGAAATACACAAGTGGTTATAAAATATTCATTGTTGTCGGAGAATATTCGCTTGGTCGTGGAATATTCTTACTGTCGGAGAATATTCGTACGACGACGCAGTCTTTTGTGGGCCCCATAACAGAAAGCGATTGGATGAAGAAAATGACAAAAACAAGTTGTTTATATATAACGGCGTAGTTGTTACCGTTAACACTGTTGGAATACCCGGTAGTTAAAATACAGTAATACACGTTATTGCACAGTAGCACACGGTATTACATAGTATTTTTGAAATTATTGATTCTTACGTAAGAAGGCATTACTCAATAATTGTTACAGTAATTACTGTTCAATATTTTATTTTATTGATTCAATAATTGCTGCGTTGATATTTTATATTACTGTTGTTTTAATAATTGTCACTGCACAGTATTTTCTATTATCGGAGTAATAATTCATATTATCTGAATAATATTATTAGATAATATTATTGGCAATGTCTAGAAAGTTCTAAGGAGAGGTTTGGTCATCTAATTGCGCGCCAGTAAGGAGAGATCCTTATTGGAAAGCCCAATACTGTGATTCTGTAATATTATTTGTGTATAATTAATTATTGATTTATATGATGAGGAAAATATTGATTTTATGTGGATATAGATGGAGAAAATTTTTAATGTGACAATTGTTGAAAATTAATATTTTATCTTTTTCTGATAAAATAATTCATTTAAATATATTATTTTAATAATATATTGATGGTGATATTTTTACAATGAATGTGGAATATATGAGTATATGAGGAGGAAGAGTATTTTTGTGGCATTAAATGATTAACACATGTTTTGTGTGTTGGTGGACACAATTCTTGACCGAAAATTTATTATAGACTGTAAAATCATTCGTTTGTGGATTTCAGTCAATTTCTGTTTGGAATTTAGAAAAACTTTCTTCTGCAAAGTTGTAGAGAATTGAATTTCCTATAAAAACTCGCGAGATTCGAATTTTCTGATAAAAGGGCTATTTATTACGAATTATTAAAGTTCTGAATTATTGAGTCTGAATTGATTTTTGTTACAAAAATTGTTTAAAACATGTTTTGCATTTTTGGTGCATTTGTGTGAAAAATATGTTTTTGATGTGGTGGGCTAAGGAAAATTTGGTTATAAATATATTATTATATTCAATTTTCTACTTTGGTGTTCTAAGCAATTTCCTATAAATAAGTGCTTAGGTTAGAATTGAAAATCACACCAGAAACTGAAATTTTCTCTCTATTTCTCTCTCTATATATCGAGCGTATTCTTGTGATTATTTTGATATCTTGAGTGTTGCTATACGGTGCAAGTTCGTTCAGCGTTATTCCAGTCAGAAGTACTGCTCTTTTGAGGTAAGGGATAGTAAAGGATAGTAAGGGATAGTACGGGATTGTAAGGGATAGTAAGGGATGTTATTTTATTCGAAAATGATATTATTTCTTCAATATCATTATGCCGAAATATTGGTTAGAAATTTTTATCAAATTTGAAACTTTTCATGTCGGGGTTACTATTCATGAGTTACTATTCACGAGTTACTATTTACGAGTTACTATACATGAGTTACTATTCACGAGTTACTATTCACGACGAGTTACTATTCATGAGTTACTATTCATGAGTTACTATTCATGAGTTACTATTCACGAGTTACTATTCACGGGTACTATTCACTACAAAATTGGTTTCTTTTTCTAACCAAATTATAGTTGATTTATGAATATTACTCTGGAGATTAAAACTATGTATTGATTATATTGATTTTATTATCATATATAACATTTTTGTAATCCTGATGTTAAAATTCTCTTTCACTGGAGTGTAAAGATGGATAGATTATTAGTATGATAATGACTAGGGTTCTCTTTGTCCAGTAGTGAAAAGTTGAATTGTGACTGGTATGATCATGACCATTGAATTTATAATTGAATATCTTTAGCTTAAGTGCAAAGATGAATTGATCAACGTGGTTATAATTATTGTTTATATAAATTCTGAAATGATTATATATTTCTTTGAGATATGAATATCTTTGGCCTGTAGTGCAAAGATGACCTGTTGTTAAATATCTTTGGCCTGTAGTGCAAAGATGAACTGTTGATGAATATCTCTGGCCCGTAGTGCAAAGATGAATTTATTAGTAAGATTATGAACATGAACTGTGATTTGGTATAACCATGATCTTTGATGTTTCAGGTAAAGACAGGTGATGTAAATTATCTTCGTCCTGGATGAGAAAAGGAATTTAGAACTATAATTATGATTATGAGTTATTCACATGATTGTGGACAGGAATTTTTGATTGATGTTACAGGGTTAAAATATTGTTGGTGGACTTTTAACATGGAGAAGATAATAGACTTTATAGTCTATTTGACTCTTCTAATGGATTGCTTGTTCCGCTACAACTATGGTTGAAAAGTTTTATCATCTACCATATGTTCTAAATCTCTGATTTATTACTGTTGAAGGCTTTTGATAATTTATTTATCTTTAGTCATGATATTCTTTACTGAGCTAGTGGTGCTCACCCTTCTGTTTCACAATTCCTTTCAGGTAATAAGAGTGTAGCTGGGTCGAGCGGGGGTAACAGGAGAATAGAACGGTGGTCATCATTTAGTAGTTATATTTGGTGAATCATCTAGGGTGAGGCGAACCCAACGTTGGAATGATGTTTTTCCACTATCATATAAGATGTCTAATGATATACAATCTCGTGTCATCATAAGACAGGGATGTGCTCATCCACTTGCTGAGTATATTTACGAGCACTACCTATATAATCTTGGTGTTTGTTTGAAGTATAATTCTCAATTAGAGACGGTGGAGATAATGATATGTCAAGAGAAGACTCACCATTGGAAAGAATATGATAGTAAACTTCTCATTTTTCTTTGGGGTCTATTAGGTCAACCAAGGATAATTCTGTGGCCATATGATATCTATCATAACCTAGAAGCATGGTCTCCCATGTACGAAGGTTTCCTTGAGCACTTCCCAAAGGTTCTAATTTTTAAAACAATTTTTGACTATACCTTTATGTAAGGTGCTGACATAAGTTGGTGTCCAGAGTTACAGTTGGTATCAGAGCCATAAGTAAAGAGCCCCGAGCCTCTTGCTGGTGACTTCCTGTTGATGGGGGATGCACTGAAGCCAGACTCTCCGTAGGGGACGCCGTTCTGCGGTGGAAAACTGATAGGTATCACTGTGAGGTGCTGTCCACGGTTGGGGACATGAGTCACAGTTGGTATATATTTGTATCCAAACTCACAGCATATGTGTTGTTGTATTTTGCACGATAATTGTTGTAATAAAGTTGTAGTTATTTTATGTACCATGTATTTGACGACTCAGAATAGGTTGGATGGAATGGATCTATTTTGGGGGCGTTACATTAACTCCCGATAATCAATACAAAGTCGCATACTTCCATCTTTCTTCTTCACGAATAGCACAAGAGCACCCCAAGGAGAAGTACTAGGACGAATAAAGCCAATGCCTAACAATTCCTGTAGTTGGATCTTTAACTCCTGAAGTTCAATAGGAGCCATTCGATATGGGGCTTTAGAAATGGGTTTTGTACCGGGTTCAAGGTCGATACAAAATTCAATTTCACGCTCTGGGGGTAGGCCAGGAAGTTCTTCAGGGAATACGTCAGGGAATTTATTAACAATAGAAATATCATTCAAAACTGACGTATTTTTGTTTAGATCCGTGATATGAGCTAAGAATGCTTGACATCCGTTTTTCAATAAACGAATAGTTTTATGGCTTGAGATGACAGCGATTCATTTTAATGGTTTGGTTGCTTGAATTCGCATAATAGGTCGATTAGGAATATGAAAGCTAACAACCTTACGAAAATAATCAATTTTTGCATGATGAGTAGTTAACCAATCAATCCCTAGAATCACGTCAAATGCAAGTATTTTTAATGAAATAAGATCGACAGGTAATGTGTGGGTACCAACTTGAACCAAATAGGACTTATAAACCGTGGATGTAATGAAGGTTTCTCCCAATGGAGTTTCAACTGATAAGTCAAAGTCTAATTTCTCTGGAGTCAAATTTAATCGATGTGCGCAAGTAGAAAAAATAAAAGAATGGGTAGAACCGGTATCAAATAAAGTATAGACTTCGTTAGAGTTTATCATAAGCTTACCCGTGATGACCTCATTCGGGTTCCTTGCTTTCTGGGAGGTCACAACAAACGCTCTCTCTCGCTCTCTCAAGTTTAACTACAGCGGAACAAGCAATCCATTAAAAGAGTCAAGTAGAGAATAAAATCTACTATCTTCTATGATTTAAAAGATTTTTCAACACTGTTATCGCTGGGACTCAGCTTAACAAAATAATTCACATCATCGAATCACCCCTGCACTATGGCCAAGGATATTCTTTAGTATCACGACCACAATTATCCATGCACTACGGGCCAAGAATATTTGTGTACTCATTAATGGTCATGATCATGCCAACAACTGTCCATCAATGCACTACGGGCTAATGAGGACTTTTACCACATCATTTGTAACATTACGGTCATGATTATACCGAATAATCTCTGGTCATAATCATACCAAGGCCATCTATGCACTACAGGCCACAGATGACTTTCAACATTTTATAAACATGAGGATGATGACAATGATATAAGAATTCAATAAAATAAGATCAAGAATTAATTTATCCAAGAATTAACAACGTCCAAATTCAAGAATGCTTAGAAGAATATTTTCATGAAAAGATACTGGATGAACCGCAATTATCAAGGAAATTTCACTAATTTCATGGAGTATAGAAGTTAAAACTTAACCAACTGAGTATAATAAAGAATGAAATAACAAAGGAAATCACCCGGCATACGGTAGATCGCACAGACAGGTTATTCCAACAGAATAATAAATAATGGAACCAGGTCCGGCGTAAACGCACAGACAGGATATTCCGACAGAATAATAAATAATGGAACCAGGTCCGGTGTAAACGCACAGACAGGATATTCCGACAGAATAATAAATAATGGAACCAGGTCCGGTGTAAAACACACAGACAGAATGTTCTAACAGAATAATAACAAGACGGAACCAGGTCCGGTGTAAAACACACAGACAAGATGTTTCAACAGAATAATAGAAGAATGTCACCAAGTATAGGGTAGCCCGCGTATACAGGTTATTCCAACAGAATAATAAGAAATGGAATAACAACAGTTCTCTTCATGAATAAGAAAGAATAACACCCCTTACCGTTTTAAAAAAGAACTGAAATAAGGAAGTAGTTAAGTAGCAGAATACTTTTCTTCTCTCTCTCTATATTTTCTCTCTATAGTTTCTCTCTCTAGAGTTCAATGAATTCGTAAGAAATAATAAAGGAATGAGCTGCTATTTATAGAAGAATGGACTGTATAGTAACTAATCCATGAACGGTCCAGATTGATCTACTTTAATCTGACGGTCCATATTTAAAGAAAAATCTTTTAAATAAAATATAATATATTCTATTTATAGAATAACTTTAATAAAGTATTCTGTTTTATATAAAAAGATGTTTCTGTTTTATTACGTTAATAATACGAATAAAACAAAACTTCATTATCGCTAAATAATTCATATTATTAACTGACAATAATTGAATCAAACTGAGTGACTTCTCACATAAGCATTAATAATCAATACCGTGTGCTACTATGCAACCACGTGTATTACTGTACTTTTACTACCGAGTAGTTCAACAGTATCAATGGTAAAACTTCCGCCGTTATTTTTAATAAAATATTTTTGTCGTTTTTTCAATCCGACAATAATTCTGTTGTGGGATCCACCAATGATTGTGTCGTTGTACGAATATTCTCTGTTAAAACGAATATTTTCCGACCAATCGAATATTATATAACAACTTACGTACTTTACAAAATTTATAAATATTACCCACAACTATAATATTATATCAAATTAACTCCATAATATTCAAAAATTATATTTATAGAAAATTCATCTTTATTTATAAAAGTTGGGGTCTTACAGACGGACAGTCGGAGAGAACTATTCAAACTTTTGAAGATCTATTAAGACTCTGTGTCCTACACTTCAAAGGAAGTTGGGTCAAGTTCTTGCCATCGACACAATCATTGGTGGACCCCACAATAAAATTATTGTCGAATTGAGAAAACGACAAAAATCTCATTTTATAAAAATAACGGCGAAAGTTTTACCGTTAACTGTTGAAATACCCGGTGTTAAAAGTACAGTAATACGTGTGATTATATAGTAGCACACAGTATTGATTATTGATGCTTACGTGAGAAGTCGCTCAGTTTTGTTCAATTATTGCTACAGTAATTGTTGTATAGTATCTCACGTTATTTGATTCAATTATTATCAATATTTTTTTTATATTATTAAATCAATAATTGAGACGATAAAGTTATTCATATTATAATTTACAATATTGACAATGTCTAGAAAGTTCTGTTGAGGAGAGGTTTGGTCACCTAATTGCGCGACAATATGGAGAAATCCTTACTAGAAAGCCCCATCTTTCCTGAGAACGATCTGGTTGTTAAATATTACGAATAATAATAATGATGAATAAATATTGTTAAAAATATTGAGGGAATTTTTATGAAATATTTGATGTAAATTTTGCTTATTTTATGGACCCCCACTTATCTATTTTTTTCAAAATAGTCGGGAGAAGTTATCTCAATTTTGTAGTGTATATATATAAGTATTATATATATATATATATATATATATATATATATATATATATATATATATATATATGCATGATAGCGACATGTGGGTGGAAAAGTCATGGGGGGGGGGGGAATTTTGCAGGTCACGGAGGAAGGGAGTACCTTGTATTATATATATATGTATTATAATAAGTTTTGTTTTTTTATGAAAAATAGAATATATTTTATTTTATTTGCATAGTATTTTACTATGTAGTGCACAGTAAAATCATGTGAAATTTTTTATTCGGAGCCTGTGAATTGAATTCTTCCGAATTCCTATACAGTCCGTAAAAATTTCAAATAGTATCTTTTTCATTCTCCTATAAATAGGATGCTTAATTATAATTGAAAATCACACCAGAATCAGAGAATTCTTCTTCTATAATCTTGAGCATATTTCTTTCGAGTTTTAGAAAGCTTTGAGCGTAGAAAATAGTGAAAGTTTTTTTCAAGAATATCTCCGTCCTACCAGTTGGAATACTCTTCTTTTCAAGGTAAGGGATGTTATTTTTATTCAATATTCATATAAAATAATATTTTCTTCCATACGCTGTAGTATGTAAGTAATATTATTTCATTTCAAATTCTGAATTCTATACTTATTTTGTTAAAGTTTTGGCTTCTATAGTCCATGAAATTAGTAGAATATCCTTGATATTTGCGCTTCATCCAGTATCTTTTCGTAAAAATGTTATTCTGAGCATTCTTGATAAGTTTTAACTTTTTCATGCCGGAGTACTATTCACAGGGTTACTATTCTCGAAGTTACTATTCAGTCAGTTACTATTCACCCGAGATATTATTCATGGTAAAAATTGATTTCTTTTCGGTCCAAAATATTTTTAATACAATATTATTCTTGAATTTTACTCCACAAATCAGTATCATGTTGACAATTTGGACATTATTAAATTCTGAATAAATTAAATTATAAATCTTTAAAAATTTATCCTTTGCTTTCTTTTAAATGAATTCTTATATCATTGTCATCATCCTCATGCTTATATTATGTTGAAAGTCATCTTTAGCCGTAGTGCATAGATGCATTTGGTATGATTATGACCAGGGATTATTCGGTATAATCATGACCGTAATGTTACAAATAATGTGGTAAAAATCCTCATTGACCCGTAGTGAATTGATGGACAGTTGTTGGCATGATCATGACCATTAATGAATACACGATTATCCTTGGCCCATAGTGCATGGATAATTTATGGTCGTGATACTAAAGAATATCCTTGGTCGTAGTGTAGGGATGGATGATGTGAATTATTTATTAAGCTGAGTCTCAGCGATAAAATTGATGATAAATTCTTTTTAAATCATAGAAGATAGTAAATTTCATGTTCTACTTGACTCTTCTAATGGATTACTTGTTCCGCTGCAGTTAAAATTGATGTCTATTGTATTTTATCAGTTTAACACTGTTGAAGGCTAACGATAATTTATTTTGCATTATCTTAGTCATAATATTTCTTACTGGGCTTGTTGAGCTCACCCTTTGCTTTCATTGTTCTTTTTAGGAAATGAGAATATAGCTGGGACTAGTTGGGGAACGGAGTGACGGTCCAGATGTTTGACTAGTAGTCCTCACTATTCTGTAAAATAGTGTGATAATAAATGTATTGAGGACGTATTTTGAGTTTTAATACTGTCTAGAAGTCAATATTTGTATTAAAACTCACAGCTTATGTTTTATATTTAAGTTTATATTTGTATTCAATACCATGTATTAGGCGACTCAGAATGGGTGATATATACCTATTTTGGGGGCGTCACAGTTGGTGTCAAAGCTTAGGGATATGATCCCTGACTAAGATCTGAGACTAGAACTAGGGAGAGAGACGGAAAAATCCTTCGCTAGTATGACCTACCTAATTTATTTGTTGTGTAATTGGTCGGTCAGAATATATGGATAATATGTTGCATGTCAACTAACCCTTGTTTTGTGGCAGTATTTAAAAATGACATTCGAGAATGTTGAGAATAGCAATGGAGCACATGAGACCGTTGAATCACCAACGATCAATAACCAGAAAAACGTGCATCAGGAAGGTAACAATCCTCATGCAAACAACAACACCGACCAAATGATAAACGACGGAATGTTTTGGGGCTTTCTGCAATTCATGCAACATCAGGCGAGAGTGACTGCTGTCCAAAATGCAGGTGGAAACACTGGCAACTCTCGGACGGTCACCGTTAAACAGTTCAAGGAGCTGGGACCACCTGAGTTTTTTGGAGAGCCAAAACCACTTAAGGCGGAGACGTGGATAAAGCAGATCAACAAGATATTTGATGTCTTGGGATGCTCCGAGGAGCAAAAGGTTCCCTTTGCCACCTTCATGTTACGAGCAGAGGCAGATTACTGATGGGAATCTGTAAAGCATACTCAACCTGCCGCACTGAAGATGTCTTGGGAGAAGTTTCAAGAACTGTTCAACGACAAGTACTTTCCCAAAAGTATTCGTCACATGAAAGAGGTAGAGTTCATTAAATTGGAGCAAAACAACATGACCGTGTCGCAGTACGAAGCAAAGTTTGTCGAGTTATCCCGGTTTGCGTTCTACTTAGTTGATAACGAAGAGAGAATGATACGGATGTTTCTAAGAGGTTTGAAACCTGAGATACGCCAATACTTAATTTCTCACAAACTGTGTCTGTATTCAGATGTTGTAAATAGGGCTCAGTTATTGGAGCGCGATAACTAGTCAACCCAACCAAGAGAGAGCAGCCGAAAAAAGGATAATACCAGTGGTAGCAGTCATCGAAGCGGTGACAACAAACATGGAAGGAATCAACACGCCAGAAATGGTAACCACTTCGGTGGTAATCATGGCCAAGACAATAATAGTGGACATTTCAAGAAGAGCAGATTCAACAATAATGGAAAGACGTCAGCACCAGCACCCGTTGTTAAGGAAAGAGAACGACCACCTATCATATACTTCAAATACGGAGGGGAGGAACACATCAGTCCAAACTACACGATGCAGTCCAAAGCGTGTTACAATTATGGAAGAGAAGGTCACCTAGCCCGATTTTGTCGTACACCAAAGTCAAGTCCAGCTGGGATGGAGGCATCAAAGGCCGTCCCAGACAAGACAAAACCGGTAGTTCAAGGGAGAGCACTTGTCGTAACCTCCCAAAAAGTGAGAAATTCAAATGAGGTCATCACGGGTAAGCTTATCATAAACTCTAGCGAAGTCTATACCTTATTTGATACCAGTTCTACCCATTTTTTTATTTCTCCTACTTGCGCTCAACGTTTAAATTTGTCTCCAGAGAAATTAAACTTTGACTTATCTGTTGAAACTCCGTTAGGAGAAACCTTCATTACATCCACTGTTTATAAGTCTTGTTTGGTTTAAATCGGTACCCTCACATTACCTATCGACCTTATTTCTTTAAAAATACTTTCATTTGACGTAATTCTAGGGATTGATTGGTTAACTACTCATCATGAAAAAAATTGATTATTTTCGTAAGGTTATTTGCTTTCATATTCCTAACCAACCTATTGTGAGAATTCAAGCAACCAAACCATTAAAATTAATCACTGTCATCTCAAGCCATAAAGTTATTTGTTTATTAAAAAATGGATGTCAAGCTTTCTTAGCTCATGTCACGGATTTAAACAATAATATATCAGTTTTGAATGATATTTCTATTGTTAATAAATTTCCTGACGTATTCCCTGAAGAACTTCCTGGCCTGCCCCTAGAGCGTGAAATTGAATTTTGTATTGACCTTTAACCTGGCATAAAACCTATTTCCAAAGCCCCATATCGAATGGGTCCTATTGAACTTAAGGAGTTAAAGACCCAACTGCAGGAATTGTTAGACATTGATTTCATTCGTCCTAGTACGTCTCCTTGGGGTGCTCCTGTTCTATTTGTAAAGAAGAAAGATGGGAGTATGCGACTTTGTATTGATTATCGGAAGTTAAACCATGTCACTATCAAAAATAGGTACCCATTGCCTCGCATTGAAGACCTGTTTGACCAGTTGGAAGGCGTAAAATTCTTTTTAAAGATTGATCTTCGTTCTGGATATCACTAATTGAAGATTAAAACTGATGACATTCCAAAGACTGCTTTCAGAACTCGATACGGGCATTACGAATTCCTAGTCATGTCTTTTGGATTGACTAATGCTCCTGATGCCTTTATAGATATGATAAAGCGAGTATTCAAGGAATATTTAGATCACTTTGTAGTCTTCTTTATTGATGACATCCTTATATATTCCAAAAGCCGTAAAGATCATGAACAACACTTGAGGCTGATACTCCAAAAGCTTCATGAAAACAAGCTTTATGCCAAGTTGAAGCAATGCGAGTTCTGGCTTGAGGAAGTAGCATTCCTTGGGAACGTGATATCAAATCATAGAATATCTATTGACCTGGCAAAGATTGAAGCAATTCAAAGCTGAGTGCAAAGATTGAAGCAATTCATAGAAGAGTTTTCTCGAATCGCTACTCCATTAAGTCAGCTGACTCGAAAAGATACAAAATTCAGTTGGAGCGAGGAATATGAGAAGTGTTTTCAAGAACTCAAGAGAAGACTCATTTCAGCACCTGTTCTGACAATACCATCTGGCTTGGAGGAATTTATCATCTACAGTGATGCTTCGGGCAAGGGGTTAGGATGTGTTCTCATGTAATATGGGAAAGTTATAGCCTATGCCTCTCAACAACTCAAAGAATATGAGAGGAATTATCCTACTCATGATCTACAGTTGGCAACTGTTGTTTTCGCACTTAAAATTTGGAGGCATTACCTGTATGGGGAGAAAGTGGAGATCTATACGGATCATAAAAGCCTCAAATATTTCTTCACTCAAAAGGAACTCAACATGCAGCAACGACGTTGGCTTGAACTGCTGAAAGATTATGATCATACCATTCAATACCATCCTAGAAAAGCGAATGTGGTAGCTGACGCATTTAGTAGAAGATCATATGCGGGTACGAGTGCGATATTGTCAACGCAAAGGCCCATTTTGTATGACTTACAAAGGATGGAGATAGAGTTAAAGACTTTAGGGACCCACGTGATGATACCAAATATACAAGTTGAACCGACTTTAATCGATAAAGTTAAAGTTGCTCAAGCTACAGACCTGGAGCTAATGCATATGAAGAAGAAAATGCAAGAAGGTGCTATCCCGAAAGTAAGAATCAATGAAAAAAGAATACTTAGAGTCAAATCCAGACTTTGTGTTCCTAACGACCCTGATTTAAAGTATAAAATTATGATGGAGGCGTACAACACACTATTTACAATCCATCCTGGGAGTACCAAAAGGTATCGTGATCTTCGACATACATTTTGGTGGAGCAATATGAAGAGAGAGATAGCGGAGTTTATCTCAAGGTGTTTAACTTGTCAACGAGTCAAGGCGAAGCATCAAGTACCAAAAGGTCCATTACAACCACTTAAAATTCCAGAATGGAAGTGGGAGCACATTACCACGAATTTCGTTACTGGTCTTCCTAAGGTTTCTCAAGGCATAGATGCAATTTGGGTTATTGTTGATAGATTGACCAAGTCGGCTCATTTCTTACCTATACGAGAAACTTATACACTTGAACGTCTTGCTCGTTTGTACATAAATGAGATTGTAAGATTGCATGATATGTCAGTATCCATAGTTTCTGATCGAGACTCGGCCCAAGATTCACTTCAAGATTTTAGGTTAGTTTGTAAAAAGCTATGGGAACAGATTTACGATTTAGTTCGGCATATCATCCCCAAACGGACGGGCAGTCAGAGAGGACTATTCAAACTCTTGAAGATTTATTAAGACTCTGTGTCTTTGACTTCAAGGGAAGTTGAGACAAGTTCTTACCATTGGTGGAGTTTTCCTACAACAATAGTTATCAAGCAAGTATTGACATGGCTCTATTTGAGGCGTTGTATGGAAGAAAGTGTCATTCTCCAGTATGCTGAGATGAGGTGGGTGAAACAACGTTGTTGGGACCGGAATTGGTATGCATGACAACGTAAAAGATTCAAATGATCCGACAACGTATAAAACCTCACAAGATCGACAAAAGAGTTATGCTTATCTTCATCGGAAGGACGTGGAATTCAATGTTAGAGAACATGTGTTATTACGTGTTGCTCCATGGAAGGGAGTTACGAGATTTGGAAAGAGAAGAAAGCTCAATCCTCGATTCATTGGTCCATTTGAAATCTTTGACCGAGTAGAAAATGTGACCTATAGACTAGCCTTACCGCCAAGTATGTCTCGTGTTCATAATGTTTTTTACATATCCATGTTACGTAAATATGTGGAAGACCCGAACCACATTATTGAGTTAGAGCCGGACGAAATAGCAGAAGATTTAACGTATGAAGAGGTACCTGTTAAAATCTTGGATAAGAAGGAGTATGTTCTACGCTCCAAGGTTATACCTTAAGTCAAAATTTTGTAGAGAAACCACGATATTGAGGAAATGACTTGGGAGTTAGAATCAGAAATGAAATTAAGGTATCATCACCTCTTCGTCATACCAAGTATGTACCCTAATTTCGAGGGCGAAATTTCATAAGAAGGGGAGGTTGTAAGACCCTAACTTTTATGAATAAAGATGAATTTTCTATAAATATCATTTTTTAATATTAAGGAGTGAATTTGATATAATATTATAGTCGTGGGTAATATTTATAAATTTTACAAAGTACGCAAGTTGTTATATTATATTCGATTGGTCGGAGAATATTTGTTTTAACAGAGAATATTCGTACGTCGGCACAATCATTGGTGGACCCCACAACAGAATTATTGTCGAATTAAGAAAACAACAAAATTATTATTTTATAAAAATAGCGGCGAAAGTTTTACCATTAACTGTTGAAATACCCTGTGTTAAAAGTACAGTAATACGCGTGGTTGCATAATAGCACACGGTATTAATTATTGATGCTTACGTGAGAAGTCACTCAATTTTGTTCAATTATTGCTACAGTAATTGTTGCATAGTATCTCACGTTATTTAATTTAATTATTGTCAATATTTTTTTTTATATTACTAAATCAATAATTGAGACGATACAGTTATTCATATTATTATTTACAATATTGACGATATCTAAAAAGTTCTGTCGATGAGAGGTTTGGTCACCTAATTACGTGCCAATATAAAAAAATTCTTATTGAAAAGTCCCCTCTTTCCTAAGAACGATCTGGTTGTTAAACATTGTGAATAATAATAATGATGAATAAATGTTGTTAAAAATATTGAGAGAATTTTTATGAAGTATTTGATGTAAATTTTGCTTATTTTATGGACCTCCACTTATCTATTTTTTCAAAATAGTCGGGAGAAGTTATCTCAGTTTTGTAGTATATATATAAGTATTATATATATGCATGATAGCGACATGTGGGTGGAAAAGTCATGGGGGGGGAAATTTTGCAGGTCACGGAGGAAGGGAGTACCTTGTATTATATATATATATATATATATATACAATAAGTTTTATTTTTTATGAAAAATAGAATATATTATATTTTATTTGCATAGTATTTTACTATGCAGTGCACAGTAAAATCATGTGAAATTTTCGATTCGGTGCCCGTGAATTGAATTCTTCCAAATTCCTGTACAGCCCGTAAAAATTTCAAATAGTATCCTCTTCATTCTCCTATAAATAGGATGCTTAGTTAGAATTGAAAATCACACCAGAATCAGAGAATTCTACTTCTATAATCTTGAGCGTATTTCTTTCGCGTTTTAAAAAGCTTTGAGCATAGAAAATAGTGAAAGTTTTCTTCACAAATATCCCCGCCCTACTAGTTGGAATACTCTTCTTTTCAAGGTAAGAGATGTTATTTTTGTTCAATATTCATATCAAATAATATTTTCTTCCATACTCTGTAGTATGTAAGTAATATTATTTCGTTTCAGATTCCGAATTCTATACTCATTTTGTTAAAGTTTTGGCTTCTATACTCCATAAAATTAGTAGAATATCCTTGATATTTACGGTTCATCCAGTATCTTTTCATGAAAATATTATTCTGAGTATTCTTGATAAATTTTAACTTTTTTATGTCGGAGTACTATTCATGGGATTACTATTCCCGATGTTACTATTCACGGGGTAATATTCACTCGATTACTATTCACCCGAGGTACTATTCATGATAAAAATTAATTTTTTTCGGTCTACATCATTTTTAATACAATATTATTCTTGAATTTTACTCCATAAAACAGTATCATGTTGACAATTTGGATATTATTGAATTCTGAATAAATTAAATTATAAATCTTTAAAAATTTATTCTTTGCTTTCTTTTAATTGAATTCTTATATCATTGTCATCATCCTCATGCTTATATTATGTTGAAAGTCATCTTTGGCCGTAGTGCATTGATGGACTTGGTATGATTATGACAAGAGATTATTCGGTATAATCATAACTGTAATGTTACAAATGATGTTGACTATTGATGAATACACGATTATCCTTGGCCCGTAGTGGATGAATAATTTGTGGTCGTGATACTAAAGAATATCATTGGCCGTAGTGCAGGGATGGATGATGTGGATTCTTCATTAAGCTGAGTCTCAGCGATAAAATTGATGATAAATTCTTTTTAAATCATAGAAGATAGTAGATTTCATGTTCTACTTGACTCTTCTAATGGATTGCTTATTCCGCTGCAGTTAAACTTGATGTCTATTGTATTTTAGCAGTTTAACACTGTTGAAGACTAACGATAATTTATTTTGCATTATCTTAGTCATAATATTTTTAATGGGTTAGTTCAGCTCACCCTTTGCTTCATTATTCTTTTCAGAAAATGATAATATAGCTGGGACTAGTCGGAGAACGGAGTGACGGTCCAGAAGTTTGACTAGTAGTCTTCACTATTCTGTAAAATAGTGTGATAAAAAATGTATTGAGGACTTATTTTGAGTTTTAATACTGTCTAGAAGATAATATTTGTATTAAAACTCACATCTCATGTTGTATATTTAAGTTTGTATTTGTATTCAGTACCATATATTTAGCGACTCAAAATGGGTGATGTATACCTATTTTGGGGGCGTCACAATTTGATTCAATTATTGTCAATATTTTATATTATTAAATCAATAATTGAGATAACAAGTTATTCATATTATTATTTGTATAATTAACAATATTTAGAAAGTTCTGTTGGGGAAAGGGTTTTGGTCACCTAATTGCGCGCCAATAGAAAAAAAATTTTATCGGAAAACCCCCTCTTTTCTGGGAACGATCTGGTTGTTAATATTGCGAGTTATAATAATGATGAATAAATATTGTTAAAAATATTGAGGGGATTTTTATGAAGTATTTGTTATAAATTTTGCTTATTATTTGGACCCCAATTTACCCATTTTTTAAAATAATCGGTATAAAATTAGTCAGTATATATATATATATATATATATATATATATATATATATATATATATATATATATGTGTGTGTGTGTGTGTGTGTGTGTGTGTGTGTGTGTGTGTGTGTGTGTGTGTGTGAAAGTGACATATGGAGTGGGGCCCATATGTGTGATGAAAAATGAAAATGGGGTGGAGGGAGAAAACGTGTAATGGAGGGAGTATTATTAATATTATATAACATATATTATAATAAGTTTTATTTTTTATGAAAAATAAATATATTATATTTTATTATGCATAGTGTTTGTATAGTAAAATTTAAAAAATTCAAACGTCTGCGAATTCGATGAAATTTACCCGTGAATTTTTTAACTGTTGGTCTGTGATAATTTTTTTCTAAATAGTATCATTCCATTCTCCTATAAATAGGATGCTTAGTTTAAAATTAAAAATCACATCAGAATCAGAGAATTCTTCTTCTATAATATTGAGTGTATTTCTTTCAAGTTTTAGGAAGCTTTGAGTGTAGAAAATAGTATAAGTTTTATTCAAGAATATTCCCGCCCTACCAGTCAGAAATACTCTCTTTTTAAGGTAAGGGATAATATTTTTGTTCAATACTCATAAGAAATAATATTTTCTTCCATACTCTGTAGTATGTAAGTAATATTATTTCATTTCAGATTTTGAATTATACACTCATTTTGTTAAGTTTTGGCTTCTATACTCCATGAAATTAGTAGAATATTCTTGAGATTTGCGCTTCATCTAGTATATTTTCATGGAAATATTATTCTGAACATTCTTGATAAGTTTTAACTTTTTCATGTCAAAGTACTATTCACGAATTACTATTCACGGGTTACTATTCACTCGAGTACTATTCACCTAGGGTACTATTCATGATAAAAATTAATATCTTTAAGTTCCAAATCATTTTTGATACAATATTATTTCTTGAATTTTACTTTACAAAGCAGTATCATGTTGACAATTTGGACGTTTTTGAATTCTGAATAAATTAAATTATAAATCTTTAAAATTTTATTATTTGCTTTCATTTAATTGAATTCTTATATCATTGTCATCATCTTCATGCTTATATTGTTATGAAAGTCATCTTTTGCCCGTAGTGCATAGATGGACTGTTGATTGGTATGATTATGACCAGGGATTATTCGGTATAATCATGACCATAATGTTACAATGATGTGGTAAAAGTCCTCATTGGCCCGTAGTGCATTGATGGACAGTTGTTGGCATGATCATGAGCATTGATGATTACACGAATATCATTGGCCCGTAGTGTATGAATAATTCGTGGACGTGATACTAATGAATATCCTTGGCCCGTAGTGCATGGATGATTCGATGATGTGGATTATTTATTAAGCTGAGTCTCAGCAATAAAATTGATGATAAACTTCTTAAATCATAGAAGATAGTAGATATCATGCTCTACTTGACTCTTCTAATGGATTGCTTGTTCCGCTGCAGTTAAACTTGATGTTTATTATATTTTATCAGTTTAACACTGTTGAAGGCTAACGATAATTTATTCTGCATTATCTTAGTCATAATATTTCTTACTGGGCTAGTTGAGCTCACCCTTTTGCTTTTATTGTTCTCTTCAAGAAATAAGAATGTAGCCGGGACTAGTCGAGAAATGGAGTGACGATCCGAGATGGTTTTTTTAGTTGTCCTCACTATTTAGTGTGATAATAAATATAATGAGGATTGAATTTGAGTTTGGATATTGTTTATGAGACAATATTCGTGTAAAAACTCTCAGCTCATGTTGTAAAATTAAGTTTGTATTTGTATTCAGTACCATGTATTTAGCGACTCAAGATGGGTGATGTATACCTATTTTAGGGACGTCACATATACAAAGTATGTTTGGTAAGAGATATGTTTAAGATCCGGACCCCGTGTTGACAGAACTTGGAGGCCAGGTGTTCGGCAATGAGTCATTTTGTAATATTTAAGTGTTTTAACAAGTATTAATTTTTAACTTATTTAAAAATGACTTATAAATTATTTCTAATAAGTTGATTTGATCAAATATAATATTTATTATATCTCTCCTCTATTTTGTTAAATTACATCTTTATTCTTCCAACCTAATATATATTTCTTCTCCAACATAAACAAACATGTTTTGAAAATGTTATAAAAAAATGTCGTCACCCATGTAAATAAATAAATATATATAATTGATACAATATAATATAATAAAACTATATATATACACACAGCTGTATATTATATAATAGGACTATGGCGACAAATTTTTTGGGCTATGACAACGAATGAACCGTCGTCATAGCTCATCCGTCGCCATTGTCCAAAATATCTATGACAACGGGTGAAATCGTCGTTATAGCCCAAAAAACCGTTGCTATAGCCAATTGCGTAATGCACAGTTGTATACATATATTGTAAGACCCCAACTTTTATAAATAAAGATGATTTTTCTATAAATATCATTTTTAAATATTATGGAGTTAATTTGATATAATGTTATAGTTGTAGGTAATATTTATAAATTTTGTAAAGTACGCAAGTTGTTATATAATATTCGATTGGTCGGGGAATATTCGTTTTAACAGGGAATATTCGTACAATGGCACAATCATTGGTGGACCCCACAACGGAATTATTGTCGAATTGAGAAAACGACAAAAATATTTTATTAAAAATAACGGCGGAAGTTTTACCATTGATACTGTTGAACTACTCGGTAGTAAAAGTACAGTAATACGTGTGGTTGCATAGTAACACACGGTATTGATTATTAATGCTTATGTAAGAAGTCACTCAGTTTGATTCAATTATTGTCAGTTAATAATATGAATTATTTAGCGATAATGAAGTTTTGTTTTATTCGTATTATTAACGTAATAAAACAGAAACATCTTTTTATATAAAACAGAATACTTTATTAAAGTTATTTTATAAATAGAATATATTATATTTTATTTAAAAGATTTTTCTTTAAATATGGACCGTCAGATTAAAGTAATCAATCTGGACCGTTCATGGATTAGTTACTATGCATTCTATTTTTCTATAAATAGCAGCTCATTCCTTCATTATTTCTTGCGAATTCACTGAACTCTAGAGAGAGAAACTATAGAGAGAGAGAAGAAAAATATTCTGCTACTTAACTACTTCCTTATTTCAGTTCTTCTTTAAAACGGTAAGGGGTGTTATTCTTTCTTATTCATGAAGAGAATTGTTGTTATTTTATTTCTTATTATTCTGTTGGAATAACCTGTATACGCGGTTTACCCTATATTTGGTTCTGTTATTCTGTTAGAACATCCTGTCTGTGTGTTTTACACCGGACCTGGTTCCGTCTTGTTATTATTTTGTCGGAACATCCTGTCTGTGTGTTTTACACCGAACCTGGTTCCGTTTTTATTATTATTCTGTTGGAACATCCTATCTGTGTTTTACACCGGACCTGGTTCCGTCTTGTTATTATTCTGTTGGAACATCCTGTCTGTGTGTTTTACACCGGACCTGGTTCTATTATTTATTATTCTGTCAGAATATCCTGTCTGTGCGTTTACACCGGACCTGATTCCATTATTTATTATTCTATTTGAATAACCTGTCTGTGCGGTCTATCGCATGCCGGGTGATTTCTTTTGTTATTCCATTCTTTATTATACTCAGTTGGTTAAGTTTTAACTTCTATACTCCATGAAATTAGTGGAATATCCTTGATAATTGCGGTTCATCCAGTATCTTTTCATGAAAATATTCTTCTAAGCATTCTTGAATTTTACTCCACAAAGCAGTATCATATTGACAATTTGGACGTTAATTATTGGATAAATTAATTCTTGAACTTGTTTTTATTTAATTCTTATATCATTGTCATCATCCTCATGTTTATAAAATGTTAAAAGTCATATGTGGCCTGTAGTGCATAGATGGACTTGGTATGATTATGACAAGAGATTATTCGGTATAATCATGACCGTAATGTTACAAATGATGTGGTAAAAGTCCTCATTGGCCCGTAATGCATTGATGGACAGTTGTTGTCATGATCATGACCATTAATGAATACACGAATATCCTTGGCCGTAGTGCAGGGGTGATTCGATGATGTGAATTATTTTATTAAGCTGAGTCCCAGCGATAACAGTGTTGAAAAACCTTTTAAATCATAGAAGATAGTAGATTTTATTCTCTACGTGACTCTTTTAATGGATTGCTTGTTCCGCTACAGTTAAACTTGATGTTTGTTATATTATATCAGTTTAACACTGTTGAAGGCTAATGATAATTTATTCTGCATTATCTTACTCATAATATTTCTTACTGGGCTAGTTGAGCTCACCCTTTTTTTCACTGTTCTCTTCAGGAAATGAGAATATAGGTGGGACGAGTCGGGGAACGGAGTGATGGACCAAATGATAGTATTAGTAGTCCTCACTATTCTATTAAATAGTGTGACAATAATTGTAATGAGGACTCCTTTTGAGTTTGTATAGTCTCTAGTAGACAATAATTGTATTCAAACTCACAGTTATGTTTTGTCGTATTGTACACGACAGTTGTATTAGTAAGTTGTATTTGTATTCTGTACCATGTATCTGACGACCCAAGATGGGTGATGTATACCTAATTTTGGGGGCGTCACAGTTGGTATCAGAGCTTAGGGATATGATCCCTGGCTAAGATGTGAGAATAGAACTAGGAGGGGAGAGACGGGGAATTCCTTCGCTAGTATGACCTACCTAAGTTTATTTGCATGGTATTTAATTGGTCGGTCATAATATAAGGATAATATATGACATATCAATTAACTTTTGTTTTGTGGCAGTATCTGAAAATGGCATCTGAGAATGTTGAGAATAGCAATGGAGCACAGGCGACTGTTGATTCACCACATATCAATAATCAGGATAATGTGCATCAGGAAGGTGACAATCCTCATGCAAACAACAACACTGACCAGATGATGAATGATGGAATGTTCAGAAGCTTTATGCAGTTCATGCAACAGCAGGCGAGAGCGGCTCCTGTCCAAAATATAGGTGGAAACACTGAAAACTCTCGGACGGTCACCGCTAAACAGTTCAAGGAGCTGGGACCACCGGAGTTTAAGGGAGAGCCAAAACCACTTATAGCGGAAACATGGATAAAGCAGATCACCAAGATATTTGATGTCTTGGGATGCTCCGAGGAGCAAAAGGTTCCTTTAGCCGCCTTTATGTTGCGAGGAGAGGCAGATTACTGGTGGGAATCGATTAAGCGTACTCAACCTGCCGCACTGAAGATGTCTTGGGAGAAGTTCCAAGAGCTGTTCAATGACAAATACTTTTCCGAAAGTGTTCGTCACATGAAGGAGGTGGAGTTCATCAAATTGGAGCAGAATAATATGACCGTGTCGCAGTATGAGGCTAAATTTGCTGAGTTGTCCCGATTTGCGTCCCACTTGGTGGATAATGAAGAGCGAATGACGCGAATGTTTTTGCGAGGTTTGAAACCTGAGATACGTCAACATCTTATTTCTCATAAACTGTGTTTGTATTCAGATGTTGTGAATAGGGCTCAGTTAGTGGAGCGCGATAACGAGTCAACGCAACCAAAAGAGAGCAGTCGACAAAATGATAATACCAGTGAGAGCAGTCATTGAAGTGGTGACAACAAGCGTGGAGGGAATCAACAGGCCAAAAATGGAAATATTTGCGTATTTTACCACTTTCTTATTTGAAATATTTTATAATCACTTTCTTATTTGAAATATTTGGTATTTTACATAACTAACCACATTAATCAAATCAACCCTTTCTATTTCAAAATAATAAATAGAGAAAATTTAATTTCATTTATTAATAAGTTGGGGTCTCACATATCATATGTTTTAAATGCGGAGGGGAGGGGCACATCAGTCCAAACTGCGCGATGCCGTCTAAAGCATGTTATAATTATGGAAGAGAAGGTCATTTAGCTCGATTTTGTCGTTTACCAAAAACAAGTTCAGCCAAGATGGAGGCACCAAAGGCCGTCCCAAAAAAGTCAAAATCGGTAGTGCAAGGGAGAGCATTTGTTGTGACCTCCCAGAAAGCAAGGAACCTGAATGAGGTCATCACGGGTAAGCTTATCATAAACTCTAACGAAGTCTATACTTTATTTGATACCGGTTCTACCCATTCTTTTATTTCTCCTACTTGCGCTCATCGATTAAATTTTACTCCGGAGAAATTAGACTTTGACTTATCTGTTGAAACTCCATTGGGGGAAACCTTTATTACATCCACGGTTTATAAGTCTTGTTTGGTTCAAGTTGGTACCCACACATTACCTGTCGATCTTATTTCATTAAAAATACTTGCATTTGACGTGATTCTAGGGATTGATTGGTTAACTACTCATCATGCAAAAATTGATTATTTTCGTAAGGTTGTTAGCTTTCATATTCCTAATCGACCTATTATGCGAATTCAAGCAACCAAACCATTAAAATCAATCGCTGTCATCTCAAGCCATAAAGCTATTCGTTTATTGAAAAACGGATGTCAAGCTTTCTTAGCTCATGTCACGGATCTAAACAAAAATACGTCAGTTTTGAATGATATTTCTATTGTTAATAAATTCCCTGACGTATTCCCTGAAGAACTTCCTGGCCTACCCCCAGAGCGTGAAATTGAATTTTGTATCGACCTTGAACCCGGTACAAAACCCATTTCCAAAGCCCCATATCGAATGGCTCCTATTGAACTTCAGGAGTTAAAGATCCAACTGCAGGAATTGTTAGACATTGGCTTTATTCGTCCTAGTACTTCTCCTTGGGGTGCTCCTGTGCTATTCGTGAAGAAGAAAGATGGAAGTATGCGACTTTGTATTGATTATCGGGAGTTGAATCATGTCACCATCAAAAACAGGTACCCATTGCCACGTATTGATGACCTGTTTGACCAGTTGCAAGGAGCACAATTCTTTTCAAAGATCGATCTTCGTTCTGGATATCATCAGCTGAAGGTTAGAACTGAGGATATTCCAAAGACGGCTTTCAGAACTCGGTACGGGCATTATGAATTCCTAGTTATGTCCTTTGGATTGACTAATGCTCCTGCTGCCTTCATGGATATGATGAACCTGGTATTCAAGGAATATTTAGATCACTTTGTGGTCGTCTTTATTGATGACATCCTTATTTATTCCAAAAGCCGTGAAGATCATGAGCAACACTTGAGGCTGGTACTCCAAAAGCTTCGTGAATACAAGCTTTATGCCAAGTTAAAGAAATGCGAGTTCTGGCTGGAAGAGGTAGCATTCCTTGGGCACGTAGTATCAAGTCGTGGAATATCGGTTGACCCGGCAAAGATTGAAGCTATTCAAAGCTGGGAGCAACCTAAATCAGTGACCGAAGTACGTAGCTTTCTTGGTTTGGCTGGTTATTATCGGAGATTCATGGAAGGATTTTCTCGAATCGCTACTCCATTAACTCAGCTGACTCGGAAAGATACAAAGTTCGGTTGGAGCGAAGAATGTGAGAAGAGTTTTCAAGAACTCAAGAGGAGACTCATTTCAGCACCTGTTCTAACAATACCATCTGGCTCGGAGGGATTTGTCATCTACAGTGATGCTTCGAGCAAAGGGTTGGGATGCGTTCTCATGCAACATGAAAAAGTCATAGCCTATGCATCAAGACAACTCAAGGAATATGAGAGAAATTATCCTACTCATGATCTAGAGTTGGCAGCTGTTGTCTTTGCACTTAAAATTTGGAGGCATTACTTGTATGGGGAGAAGGTGGAGATCTTTACGGATCATAAAAGCCTCAAATATTTCTTCACTCAAAAGGAACTCAACATGCGACAACGACGTTGGCTTGAACTGTTGAAAGATTATGATCATACCATTCAATACCATCCTGGAAAAGCGAACGTGGTAGCTGACGCATTGAGTAGAAGATCATATGCAAGTACGAGTGCGATATTGTCAACACAAAGGCCCATTTTGTGTGACTTGCAAAGGATGGAGATAGAGTTAAAGACTCCAGGGACCCATGTGATGATGGCGAATATACGAGTAGAACCAACTTTAATCGATAAAGTTAAAGCTGCTCAAGCTACAGACCTGGAGCTGATGCGTATGAGGAAGAAAGTGCAAGAAGGTGCTATGCCGGAAGCAAGAATCGATGAAGAAGGAATACTTCGAGTCAACTCCAGACTTTGTGTTCCTAACAACCCTGATTTAAAGTATGAAATCATGATGGAGGCGCACAACACACCGTTTGCAATCCATCCTGGAAGTACCAAAATGTATCATGATCTTCGTCATACATTTTGGTGGAGCAATATGAAGAGAGAGATAGCGCTGTTTATCTCAAGGTGTCTAACTTGTCAACGAGTCAAAGCGGAGCATCAAGTACCAAAAGGTCCATTGCAACCACTTGAAATTCCAGAATGGAAGTGGGAGCACATTACCATGGATTTCGTTACCGGTCTTCCTAAGGTTTCTCAAGGTATAGATGCGATTTGGGTCATTGTTGATAGATTGACCAAGTCTGCTCATTTCTTACCGATACGAGAAACTTATACACTTGAACGTCTTGCTCGTATGTACATAAACGAGATTGTAAGACTGCATGGTATGCCAGTATCCATAGTTTCTGATCGAGACCCAAGATTCACTTCACGATTTTGGGTTAGTTTACAAAAAGCTATGGGCACGGATTTACGATTTAGTTCGGCATATCATCCTCAGACGGACGGACAATCAGAGAGGACTATTCAAACTCTAGAAGATTTATTAAGACTCTGTGTCCTTGACTTCAAGGGAAGTTGGGACAAGTTCTTACCATTGGTGGAGTTTTCCTACAACAACAGTTATCAAGCAAGTATTGGCATGGCTCCATTCGAAGCATTGTATGGAAGAAAATGTCGTTCTCCAGTATGCTGGGATGAGGTGGGTGAAGCAACGTTGTTGGGACCGGAGTTGGTACGTATGACTACAGAAAAGATTCAAACGATCCGACAACGTATAAAAACCTCACAAGATCGACAAAAGAGTTATGCTGATCTTCATCGAAAGGACGTGAAATTTGATATAGGAGATCATGTGTTCTTACGTGTTGCTCCATGGAAAGGAGTTACGAGATTTGGAAAGAGAGAAAAGCTCAATCCTCGATTCATCGGTCCATTTTTAATCCTCGATCGAGTAGGAACTGTGGCTTATAGACTCGCTTTACCGCCAAGTATGTCTCGTGTTCATAACGTTTTTCACATATCCATGTTACGTAAATATGTGGAAGACCCGAACCACATTATTGAGTTAGAACCGGACGAAATAGCGGAAGATTTGACGTATGAAGAAGTTCCTGTTCAAATCTTGGATAAGAAGGAACATATTCTACGCTCCAAGGTTATACCTCAAGTCAAAGTTTTGTGGAGAAACCACGATGTTGAGGAAATGACTTGGGAGTTAGAATCTGAAATGAAATCAAGGTATCCTTACCTCTTCGACATACCAGGTACGTACCCTAATTTCGAGGGCGAAATTTCATAAGAAGGGGAGGTTGTAAGACCCCAACTTTTATAAATAAAGATGAATTTTCTATAAATATCATTTTTGAATATTATGGAGTTAATTTGATATAATGTTATAGTTTGTATAATGTAATATTTATAAATTTTGTAAAGTACGCAAGTTGTTATATAATATTCGATTGGTCGGGGAATATTCGTTTTAACAGGGAATATTCGTACAACGGCACAATCATTGGTGGACCCCACAACGGAATTATTGTCGGATTGAGAAAAGACAAAAATATTTTATTAAAAATAACGGCGAAAGTTTTACCATTGATACTGTTGAACTACTCGGTAGTAAAAGTATAGTAATACGTGTGGTTGCATAGTAGCACACGGTATTGATTATTAATGCTTATGTGAGAAGTCACTCAGTTTGATTCAATTATTGTTAGCTAATAATATGAATTATTTAGCGATAATGAAGTTTTGTTTTATTCGTATTATTAACGTAATAAAACAGAAACATCTTTTTATATAAAACAGAATACTTTATTAAAGTTATTCTATAAATAGAATATATTTTATTTTATTTAAAAGATTTTTCTTTAAATATGGACCGTCAGATTAAAGTAATCAATCTGGACCGTTCATGGATTAGTTACTATGCATTCCATTTTTCTATAAATAGCAGCTCATTCCTTCATTATTTCTTACGAATTCACTGAACTCTAGAGAGAGAAACTATAGAGAGAAACTATAGAGAGAGAGAGAAGAAAAATATTATGCTACTTAATTACTTCCTTATTTCAGCTCTTCTTTAAAACGGTAAGGGGTGTTATTCTTTCTTATTCATGAAGAGAACTGTTGTTATTTTATTTCTTATTATTCTGTTGGAATAACCTGTATACGCGGTTTACCCTATACTTGGTGACATTCTTCTGTTATTCTGTTGGAACATCATGTCTGTGTGTTTTACACCGGACCTGGTTCCGTCTTGTTATTATTATGTCGGAACATCTTGTCTGTGTGTTTTACACCGGACCTGGTTTCGTTTTTATTATTATTCTGTTGGAACATCCTGTCTGTGTGTTTTACACCGGACCTGATTCCGTCTTGTTATTATTCTGTTGGAACATCTTGTCTGTGTGTTTTACACCGGACCTGGTTCCATTATTTATTATTCTGTCGGAATATCCTGTCTGTACTTTTTCGCCGGACCTGGTTCCATTATTTATTATTCTGTTGGAATAACCTGTCTGTGCGGTCTATCGCATGCCGGGTGATTTCTTTTGTTATTCCATTCTTTATTATACTCAGTTGGTTAAGTTTCAACTTCTATACTCCATGAAATTAGTGGAATATCCTTGATAATTGCGGTTCATCCAGTATCTTTTCATGAAAATATTCTTCTAAGCATTCTTGAATTTTACTCCACAAAGCAGTATCATATTGACAATTTGGACGTTAATTATTGGATAAATTAATTCTTGAACTTGTTTTTATTTAATTCTTATATCATTGTCATCATCCTCATGTTTATAAAATGTTAAAAGTCATTTGTGGCCTGTAGTGCATAGATGGACTTGGTATGATTATGACCATGGATTATTCGGTATAATCATGACCGTAATGTTACAAATGATGTGGTAAAAGTCCTCATTGGCCCGTAGTGCATTGATGGACAGTTGTTGGCATGATCATGACCATTAATGAATATACGAATATCCTTGGCCGTAGTGCAGGGGTGATTCGATGATGTGGATTATTTTATTAAGCTAAGTCCCAGCGATAACAGTGCTGAAAAACCTTTTAAATCATAGAAGATAGTAGATTTTATTCTCTACTTGACTCTTTTAATGGATTGTTTGTTCCGCTGCAGTTAAACTCGATGTTCGTTATATTATATCAGTTTAACATTATTGAAGGCTAATGATAATTTATTCTGCATTATCTTAGTCATAATATTTCTTACTGGGCTAGTTGAGCTCACCCTTTCTTTCACTGTTCTCTTCAGGAAATGAGAATATAGCTGGGACGAGTCGGGGAACGGAGTGATGGACCAGATGATAGTATTAGTAGTCCTCACTATTCTATTAAATAGTGTGACAATAATTATAATTAAGACTCCTTTTGAGTTTGTATAGTCTCTAGTAGACAATAATTGTATTCAAACTCACAGTTATGTTTTGTCGTATTGTACACGACAGTTGTATTAATAAATTATATTTATATTCTGTATCATGTATCTGACGACCCAAGATGGGTGATATATACCTAATTTTAGGAACGTAACATATATTGTTTCTAATATAATATTATATATATTTATATTACAATACAATGTTATTAATATCTTTTTTAGTAATTTATATATTTTATTTTAATTTTTAACTCATTATAACACTTTCACAACTTATTTTAACTTAATTTTTAACTTATAAATTAAATTAATGCCAAACACTTTTCCTTATAAATTACAATTAAATTAAAATGACTTATAAATCAATTTAAATTTTAACAATTTCCATAATATATTGTCGCTAAAACAATTGACGATTCATCCAAATTAGGGTTCTAAAAAAACCTTTTCATTACCCATTAATTAACAAACCCCCAAAATAAATACTACTTAGAATCAAAGAGAGTAAACAAACATAAACCCTAATTACTAATTGAAGATGGACATATGGAACATGGAGCACCGAGAATGATCCGATGAACCCGCCATCCCCAAACCAGCAAAACCACCTTCACATACTTGACCGGTATACCCCTGCTGACCAATCATCTCATGACCATTTGACTGATGATCATGATCAAGATCATGATCTTGCAGCTGTTGTTGCTGCGGATGTGGCTTCTTCCTTTTCTTCTTTTCATAAGCTATCCCTCTAGCCTTAGCCTGAGAGTCCCTCACTTCCCTCAAATACAACCGGACGGCGCGTGCGCCAAATGGGTTGGTCTCGGGGGACCCACCGTGCTCTTCAAACGCGGCACGGAGGCGGCCCACGAGAGCGTCGAGGCTACCCCACGCTTGTTTGAGTGGGCAAGGACACGGTGCTGGCGGGTGAGGGTGGCCGAAAAATGGACAGTTGTTTGTGTGGACTTTTGTCTTTCCGAATTGGTCGAGGTACCGGAGGAATTCTAGCACGTGGGCCCCACTACACCGGCCGAGCGCCAGTGGGGGCCGGTGGTTTTTTAGGTATTGGCCGAATGTGTTCCAATCGCGGCGTTTTTGGGACTCGTAGCGGCTGAGTGGCGGCGGCGGCGGCGGCGGTAACACGTGGTGGTTATCGTCAATGAAGTTGGTGTCGGTCTGGGTACTTTTGGTGGTGCACCGGTTAGTAAGGGCAGCTACTGCGGCGGACATGATTTTTTTTGTTTTTGTAGTTATTTGTTAGTAATGAGAGCTTTACGGGAGCTTTATAATATTTGCGGCTATATTGACAAGACTTTCTAGTTTAATAAAAAGAAAGAAAAGGTTTTAGCGGCGCTTTATAATTATTTGTGGCCTGGGATTTTATGATAAATTCATTGAGAGGTAGATAGGTAAAGGGGCGGAAAACTTTGAAGATTTTAAAGAGGTAGAAGAAAAAGAGAGGTGAACGAGGAGGAAGAGAAGGAAAGAATGAGAAGTTATATATATATATATATATAGAGAGAGAGAGAGAGAGAGAGAGAGAGAGAGGAAAATGAAAAATGGTGGAGGAAATTAATGGAAACGGGAAATATTGAATTGGGGGACAAGAGGGGTCCCATGCAAAGACTAGCACGTAAAGCAAGTGATGACAGTTTGAATATCACTTCAACCTGTCTTTTCATCACGTCCATCAATGGTGCATCCGCTTAGTATGAAGTTTAATTTTTAATAAATTAATTAATTGTTAATTGATTAACTTACTCAAAAATAAATTTTACGCGGACTATTTTCATCAATGGTAATGGAGTCCGGAGAAGAGAGAGAGAGAGAGTTGATGCATGGATCATCTGGATGATCACCGGTTTTGTCCACAGTACCTTTGGGTAAAAATCTGGATTGGATTGACCATTCATTCTCTCTGAAATTTTGCATGGGATGTTACTTGTAGCATGAGCCATATGCCTATATTCATATTCTTCTTGTTCGATTCTTCCATCTGCAGCTGCAGTAAAATTCGGCTGTATGATTACATCAACCTTTTTTTTATTAATGAATTACTTTTGTTTGGTACTCTTTAATATTTTGCATGGTCACAAATGATTTAGGTGATAATTAGCTTCTTGATAAAAATTGTTAATTAAATCACTTTGACATTAACTAGCTATAAATTAGACCATTTGATCTTTAATCTTTCGGGTAGGTGTTTTTAATGGTACCTCAGCCTTCAAACACTTGCATATAACATCTCTATAGTGGGTTATAAATAATACCACAGAGTCGCACAGAGCAATTAAAATATGTCACATATACATTATGTAACAGACAACGTAATTCAAATGTATGTAAAATCAAAAAACATGTTTGACACAAATATTATCGATTCGTAGAATAGAATAGAACAGAAAATTAGGAGCGAACTCATATGCCTCCCACAACAGAATCATCATATGACCAATTCCCATCGGAGCGAGCAAAAATGGAGATCACACCGCCACAGATGGTGACATACATCAGTGTATATGGTACCCTCAATCCCCATGGTGGTTATAGCTCTAGTATACCCTAAGGTATATTTTAACAACTATATAATATAATATCACAACACATGTGACACAATATCATTACAAATGGATTCTAATATATACATCGAATTGTCAACATAAAGGCTCTAAAATATTTTGATATGTTCATTTTTACAAATATCAAAATAAATATTAGACGTGATTAAATAGTTCAAATAGTACAAATAGGAGTTATATGTATCAACGCTAACATAAAAGTATCATACTAATTTCACAAGAAACAATTATGTGAAACAATAATCAATTTCGAAACGAGGAACAAAACGAACTAATTAAACTTTACAAAAGTGTCGCTGAAAAAGTACGAAATCCGTACCTGAATTAAACAATATAGTACCCAAAATTATAATCTCAAATTAATATAGTTCATTAAACTTCATCCATTCAAATTAATTAAAAAGAATAAATGATTTATAAGTTTAATAAAAAACTTAATTTTATAATTATGTTAAACATGCATGAGCATGACTACTAATATATACACCGTATTGCTACTACTGACTTAAGTTTAATTAATCAATTCAATTGCTTAATTTATTATTGTATAATGTTCATGTGGTCACTTATTGTTAACATATATATTTATGTAAAACAAGAACTGCTGCAAGCCATACATATTTATAAAAATTAATTTGTCTTTTATAACCAAAATACATGGAAGCAACAAGTTACTTTAATTAAACTTTTCATGAAATCATTTCCAATAATCGTACACTCCAATTATTAATTACTCTATGTTTCGTATTAAAAGTTTTAATTGATTTCGACAAGTTAATTAATAATATTTTTTACTTAAATTATCTTTTTAAATTATTTTTTAATTGAAGTATTCATTCACTTTTTTATGGCATTAACATTAATTATTTCTTACTAATTTTCACATGAATCAATTCTTTAAATTATTTTTATTATTATTCTCACGTTTAATACGGAACGGAAGGAATAATATATAACAATACACCTACACATATGTTTATACATGATATTATATATATAATCATATAATATATTTGTTGAATCATAGCAAGTAAACTATTATAATATAAGTATCAAAAGAAAGAAACACACTATTATGGAACTTGGTGTTTGAATTCAAATTACCCGTACTTAGGTCGTGTTTGTTTACATCTGAATGCCTCTTAATAGGAGTACCTTTGATTCGATCATAGGCTAAACTTATTTGATAAAAAAAATTTTACTTCTTAATACCTCTTAATCGGTAAGATACAAAATTAAATCTTAACTATTTATATGCACATCTGAATGAATTTATATTTTTTTCGACAAAAATAACCTTCTTTAGTATTACAATAGTCTTTTTGTATCCCTCTACCTCAATGATTTCCAGATGCTCAATTGCTTAAATTGATCATGACCCTTTCCCTCCTCTCCCCAAATTGAATTTTATAAATCAACCAATACAATGAGATTTCAAAACCAAAATCAGTGACACAGAGTAGAGGCGACGACTTTAACACGTGTTCTTCTTCTATTTTATTTTTCCTTTTTCCCGATCGGAGATATGACTTGTGGTTAGCAAGAAATGTTAAATCAAAACCTAAGATTTTTAATCAAAAATTTCTAGCAACGGTGAAACAATGGTGACGAGCGGAAGCAGTGGCATCATGACACACAAGGAATTTACCCATCATATCCCAGATTTGTTCTAATGACATATTATCTCAAAAAGAAAAAAAATAGAAGAAGAAGAAGATGAAAAATCATCCCAAATGTGCATTGCTTAATTCAAATTTTATTTTTTTTATCTATATTAATTAAATAATATTTTTACTATTTGTGAATTGAAGAATCTAAGAGAGCGAAGAGAGAAAATGAAGGGAAGAAGATAGAAGAGTTTTTTGCTGAAATTTAAAGTTAATGGGTCGAGGGTTAAATTGGAAAAATAGTGTTATTCGGATATTTTGAAAAAATTAATTATCAAATATTATTTTTTCATTCAGATACAACTAGATACAAACCCGCGCTTTGCAGCGGGATTATTCATTTTGTTAATAATAAATTTATACATGCAATTAATAAATTAAAATATAATAAGAAAATGGTAGATTGTTGTGTGATTATCAAATTTTAATAGTATATGTTATATAGTGTTGCATAAAAATTTTATGCGCAAATACATATTCAAGTATATAATTAATCTGATCACTAAACCCTAGAACATTACATAACAGTTATGTGTGTGTGTGTGTGTGTGTGTGTGTAATATATATATATATATATATATATATATATATATTAATGTCTTGATAAAAATATTTATAATGTAACCAATATGGTTAAAAATGGGTAACTCTTTTATTCTAAAGCACTAACAAAAATTTAGAAAGTGTCATGCACAATGTCATCGAATTGTTATATTGATATGATTGCTAGTGGTATATTTGAAGTCTGTTACACATTACACAAACCTCACCAAGCCTCAAATATCTGACACATGTACTTGATGCATTTTGAAGATCCATGTCTCGTATACGCTTACTTGCATAGGAATTCTAACATCCAAACGAAAGGAAAAACAACGAAAGAATGTCTCAGTTTCGTTCCTCAGACATGAAGGGAAAGCACATGTTACATGCGAAAATTGAAAAGCACGAGAATTAATAATTATGTTGGATCTTCAAGTCAAACAAACACCATGTCAAAAAATATAGCAGTATATCATCGTGTTATACATAACACAAAGTTATAGTTAAAGAACGAATACATTGCCTCATTAGTTTTTTTGTCAATTTTTGACAATTGTATAGGCACTCACAGTATTACCATAATACCAAAAAAATATATTAATGATGATGAAAATGATTTACCGGATGCTCGTACTTAACAAATCATGCAAAACCACAATCCATATAATAGAATGCAATAAATGAAGAAGTCATAAATATAAACACCGTGGGATATAGTCCCTAAAATGAAGTCGTAGCCCCTCCCATTGAATGCATTGTCCCATAATTTGAAGATTTTTTTATATAACTCCTTTGCACTTTCAACAGTATTTAGAATTGTAGGGCGCAAAATTTTGTTGTGCTAAGCGGGATAAAATTCATGACGCACCTGAAATAATACAAGAAGCATGACAACAAAAATTTAACTCTGTCAAGAACTGCATACACCAAATTCATTGTCACATTACCATTGAACCATAAGTACCAGGATTATCACATTTAAGCTTCTTCCAGTTTTGATCTTTTTAACACTCGTTTGCAATCTTATAAATATTTACGACAGGAATCTGGACAATAGTGAGATAAAAGAATTTAGACATACTTAATAGTTGATTTCAACATTTCCTAAACTATCAACCAAATAAATAATTATCTTTCCACAACTCTTTTATAGGAAATAGTATTGCCTGAGATAAAAAAAGTCTCCCACTTAGCTAAAAATTCATGTGTTTGTCGGATTGAAAACTAACAGAACATAAAGGAATTTAGCTCCACTATTAAATAAAAACGAAAAGAATTAGTTTAAAACACATACGAAATGGACTTACATAGAATTTTAAATACTGTCATCCAAAAAATAAAAGACAAACCTATTATACTCTTATTTAAAAGTTTTTCAATGGTTATACATGAATATATATGCACAGACAAAAAAATGAATATACATAAACTCTACTCAGTACATGTATTAACAAAATTTCGAGTTGAATGTATAATAAAAATTAAACAATTTTGTAAGGGGTAGTGTTAAGAATTTGTCGATTTATTTTTGTCTTTGCAACTGAAATTTGGCTCGATCGAGATAGCTTTGTAAATGCATATCATAGATTTACCTAAAAAGATTCAAATAGATTATAGTAAAAAATTCATGAGATATAATAATAAAATAATTAGGGTTTACACTAATAATGAGCAGCAAAAAGATAATAGCCAGAAACAGTCAAACCTTTCTATATTAAATTGTGAAAAACTTTCTGAAAAACTACTTTCTTTGTAGTATTGTATGTTTGTCCATCTTTGTCATAAATTAGTATTTTTACTCCACTCTTGCTTGTAACTCTTGATACTGCTACATACAATTGGTTATGACTAAAAATTGAACGTGACAGATACAGTCCAATATGTGAGAGAGATTGTCCCTGACTCTTATTAATTGTCATGAAAAAGCAAACAACCAAAGAAAATTTTCTTTGTTAGAATTTTAAAGGTAATCTAATGTTTGACAGTGTTAAGACCAAGCGAGGTATGAAAATTTTATGTCCAAAATTGCTGACTGAAATTACTTTTGCTTCTATCAAATATTTTTTCAATTGAGTTACTATTAATCTCGTGACATTGCACAAACCAGATCACTGATCTATATTTCAGAGCAACATTACATGAACCCCAATCTTCAACGTTATCTTGTGGTTTGACATTTCAGAAGATGTAATGCTATTCAAAAATTATAGGGTGTAAATGCCTTCATAGCTGTTTGAGTTTTCATCAACCTTACATAGGATATCTTAGATATGGTACTTCATCACCTGGCCATAAATACATCACATATTCGTTCACCTTATTTATAGCATCAAGTGTAGGAGCAAGGATGACTTGGTCTTGGAAATAAAAGTCATTCTCAAAATTTTTCAATAAATTAGGATATGTGATATCAACAATTGTTGCAAGGGGATTGATCTAATATTTGATAAGAAAATTAGGATAAATAACGGAGAGTAATGATAATAGCTCAGTAATGATAATATCATAAAGTAGTGATTTTAGGAGATAATAATTAAATTAAAAAATACAATACCAAAACAGTTTACATTACCAAAATAGTTTAGATTTGTAGTGATTTAGATGATTATACATTTAAAATATTAATTTTGGATTAAAAAAAGGTAGTGATTTTAGTAGATAATAATTAATTTAGTAATGATAATATTAGAACAATTAACATTATTAGAACAGTTTAGATGTATAGTGATTTAAGGGATTATAAAATCAAAATAATAATGTAGGATTAAAAAGTAATGATTTTAGAAGATAATAATTACGTTGTGATAATATAAAAATTGTTTAGATTGAAAAAAGTAGAGATTTAGTGGATTATAAAATCAACATAGTAACTTATGATTTGTATTATTTGTTATTTTAATTTTGTTTTAAATATTTTAAATTGTATAATATTATTTTGTAATATAATTATAAATGGTATAATATTATGTTGTAATATAATTAAATTAGTAATGATAATATCTGCACAATTTAGATAAGTAGTGATTTTATTATATATGTGTATTATAATATTATGCCATATATGTATGATATAATGTATGGTATAATTATGAATGTTATAATATTAGAAAAGTAATTATTTTAGGATATAATAATTATGTTTTAACATAATTAAATTAGTAACAGTTTAGAAAAGTAGTGAATTTTAGGGTTTATAAAATAAACATATTAGTACAGGAATATATATATGTATGATAATGTATGGTATAAGATTATAAATGGTATATAATACTGTAAAATTTTAAAAAACGGATTTATTGGGTTGTCACTGTTAGTAATGTTAGAACTTATATATGTGCATGGTATAATATTATAAAAGGTATAATATTATAAAATTCAAAAATTAGTTTAATTATGTAATAGTTGACATTACCAAAACAGTTTAAATTTATAGTGATTTAGTAGATTATAAATTTAAAATATTAATTTGGGATTAAAAAAATAGTGATTTTAAGAGATAATAATTAAATTAAAAAGGATAATATCAGAAAAGTTGACATTATCAAAACAGTTTAGATTTACAGTGATTTAGGAGATTATAAAAAAAATATTAATTTGGGATTAAAAAATAGTGATTTTAGGATATAATAATTAAATTAAAAAGGATAATATCAGAACAGTTGATATTACCAAAATAATTTAGATTTATAGTGATTTAGTGGATTATAAATTCAAAATATTAATCTTTCAAAATTAATATGAAAATATAATGAAAAATTTGAACCTTAATGGTTCATAATATGAAATTATTTAATTGGTATATTAAAATAAATATGAAAATATTGAAATTTTAATTGAGCCTAAGCTTACTTTCAAACTGCCCGATTCAATTTGCAATTAGTCTAATTAATTAATAGATCATATTTCATGATTTAAGAAACGGTCAATGAAATGGTAATGAGTTGTCTATCCGAGTTGTTAAAAGAGATTATTTTTTTATTCATTTCGTTCCATATTAAAAGTTCCTATTATTTAGTGAATTCTGTTTGAATAATTTCCTTAAAAACAATGACTTCTTTATTGGAATAAATCAATTTGTAATAAGTTGATTGAATGTTATATTTCATAAAAATTATAAAAAGTTGTCGATTATTTTGTTGATTGAATCCTTCAAGGATTTATTTTTTAAAGAGCATAATTCAATTGAATGAAAAAGTGTTGGTCGCGTAATTGGCACAAAGAATAAAATAATAAATATAAAAATATTTTAAAATGTTAATTTTTAGTACTTTCAATAATTGATGGAGTTGGATAGAAAATAAATTTTTAAAAGATTTATTATCTTTCATATATCTAACGAATATTGTTTTCATAAATCTTGGGATGAGTTTTATATTATTTAAGTATTCCATAATTTATTAATTGATTGAGTTTTCCATAAATTGGTTAAGCAAATAAATTTTCATATCTTTAGAATCAATTAGCGTGGTTCAAATAATTGGAAGAATTTTTGGAAGCTAATAGATTGAAGTTTTAAAATGAATACGAAAATAATTTTTAATTGCATGGAACTATGAAAGTAATTAATTAATCATAGAATAAATTTATCAGGCACATGAAAAGTAGGTAAAATAAATAAAAGTCTAATATTTAAGGAAATTTACTTTTCAAATAATTAAAACTAATTTTTCATAAAAAGTAAGTTGGCCCTATCGTGTTTAAATTGATCAAATCTGGTTGTTGCCTAAGAGAGTTATCTAATTAATGGATCCTAAAATAATGTGGTTGTTGATAATATCCATAAAATAAAGTGAACATTATATAATATCCTAAGTAATTGTCAATGGTATTTTTGTCAAAACCAATAAGAAGCATTAATTAGGATGGACATGTGTTAAATTTATAGAAGGACATGTGTCAATATATTGTGCTATGTACTGTGATTTAGTATATATAATAGATTTGTGAAGCCCTCAAAATAGGTTCATTCCACCCAACCCATTCTGAGTCGCCAAATACATGATACAGAAAATAACTGCAACTTTATTATTACAATTGTCGTGCAAAATATGACAACACATACTATAAGTTTAAATACAAATATTGTCATCTCGACAGTATTCAAACTCAAATGGAGTTCTCATTATAATTATTGATACACTATCTTACAAAATAGTGAGGACTACTAAAATAACTATCTTGAACCATCATTCCATACCCCGACTAGTTCCCGCTATATCCTCGCCTCCTGAGAAGAAAAATGGAACAAAAAGGAAAAGGGTGAGCTCAACTAGCCCAATAAAGAATATTATGACTAAGATAATATACAACAAATTATCCTTAGTCTTCAACAGGAAACAATTTGATAGAATATAATAGACAACAAGTTTTAGATCAATATTTGCAGCGAAAAAAATAATTCATTAGAAGAGTTAAGTAAAGAATGAAGTCTACTATCTTCTATGATTTAAAAGTCCATCATCGATATTTTATCGCTGTGACATCAATTAATATACATCTTGAATCAAATATTCATCTTTGCACGACGGACCAAAGATATTCATTCGTATCCCCAGTTGGTCATGTTCATCTCAACACCTGCTCATCTTTGCACTACGGGCTAAAGATATTCATAATATAATCGTTCATCTTTGCACTACAGGCCAAAGATATTCAATTATACCATCATTTAGATCTGAGAATGATGAAAATATTTTAAAGAAAATGTGACGCCCCCAAAATAAGTATACATCACATATTCTGAGTCGCCAAATATATGGTACAGAATACAAATAAAATCTTAAATATACAACATGAGCTGTGAGTTTTAATACAAATATTGTCTTCTAGACAGTATTCAAACTCAAAATAAGTCCTCAATATATTTATTATCACACTATTTCATAGAATAGTGAGGACTACTAATGCTATCATCTGGACCGTCACTCCGTTCCCCAGCTAGTCCTTGCTATGTTCTCATTTTTTGAAGAGAACAATGAAAGCAAAAGGGTGAGCTCAACTAGCCCAGTAAGAAATATTATGACTAAGATAATGCAGAATAAATTATCGTTAGCCTTCAACAGTGTTAAACTGATACAATATAACAAACATCAAGTTTAACTGCAGCGGAACAAGCAATCCATTAAAAGAGTCAAGTAGAGAATAAAATCTACTATCTTTTATGATTTAAAAGGTTTTTCATCACTTTTATCGCTGGGACTCAGCTTAATAAATAATCCACATCATCCCTGCACTACGGCCAAAGATATTCATTAGTATCACAATCACAAATTATCCATGCACTACGGGCTAAAGATATTCGTGTATTCATCAATGGTCATGATCATGCCAACAACTATCCATCATTGCACTACGGGCCAATGAGGATTTTTACCACATCATTTGTAATATTACGGTCATGATTATACCGAATAATCCGTTGTCATAATCATACCAAGTTTATCTATGCACTATAGACCACAGATGACTTTCAACATAATATAAACATGAGGATGATGACAATGATATAAGAATTCAATAAAACAAGTTCAAGAATTAATTTATCCAAGAACCAATAACGTCCAAATTGTCAACATGATACTGCTTTGTAGAGTAAAATTCAAGAATGCTCAGAAGCATACTTCCATGAAAAGATACTAGCTGGGGTGTAATTATCAAGAATATTCCACTAATTTCATGGAGTATATAAGCTAAAACTTTAACCAACTGAGTAAAATAGAATATATGAAACTGCAAATGAATTTTCGCCCGCCATGCAGTAATCCACGTAGACAGATCATTTCCACAATTTAATAAAGAATGAATACAAAGGATCATTCACCATGCATGTGGTAATCCACATAGACAGGTTATTCCAACAGAATAATAAAGAATGGAACCAGGTAATACGTAAACGCACAGACAGGATATTCCGACAGAATAATAAATAATGGAACCAGGTCATGCGTAAATGCACAGACAGGATATTCCGATAGAATAATAAAGAATGGAATAACAACAGAATTTTACCATGTATGCGGTACTTCACATAAACAGGTTATTCCAACATAATAATAAATAATGGAATAACAAAAGAATTTTACCATGTATACGGTACTTCGCATATACAGGTTATTCCAACATAATAATAAATAATAGAATAATAGAAGTTCTCTTCATGAATACGAAAGAAATAATATCCCTTACCTTAGAAGAAACTGGATATAAGAGTAGTAAAGTAGCAGAATGCTTTTCTTCTTTATCTCTATAGTTTCTCTCTCTAGAGTTTCAGTGAATTCGTAAGAAATAATGAAGCAATGAGTTTCTATTTATAGGAGAATGGACTGAATAGTAACTCATTCATGAACGGTCCAGATTGATTTATTTTTAAACGGACGGTTCATATTAATTTACTATGCAGTATTAATAAAATATTCTAATAAAACAAAATTTTTTAAATAAAATATAATATATTCTATTTATAATCTAATAAAACGAATAACTTTATAAAAGTATTCTGTTTTATATAAAAAGATTTTACTATGAAAATACTATGCATGCACTATGCAAACACTATGCATAATAGAATATTATATATTCTATTTATAGCCTAATAAAACAAATAACTTTATAAAAGTATTCTGTTTTATATAAAAAGATTTTACTATACAAATACTATGCAGACACTATGTAAATACTATGCATAATAGAATATCATATATTCTATTTATAGTCTAATAAAATAAATAACTTTATAAAAGTATTCTGTTTTATATAAAAAAATTTCTGTTTTATTACATTTATAATAATAATAAAACAAAACTTATCACCTTTATTATAATTTAAAATATTAATCGACCAGATCGTTCCCAGGAAAGAGGGGGCTTTCCGATAAGGATTTCTCCCTATTGGCGCGCAATTAGATTATCTAACCTCTCCTTGACAGAACTTCTAGACATTGTCAATATTACAAATAATAAAATAACTTTGTCGTCTCAATTATTGATTTAATAATATAACATAATATGCAGATGATACTGTGACAATAATTGAATCAATAATATGAGAGATATGATGCAGCAATTACTGTAGCAATAATTGAGTATAACTGAGTGACTTATCACGTAAGCATCAATAATCAATACCGTGTGCTACTATGTAACCACGCATATTACGGTACTTTTACTACCGAGTAGTTCAATAGTTTTAACGGTAACACTTTCGCCGTTATTTTTATAAAAAGATAATTATGTCGTTTTCTTACTACGACAATACTTCTGTTGTGGGGTCCACTAATGATTGTGCCGTCGTACGAATATTTTCTGTTAAAACGAATATTCCCCGACCTATAACAACTTGCTTTCTTTGCAAAATTTATAAATATTACCCACAACTATAACATTATATCAAATTCACACCATAATATTCAAAAAAATATTTCAAGAAATTTAAATCTTTATTCATAAAATTTGGGGTCTTACAATCTCCCCTCCTTATGAAATTTCGTCCTCGAAATTTACGTACGTACCTGGTATACCGAATAGATGAGGATACCTTGACTTCATTTCAGATTTTAACTCTTGAGGTATAACCTTTGAGTGCTGAATACGATCCTTCTTATCCAAGATTTTAACACGTATCTCCTCATACGTTAAATCTTCTGCTATCTCGTCTAGTTCTAATTTAATAATGTGGTTCGTGTCGTCCACATATTTACGTAACATTGATACGTGAAAAACGTTATGAACACGCGACCTACTTGGCGGTAAAGCGAGAATATAGGCCACAGTTCCTACTCGATCGAGGATTTTAAATGGGTCAATTAAATCGAGGGTTGAGATTTCCTCTCTTCATCTATTCTTGCTTCTAGAATAACGCCCTCATGAACCTTCTTCTTCACATTCATCAGATTCGGGTGTGTAGCTTGAGCGGCTTTAACTTTATCAATTAAAGTCAATTATACTCGTATATTCGCCATCATCACATGGGTCCCTGGAGTCTTTAACTCTATCTACATCCTTTGCAAGTCATACAAATTGGGTTTTTGTGTTAACAACATCGCACTCGTAAACGCATACGATCTTCTACTCAACGCATCAGCTACCACGTTCGCTTTTTCACGATGGTATTGAATGGTACGATAGTAATCTTTAACAGCTCGAGCCAACGTCTTTGGCACATGTTACGTTCATTTTAGTTGAAAAAATATTTAAGGGTTTTTAGAAATGTGTTTTGTACTGGGGTCAATACAAAATTCGATTTCACGCTCTGACGTAGGCCAAGAAGTCTTCAGAAATACGTCAAGAAATTTATTAACGATAGAAATATCATTCAAAACTGTGACTCTCATCCAAGACTTGGATAGCACATGTAATGAAGATTTCTCCTAACGGAGTTTCAAATGATAAGCCAAAGTCTAATTTCTCCGGAGTCAAATTTAAACGTTGAGCGTAAGCAAGAGAGATAAAAGAATGGGTAGAACCGATATCGAATAAGATATAGACTTCGTAAGCATTTATGATTAACTTACCCGTGACAACTTTATTCGAGTTCCTCGACAAACGCTCTCACTTAAACTACCAACTTTGACTTGTCTAAGACATCCTTTGGTGCCTCCATCCTAGCTGAACTTGTCTTCGGTGAACGACAAAATTGGGTTATGTGACCTTCTCTTCCCTAACTATAACATACTTTGGACGGCATCGCGAAGTTTGGATTGATGTGTCCCTCCCCTCCGTATTTGAAGCATATGATAGGTGGTCGTTCCCCTTCCTTAACGACAGGTGCTGATGTTGACATCTTTTCATCACTGTTGAATCTCCTCTTCTTGAAATGTCCATTCTTATTGTTTTGACCATGATTACCACCGAAGTGGTTACCATTCTGGGCATGATAATTTCCCCCACGATGGTTATCATTGTTCCGATGGTCGTTGCCACCGGTACGATTATTATCATATTGTTGCTCGTTATCCTTTAGTTGGGCTGGCTCATTATCGCGCTCCAATAACTGAGCCATATTCACTACATCTGAAAACAAACACAATTTGTGAGAAATGAGGTATTGACGTATTTCTGGTTTCAAACCTCTTAGAAACATTCGCTTCATTCGCTCCTCATTATTGACCAAATGGAATGCAAACCGAGATAACTCCGCAAACTTAGCCTCGTACTGCGACACGGTCATATTGTTTTGCTCCAACTTGATAAACTCCACCTCCTTCATGTGGCGAATACTTTCGAAAAAGTACTTGTCATTGAACAGCTCTTGGAACTTCTCCCAAAACATCTTGAGTGCGTCAGGCTGGGTACGTTTTACAGATTCCCACCAGTAATCTGCCTTTTCACACAACATATGTAAGACCCCAACTTTTATAAATAAAGATGAATTTTTTATAAATGTCATTTTTGAATATTATGGAGTTAATTTGATATAATGTTATAGTTGTGGGTAATATTTATAAATTTTGCAAAGTACGCAAGTTGTTATATAATATTCAATTGGTCGGGGAATATTCGTTTTAACAGGGAATATTCGTACAACGACACAATCATTGGTGGACCCCACAACGGAATTATTGTCGGACTGAGAAAACGACAAAAATATTTTATTAAAAATAACGGCGGAAGTTTTACCATTGTTACTGTTGAACTACTCGGTAGTAAAAGTACAGTAATACGTGTGGTTGCATAGTAGCACACGGTATTGATTATTAATGCTTATGTGAGAAGTCACTCAGTTTGATTCCATTATTGTCAGTTAATAATATGAATTATTTAGCGATAATGACGTTTTGTTTTATTCGTATTATTAACGTAATAAAACAGAAACATCTTTTTATATAAAACAAAATACTTTATTAAAGTTATTCTATAAATAGAATATATTTTATTTTATTTAAAAGATTTTTCTTTAAATATGGACCGTCAGATTAAAGTAATCAATCTGGACCGTTCATGGATTAGTTACTATGCATTCAATTTTTCTATAAATAGCAGCTCATTCCTTCATTATTTCTTACGAATTCACTGAACTCTAGAGAGAGAAACTATAGAGAGAAACTATAGAGAGAGAGAAGAAGAGTATTCTGCTACTTAACTACTTCCTTATTTCAGCTCGTCTTTAAAACGGTAAGGGGTGTTATTCTTTCTTATTCATGAAGAGAACTGTTGTTATTCCATTTCTTATTATTCTGTTAGAATAACCTGTATACGCGGTCTACCCTATACTTGGTGACATTCTTCTATTATTCTGTTGGAACATCCTGTATGTGTGTTTTACACCGGACCTGATTTCGTTTTTATTATTATTCTGTTGGAACATCCTGTCTATGTGTTTTACACCGGACCTGGTTCCGTTTTTATTATTATTATGTTGGAACATCCTGTCTGTGTGTTTTACACCGGACCTGGTTCTATTATTTATTATTCTGTTGGAATAACCTGTCTGTGCGGTCTATCGCATGCATGGAGATTTCTTTTGTTATTCTATTCTTTTTTATACTCAGTTGGTTAAGTTTTGACTTCTATACTCCATGAAATTTGTGGAATATCCTTGATATTTGCGCTTCATCTAGTATCTATTCATGAAAATATTTTCTGATCATTCTTGAATTTTACTCCACAAAGCAGTATCATGTTGACAATTTGGACGTTGTTAATTCTTGGATAAATTAATTCTTGAACTTGTTTTATTGAATTCTTATATCATTGTCATCATCCTCATGTTTATAAAATGTTGAAAGTCATCTGTGGCCTGTAGTGCATAGATGGACTTGGTATGATTATGACCAGGGATTATTCGGTAATCATGACCGTAATGTTACAAATGATGTGGTAAAAGTCCTCATTGGCCCGTAGTGCATTGATGGACAGTTGTTGGCATGATCATGACCATTAATGAATATACGAATATCCTTGGCCGTAGTGCAGGGGTGATTCGATGATGTGGATTATTTTATTAAGCTGAGTCTCAGCGATCACAGTGTTGGAAAATCTTTTAAATCATAAAAGATAGTAGAGTTTATTTTCTACTTGACTCTTTTAATGGATTGCTTGTTCCGCTACAGTTAAACTTGATGTCTATTATATTTTATCAGTTTAACATTGTTGAAGGCTAATGATAATTTATTCTGCATTATCTTAGTCATAATATTTCTTACTGGGCTAGTTGAGCTCACCCTTTCTTTCACTGTTCTCTTCAGGAAATGAGAACGTAGCTGGGGCAAGTCGGGGAACGGAGTGATGGTTCGAATGATAGTATTAGTTAGTAGTCCTCACTATTCTATGTAATAGTGTGTTAATAAATGTAATGAGGACTCCTTTTGAGTATGAATACTCTCTAGAAGATAATATTTGTATTCAAACTCACAGTTTATGTTTTGTCGTATTGTACACGACAGTTGTATTAGTAAGTTGTATTTGTATTCTGTACTATGTATCTGACGACCCAAGATGGGTGATGTATACCTATTTTTGGGGGCGTCACAGTTGGTATCAGAGCTTAGGGATATGATCCCTGGCTAAGATGTGAGAATAGAACTAGGAGGGGAGAGACGGGGAATTCCTTCGCTAGTATGACCTACCTAAGTTTATTTGCATGGTATTTAATTGGTCGGTCATAATATAAGGATAATATATGACATATCAATTAACTTTTATTTTGTGGCAGTATCTGAAAATGGCATCTGAGAATGTTGAGAATAGCAATGGAGCACAGGCGATTATTGATTCACCACATATCAATAATCAGGATAATGTGCATCAGGAAGGTGACAATCCTCATGCAAACAACAACACTGACCAGATGATGAATGATGGAATGTTCAGAGATTTTATGCAATTCATGCAACAACAGGTGAAAGCGGCTCCTGTCCACAACGTAGGTGGAAATACTGGAAACTCTCAGGCGGTCACCGCTAAACAGTTTAAGGAGCTGGGACCACCGGAGTTTAAGGGAGAACCCAAACCACTTGTAGCTGAAACATGGATAAAGCAGATCACCAAGATATTTGATGTCTTGGGTTGCTCCGAGGAGCAAAAGGTTCCCTTTGCCGCCTTTATGTTGCGAGGAGAGGCAGATTACTGGTGGGAATCGATAAAGCGTACTCAACCTGCCGCACTGAAGATGTCTTGGGAGAAGTTCCAAGAGCTGTTTAACGACAAATACTTTCCCGAGAGTATTCGTCACATGAAGGAGGTGGAGTTCATCAAATTGGAGCAGAATAATATGACCGTGTCGCAGTACGAGGCAAAATTTGCGGAGTTATCCCGGTTTGCGTCCCACCTGGTGGATAATGAAGAAAGAATGACGCGAATGTTTTTAAGAGGTTTGAAGCCGGAGATACGTCAACATCTTGTTTCTCATAAACTGTGTTTGTATTCAGATGTTGTAAATAGGGCTCAGTTGGTGGAGCGCGATAACGAGACAACGCAACCAAAAGAGAGCAGCCGGCAAAATGATAATACCAGTGAAAGCAGTCATCGAAGCGGTGACAACAAGCGTGGAGGGAATCAACAGGCCAGAAATGGTAACCACTTCGGTGGTAATCAGGGCCAAAACAATAAGAATGGGCATTTCAAGAAGAGGAGATTCAACAATGATGGAAAGACGTCAGCACCAGCACCTGTCGTTAAGGAAGGAGAACGACCACCTATCATATGTTTCAAATGCGGAGGGGAGGGGCACATCAGTCCAAACTGCGCGATGCCGTCCAAAGCATGTTATAATTGTGGAAGAGAAGGTCATTTAGCCCGATTTTGTCGTTTACCGAAGACAAATTCAGCTAGGATGGAGGCACCAAAGGCCGTCCCAGAAAAGTCAAAACCGGTTGTGCAAGGGAGAGCGTTTGTTGTGAACTCCCAGAGAGCAAGGAACCCGAATGAGGTCATCACGGGTAAGCTTATCATAAACTCTAACGAAGTCTATACTTTATTTGATACCGGTTCTACCCATTCTTTTATTTCTCCTACTTGCGCTCATCGATTAAATTTGATTCCGGAGAAATTAGACTTTGACTTAGCAGTTGAAACTCCATTGGGAGAAACCTTCATTACATCCACGGTTTATAAGTCTTGTTTGGTTCAAGTTGGTACCCACACATTACCTGTCGATCTTATTTCATTAAAAATACTTGCATTTGACGTGATTCTAGGGATTGATTGGTTAACTACTCATCATGCAAAAATTGATTGTTTTCGTAAGGTTGTTAGCTTTCATATTCCTAATCGACCTATTATGCGAATTCAAGCAACCAAACCATTAAAATCAATCGCTGTCATCTCAAGCCATAAAGCTATTCGTTTATTGAAAAACGGATGTCAAGCTTTCTTAGCTCATGTCACAGATCTAAACAAAAATACGTCAGCTTTGAATGATATTTCTGTTGTTAATAAATTTCCTGACGTATTTCCCGAAGAACTTCCTGGCCTACCCCCAGAGCGTGAAATTGAATTTTGTATCGACCTTGAACCCGGTACAAAACCCATTTCCAAAGCCCCATATCGAATGGCTCCTATTGAACTTCAGGAGTTAAAGACCCAACTGCAGGAATTGTTAGACATTGGTTTTATTCGTCCTAGTACTTCTCCTTGGGGTGCTCCTGTTCTGTTCGTGAAGAAGAAAGATGGGAGTATGCGACTTTGTATTGATTATCGGGAGTTGAATCATGTCACCATCAAAAATAGGTACCCATTGCCACGTATTGATGACCTGTTTGACCAGTTGCAAGGAGCACAATTCTTTTCAAAGATCGATCTTCGTTCTGGATATCATCAGCTGAAGGTTAGAACTGAGGATATTCCAAAGACTGCCTTCAGAACTCGGTATGGGCATTATGAATTCTTAGTTATGTCTTTTGGATTGACTAATGCTCCTGCTGCCTTCATGGATATGATGAACAGGGTATTCAAGGAATATTTGGATCACTTTGTGGTCGTCTTTATCGATGACATCCTTGTTTATTCCAAAAGCCGTGAAGATCATGAGCAACACTTGAGGCTGGTACTCCAAAAGCTTCGTGAATACAAACTTTATGCCAAGTTGAAGAAATGCGAGTTCTGGCTGGAAGAGGTAGCATTCCTTGGGCACGTAGTATCAAGTCGTGGAATATCTGTTGACCCGGCAAAGATTGAAGCTATTCAAAGCTGGGAGCAACCTAAATCAGTGACCGAAGTACGTAGCTTTCTTGGTTTAGCTGGTTATTATCGGAGATTCGTGGAAGGATTTTCTCGAATCGCTACTCCATTAACTCAGCTGACTCGGAAAGATACAAAGTTCGGTTGGAGCGAAGAATGTGAGCAGAGTTTTCAAGAACTCAAGAGGAGACTCATTTCAGCACCTGTTCTAACAATACCATCTGGCTCGGAGGGATTTGTCATCTACAGTGATGCTTCGAGCAAAGGGTTGGGATGCGTTCTCATGCAACATGGAAAAGTCATAGCCTATGCATCAAGACAACTCAAGGAATATGAGAGGAATTATCCTACTCATGATCTAGAGTTGGCAGCTGTTGTCTTTGCACTTAAAATTTGGAGGCATTACTTGTATGGGGAGAAGGTGGAGATCTTTACGGATCATAAAAGCCTCAAATATTTCTTCACTCAAAAGGAACTCAACATGCGACAACGACGTTGGCTTGAACTGTTGAAAGATTATGATCATACCATTCAATACCATCCTGGAAAAGCGAACGTGGTAGCTGACGCATTGAGTAGAAGATCATATGCAAGTACGAGTGCGATATTGTCAACACAAAGACCCATTTTGTGTGATTTGCAAAGGATGGAGATAGAGTTAAAGACTCCAGGGACCCATGTGATGATGGCGAATATACGAGTAGAACCGACTTTAATCGATAAAGTTAAAGCTGCTCAAGCTACAGACCTGGAGCTGATGCGTATGAGGAAGAAAGTGCAAGAAGGTGCTATGCCGGAAGCAAGAATCGATGAAGAAGGAATACTTCGAGTCAACTCCAGACTTTGTGTTCCTAACAACCCTGATTTAAAGTATGAAATCATGATGGAGGCGCACAACACACCGTTTGCAATCCATCCTGGAAGTACCAAAATGTATCATGATCTTCGTCATACATTTTGGTGGAGCAATATGAAGAGAGAGATAGCGTTGTTTATCTCAAGGTGTCTAACTTGTCAACGAGTCAAAGCGGAGCATCAAGTACCAAAAGGTCCATTGCAACCACTTGAAATTCCAGAATGGAAGTGGGAGCACATTACCATGGATTTCGTTACCGGTCTTCCTAGGGTTTCTCAAGGTATTGATGCGATTTGGGTCATTGTTGATAGATTGACCAAGTCTGCTCATTTCTTACCGATACGAGAAACTTATACACTTGAACGTCTTGCTCGTATGTACATAAACGAGATTGTAAGACTGCATGGTATGCCAGTATCCATAGTTTCTGACCGAGACCCAAGATTCACTTCACGATTTTGGGTTAGTTTACAAAAAGCTATGGGCACGGATTTACGATTTAGTTCAGCATATCATCCTCAGACGGACGGACAATCAGAGAGGACTATTCAAACTCTTGAAGATCTATTAAGACTCTGTGTCTTTGACTTCAAGGGAAGTTGGGACAAGTTCTTACCATTGGTGGAGTTTTCCTACAACAACAGTTATCAAGCAAGTATTGGCATGGCTCCATTCGAAGCATTGTATGGAAGAAAATGTCGTTCTCCAGTATGCTGGGATGAGGTGGGTGAAGCAACGTTGTTGGGACCGGAGTTGGTACGTATGACTACAGAAAAGATTCAAACGATCCGACAACGTATAAAAACCTCACAAGATCGACAAAAGAGTTATGCTGATCTTCATCGAAAGGACGTGGAATTTGATGTAGGAGATCATGTGTTCTTACGTGTTGCTCCATGGAAAGGAGTTACGAGATTTGGAAAGAGAGGAAAGCTCAATCCTCGATTCATCGGTCCATTTTTAATCCTCGATCGAGTAGGAACTGTGGCTTATAGACTCGCTTTACCGCCAAGTATGTCTCGTGTTCATAACGTTTTTCACATATCCATGTTACGCAAATATGTGGAAGACCCGAACCACATTATTGAGTTAGAACCGGACGAAATAGCGGAAGATTTGACGTATGAAGAAGTTCCTGTTCAAATCTTGGATAAGAAGGAACATATTCTACGCTCCAAGGTTATACCTCAAGTCAAAGTTTTGTGGAGAAACCACGATGTTGAGGAAATGACTTGGGAGTTAGAATCTGAAATGAAATCAAGGTATCCTTACCTCTTCGACATATCAGGTACGTACCCTAATTTCGAGGGCGAAATTTCATAAGAATGGGAGGTTGTAAGACCCCAACTTTTATAAATAAAGATGAATTTTCTATAAATATCATTTTTGAATATTATGGAGTTAATTTGATATAATGTTATAGTTGTGGGTAATATTTATAAATTTTGCAAAGTACGCAAGTTGTTATATAATATTCGATTGGTCGGAAATATTCGTTTTAACAGGGAATATTCGTACAACGACACAATCATTGGTGGACCCCACAACAGAATTATTGTCGGATTGAGAAAACGACAAAAATATTTTATTAAAAATAACGGCAAAAATTTTACCATTGTTACTGTTGAACTACTCGGTAGTAAAAGTACAGTAATACGTGTGGTTGCATAGTAGCACACGGTATTGATTATTAATGCTTATGTGAGAAGTCACTCAGTTTGATTCAATTATTGTCAGTTAATAATATGAATTATTTAGCGATAATGACGTTTTGTTTTATTCGTATTATTAACGTAATAAAACAGAAACATCTTTTTATATAAAACAGAATACTTTATTAAAGTTATTCTATAAATAGAATATATTATATTTTATTTAAAAGATTTTTCTTTAAATATGGACCGTCAGATTAAAGTAATCAATCTGGACCGTTCATGGATTAGTTACTATGCATTCTATTTTTCTATAAATAGCAGCTCATTCCTTCATTATTTCTTACGAATTCACTGAACTCTAGAGAGAGAAACTATAGAGAGAAACTATAGAGAGAGAGAAGAAGAGTATTCTGCTACTTAACTACTTCCTTATTTCAGCTCTTCTTTAAAACGGTAAGGGGTGTTATTCTTTCTTATTCATGAAGAGAACTGTTGTTATTCCATTTCTTATTATTCTGTTGGAATAACCTGTATACGCGGTCTACCCTATACTTGGTGACATTCTTCTATTATTCTGTTGGAACATCCTGTCTGTGTGTTTTACACCGGACCTGGTTCTGTTTTTATTATTATTCTGTTGGAACATCCTGTCTGTGTGTTTTACACCGGACCTGGTTCCGTTTTTATTATTATTCTGTTGGAACATCCTGTCTGTGTGTTTTACACCGGACCTGGTTCCATTATTTATTATTCTGTCGGAATATCCTGTCTGTGCGTTTACGCCGGACCTGGTTCCATTATTTATTATTCTGTCGGAATATCCTGTCTGTGCGTTTACGCCGGACCTGGTTCCATTATTTATTATTCTGTTGGAATAACCTGTCTGTGCGGTCTATCGCATGCATGGTGATTTCTTTTGTTATTCCATTCTTTATTATACTCAGTTGGTTAAGTTTTGACTTCTATACTCCATGAAATTTGTGGAATATCCTTGATTTGCGCTTCATCTAGTATCTATTCATGAAAATATTCTCCTGATCATTCTTGAATTTTACTCCACAAAGTAGTATCATGTTGACAATTTGGACGTTGTTAATTCTTGGATAAATTAATTCTTGAACTTGTTTTATTGAATTCTTATATCATTGTCATCATCCTCATGTTTATAAAATGTTGAAAGTCATCTGTGGCCTGTAGTGCATAGATGGACTTGGTATGATTATGACCAGGGATTATTCGGTGTAATCATGACCGTAATGTTACAAATGATGTGGTAAAAGTCCTCATTGGCCCGTAGTGCATTGATGGACAGTTGTTGGCATGATCATGACCATTAATGAATATACGAATATCCTTGGCCGTAGTGCAGGGGTGATTCGATGATGTGAATTATTTTATTAAGCTGAGTCTCAGCGATCACAGTGTTGGAAAATCTTTTAAATCATAAAAGATAGTAGAGTTTATTTTCTACTTGACTCTTTTAATGGATTGCTTGTTCCGCTACAGTTAAACTTGATGTCTATTATATTTTATCAGTTTAACATTGTTGAAGGCTAATGATAATTTATTCTGCATTATCTTAGTCGTAATATTTCTTACTGGGCTAGTTGAGCTCACCCTTTCTTTCACTGTTCTCTTCAGGAAATGAGAACGTAGCTGGGGCAAGTCGGGGAACAGAGTGATGGTTCGAATGATAGTATTAGTTAGTAGTCCTCACTATTCCATGTAATAGTGTGTTAGTAAATGTAATGAGGACTCCTTTTGAGTATGAATACTCTCTAGAAGATAATATTTGTATTCAAACTCAAAGTTTATATTTTGTCGTATTGTACACGACAGTTGTATTAGTAAGTTGTATTTGTATTCTGTACTATGTATCTGACGACCCAAGATGGGTGATGTATACCTATTTTTGGGGGCGTCACAACATAAAGGTGGCAAAGAGAACCTTTTGCTCCTTGGAGCATCCCAAGACATCAAATATCTTGGTGATCTACTTTAACCACGTCTCCGCCTTAAGTGGTTTTGGCTTTCCAAAAATCTTCGGCGGTCCCAACTCCTTGAACTGCTTAGCATTGACCATCCGAGAGTTGCCAGTGTTTTCACCTGTATTTTGAACAGGAGCCGCTTTCGCCTAATGTTGCATGAATTGAATAAAGCCTCTGAACATCCCATCGTTCATCATTTCATCGGTGTTGTTGTTTACCTGAGGATTATTGTCTTCCTGTTGCACATTATCTTGGGTATTGATCGTTGGTGACTCAACGGTCTCATGTGCTTCATTGCTTATCTCAATATTTTCATATGCCATTTTCAAATACTGACACAAAACAAGGGTTAATTAACATATCACATATTATCCCTATACTCTGACCGACCAATTAAATACTAAATAAACTTAGGTAGGTCATACTAGCGAAGGAATTCCCCGTCTCTCCCCTCCTAGTTTTTGTCTCACATCTCAGTCAGGGATCATATCCCTAAGCTTTGATACCAACTGTGACGCCCCCAAAATAGGTATACATCACCTATTCTGTAAGACCCCAAATTATTATTAAATAAAATTTAAATTCCCTCTATTTATTATTTTGAAATAGTAAGGGTTAAATTGATTAACGAGGTTAGTTATGGGTAAAATGCGCAAATATTTCAAATAAGCAGGTGGTTATAAAATATTCATTGTTGTCGGGGAATATTCGTTTGGTCGTGGAATATTCTTTCTGTCGGGGAATATTCGTACGACGGCGCAGTCTTTTGTGGGCCCCATAACGGAAAGCGATTGGATGAAGAAAATGACAAGTATAAGTTGTTTATAAATAACGGCGTAGTTGTTACCGTTAATACTGTTGGAATACCCGGTGGTTAAAACACAATAATACGCGTAGTTGCACAGCAGCACACTGTATTGCACCAATTATTGATTCTTACGTAAGAAGGCACTACTCAATAATGGTTACAGTCATTACTGTTCAGTATTTTATTTTATTGATTCAATAATTGCTGCGTTGATATTTTATATTACTGTTGTTTCAATAATTGTCACTACACAGTATTTTCCATTATCAGATCAATAATTCATATTATTTAAATAATATTATTAGATAACATTATTGGCAATGTCTAGAAAGTTCTGTCTAAGGAGAGGTTTGGTCATCTAATTGCGCGCCAGTAAGGAGAAATCCTTATTGGAAAGCCCCCTCTTTCTTGGGAATTACCTGGTTGCCAGTACTGTGATTCTGTAATATTATTTGTGAATAATTAATTATTGATTTATATGATGAGGAAAATATTAATTTTATGTGGATATAGATGGAGAAAATTTTTAAGTGACAATTATTAAAAAAATGATATTTTATCTTTTCTAATAAAATAATTCATTTAATAATATAATAATGGTGATAGTTTTACAATGAATGTGGGATATATGAGTATATGAGGAGGAAGAGTATTTTTTTTGTATTAAATGATTAACACATGTTTTGTGTGTCGGTGGACCCCATTTCTTGTCTGAAATTTGATTATAGCCTGTAAAATCGCCCGTTTATGAATTTCGGTCAATTTCTGTTTGAAATTTGGAAAAACTTTCTTCTGCAAAGTTGTAGAGAATTGAATTTTCTATAAAAAGTCGCGAGATTTGAATTTTCTAATAAAAGGGTTATTTTCTATGAATTATTAAAGTTTTAAAAAATAAAATGATTTTTATTAATTATGGGTGGGATCCACTTTTATTCTAACACATGTGGGCTGCTAATTTGGGTCAAGGATGGCTGGTGGCTGAATGGGCATGCGTAGAAATGAGTTTTGTAATTATAATATTTTATTATTTAGTCTTCTTTGGCGTTCTAGCATTTTCCTATAAATAGGTGCTTAAGTTAGAATTGAAAATCACACCAGAAACAAGTTTTCTCTCTTTCTCTCTCTAGATTATTGAGTGTATTTTGTGAGTATTTAGATACTTTGAGAGTTTCTATTCATCAGAGCAAGTTTCTTTCAGCCTTATACCGGTATTCCGACCAGAAGTACTGTCTTTACGAGGTAAGGGATGTTATTTTATTCGAAAATGATATTATTTCTTCAACATCATTATGCCGAAATATTGGTTGGAAATTTTTATCAAATTTGGAACTTTTCACGTCGGGATTACTATTCATGAGTTACTATTCACGAGTTACTATTCACGAGTTACTATTCACCGAAAATGAAATTTTCTTCTTTTCGTCCAAAATATCTATTCTGGGTACTAGCTTTGATTGTATCCATGTTTTGATCATTCTTGAATTTTACTTCACTATGAATAATTTTAAGGTATTTTTGGACATGGATAAATCGAAATACGAATCCTTAATATTTGTTATTTTGTTTCACTGGATTCGTTTTCTTTAAGATATTTTTTCATCATCCTCAGTCCTAAATGATGATATTACTGAATATCTTTGGCCTGTAGAGCAAAGATGAATGATTAACTAATGAATATCTTTGGCCCGTAATGCAAAGATGAACAGGTGTTGAGATGAACATGACCGACTGGTGATACAAATGAATATCTTTGTCCTGTAGTGCAAAGATGAATATTTGATTAAAGATGGTTATTGATTATTGTTACAGGGATAAAATATTGATGATGGACTTTTAAATCTTAGAAGATAGTAGAACTCATTCTCTACTTGACTCTTCTAATGGTTTGCTGTTTCCGCTGCAGTTATTGATTTAAAACTTGTTGTCTATTGTATTCTATTAGATTTTTCCCTGTTGAAGACTAACGATAATTTGTTCTGTATTATCTTAGTCATAATGTTCTTTACTGGGCTAGTTGAGCTCACCCTTTTCCTTTTTGTTCCATTTTTCTCAGGAGGCGAGAATGTAGCGAGTACTAGTCGGGGTATGGAATGATGGTTCTAGAAGTTATTTTAGTAGTCCTCACCATTTTTGTGAAATAATGTATCAATAATTGTGATGAGGACTTATTTGAGTGTGGATATTGTCTAGACGACAATATTTGTATTTAAACTCACAGTTCTTATGTTGTAACAGTAAAGATGTAGTTGTTTCTGTACCATGTATTTTGACGACTCAGAATGGGTGTTGCATACCTATTTTGGGGGCGTCACATATTCTGAGTCGCCAAATACATGGTACAGAATACAAATAAAATCTTAAATATACAACATGATCTTTGAGTTTTAATATAAATATTGTCTTTTAGACAGTATTCAAACTCAAAATAAGTCCTCAATACATTTATTATCACACTATTTCATAAAATAGTGAGGACTACTAATGATATCATCTGGACCGTCACTCCGTTCTCCGACTAGTCCCTGCTACGTTCTCATTTCCTGAAGAGAATAATGAAAGCAAAAGGGTGAGCTCAACTAGCCCAGTAAGAAATATTATGACTAAGATAATGCAGAATAAATTATCGTTAGCCTTCAACAGTGTTAAACTGATACAATATAACAAACATCAAGTTTAACTGCAGCGGAATAAGCAATCCATTAAAAGAGTCAAGTAGAGAATAAAATCTACTATCTTTTATGATTTAAAAGTTTTTCATCACTTTTATCGCTGGGACTCAACTTAATAAATAATCCACATCATCCCCACTATGGCCAAGGATATTCATTAGTATCACAACCACAAATTATCCATGCACTACGGGCCAAGGATATTCGTGTATTCATCAATGGTCATGATCATGCCAACAACTGTCCATCAATGCAGTACGGGCCAATGAAGACTTTTACCACATTATTTGTAACATTACGGTCATGATTATACCGAATAATCCCTGGTCATAATAATACCAAGTCCATCTATGCACTACAGGCCACATATGACTTTCAACATAATATAAACATGAGGATGATGACAATGATATAAGAATTCAATAAAACAAGTTCAAGAATTAATTTATCCAAGAACCAATAACGTCCAAATTGTCAACATGATACTGCTTTGTAGATTAAATTCAAGAATGCTCAGAAGAATATTTCCATGAAAAGATACTGGATGAGGCGCAATTATCAAGGATATTCCACTAATTTCATAGAGTATAGAAGCCAAAGCTTTAACCAACTGAGTAAAATGGAATATATGAAACTGTAAATAAATTTTCGCCCACCATGCCGTAATCCACGTAGACAGATCATTTCCACAATTTAATAAGTAATGAATACAAAGGATCATTCACCATACTTGTGGTAATCCACATAGACAGGTTATTTTAACAGAATAATAAATAATGGAACCAGGTCATGCGTAAACGCACAGACAGGATATTCCGACAGAATATAAATGCACAGACAGGATATTCCGACAGAATAATAAAGAATAGAATAACAACAGAATTTCACCATGTATGCGGTACTTCGCATAGATAGGTTATTCCAACATAATAATAAATAATAGAATAACAGAAGAATTTTACCATGTATGCGATACTTCGCATATACAGGTTATTCCAACATAATAATAAAGAATTGAATAACAAAAGTTCTCTTCATGAATACGAAATAAATAATACCCCTTATCTTAGAAGAAACTGGATATAGGAGTAGTGAAGTAGCAGAATACTTTTCTTCTTTCTCTCTATGATTTCTCCCTCTAGTGTTTCAATGAATTCGTAAGAAATAATGAAGCAATGAGCTTCTATTTATAGGAGAATGGACTGAATAGTAACTAATTAATGAACGGTCCAGATTGATTTACTTTTAAACGGACAGTCCATATTAATTTACTATGCAGTATTAATAAAATATTCTAATAAAACAAAATTTTTTTAATAAAATATAATATATTCTATTTATAATCTAATAAAACGAATAACTTTATAAAAGTATTCTGTTTTATATAAAAAGATTTTACTATGAAAATATTATGCATGCACTATGCAAACACTATGCATAATAGAATATTATATATTCTATTTATAGCCTAATAAAATAAATAACTTTATAAAAGTATTCTGTTTTATATAAAAAAAATTTACTATGCAAACACTATACATAATAGAATATCATATATTCTATTTATAGTCTAATAAAATAAATAACTTTATAAAAGTATTTTGTTTTATATAAAAAAATTTCTATTTTATTATATTTATAATAATAATAAAACAAAACTTATCATCTTTATTATAATTCACAATATTAAACGACCAGGTCGTTCCCATGAAAGAGGGGGCTTTCCGATAAGGATTTCTCCCTATTGGCGCGCAATTAGATTATCTAATCTCTCCTTGACAGAACTTCTAGACATTGTAAATATTGTATATAATAAAATAACTTTGTCGTCTCAATTTTGATTTAATAATATAACATAATATGCAGATGATACTGTGACAATAATTGAATCAATAATGTGAGAGATATGATGCAGCAATTACTGTAGAAATAATTGAGTATAACTGAGTGACTTATCACGTAAGCATCAATAATCAATACCGTGTGCTACTATGTAACCACGCGTATTACGGTACTTTTACTACCGAGTAGTTCAACAATTTTAACGGTAACACTTTCGCCGTTATTTTTATAAAAAGATAATTTTGTCGTTTTCTTACTACGACAATACTTCTGTTGTGGGGTTCACCAATGATTGTGTCGTCGTACGAATATTTCCTGACCTATAACAACTTGCTTACTTTGTAAAATTTATAAATATTACCCACAACTATAACATTATATCAAATTCACACCATAATATTCAAAAAAATATTTCAAGAAATTTAAATCTTTATTCATAAAATTTAGGGTCTTACAATCTACCCTCCTTATGAAATTTCGTCCTCGAAATTGACGTACGTACCTGGTATACCGAATAGATGAGGATACCTTTGTAAGACCCCAAATTTTATGAAATAAAAGTATTCAATTTTTCTATTTAGTAAATGGTTAAATTGATAAAAATTTAAAGTTAAGGGTGATATATGAAATTTTTTCAAACTACGCAAGTGGTTATAAAATATTCATTGTTGTCGGGGAATATTCGTTTGGTCGTGGAATATTCTTTCTGTCGAGAAATATTCGTACGACGGCGCAGCTATTTGTGGGCCCCATAACGAATAACTGTCGGGTGAAGAAAACGACAAATTTGAGTTTTTACAAATAACGACGTAGTTATTACCGTTAACACTGTTGGAATACCCGGTGGTTAAAATACAGTAATACGCGTTATTGTACAGTAGCACACGGTATTGCATAGTATTTTTAAAATTATTGATTCTTACGTAAGAAGACACTACTCAATAATTGTTAGAGTAATTACTGTTTAATATTTTATTTTATTGATTCAATAATTGCTACGTTAAAATTTTATATTATTGTTGCTCAATAATTGTCACTGCACAGTATTTCCCATTATCAGATTAATAATTCATATTATTTGAATAATATTATTAGATACCATTATTGACAATGTCTAGAAAGTTCTATCTAAGGAGAGGTTTGGTCATCTAATTGCGCGCCAGTAAGGAGAAATTCTTATTGGAAAGCCCCCTCTTTCCTGGGAACGGCCTGGTTGCCATAAATGTGATTCTGTAATATTATTTGTGAATAATTAATTATTGATTCATATGATAAGGAAATATTTATTTTATGTGGATATAAATGAGGGATATATTTTTGTGGTTAAAAATGAAGGAGTTAATGTTGAGGTGTTTTATCTGTATTTTTATCGGAATGGAGGTATTAAAAATCAAATTAGGGTTTTTGAGATATTTTGCGGGGTTTATAATTTTTAATCCGACCGTTGGATCGTGGTAATTTTTGGATATGTTATTCATATATAAGTTGAGTATATGTCCACAAATTTTGAACCGTTAAAAATGAACGTATGATTTGTTATAAATTTTACGAGATGACTGGTTCAGAAATTGTTGAATTTTCGGAGTTTATCATTTTGGTGGAAAATTCTAGAATTGGTGGGCCCCACTTGTGGTTGGTGAAGAAATGTGCTGAATTATATTTCAAATGTGGTGGGTAGGAATAGTAGCAGGTAAAGCCATCAGGTTACAGGTCAAGCCTACTAAAATTTTCCTATAAATAGAGGGCTAAGTTAGAATTGAAAATCACACCAGAAACATAAGCTTTCTCTCTTTCTCTCTCTATATTATGAAGAATATTTTGTGAGTATTTAGATACTTGGTGAGTTACTATTCATCAGTACAAGTTTCCTTCAACTTTATATCCGATATCCGGTCTGAAGTGCTGCTATTTTGAGGTAAGGGATAGTAAGGGATAGTAAGGGATAGTAAGAGATAGTAAGGGATTTTAAGGGTTGTTATAATTTTCGGTTTCGTAATTTTTCTGATCTTCAAAAATTTTGAAAAAATTTGAAATGATATTTTGATGAGTTTTTTTGATTGTGCCCAAAAATGGTGATTTTTGGATGTATAGATTGAGAGTTATGAATTTTATGAGAAAAGACTATTTTAAAAGTAACCGCTTATAATTCCTTGTGGTTAACTCCAAAATTGATGAAATTTTTATTGGGAGTACATGTATATGATAGAAGTATACTCTGTAAATTTCAGAATTTTTGGACAAAAGTATAATTTTTGATAAATGTCTAAATATTCGGCTGTTTTGGCCATATGAAAAATAGTAAATGACTTTTAAAATTTCTGAGAAAAATATATGTTCACTATGGGACTATATTATGCTAAATATCAGAAAAGAAATATTTTTGGTACTGATTTGATATTTTTCATGAAAATGGTCTAGTTATGAGTAAATGAATTAAATATGTTTTGTGAAGTAAGAAAATTAGAAAATATGATTTTATGGCTTGAGAATCCTATATGAGGTATATGTAGATTTTTTTATGAGGGTTTTTAGTTATTGGTGATGAAATCTTATGAGTTTGGTATTTTAGGATGATTAAATGCATTATTTAGTAAAGTGTAAACAATTAAAATAAATTGTTTATAAGCTTAAGAAATATTATTCTTTCAATATCATTATACCGAAATATTGGTATGTATTTTATTGTAGAATTTCTACCTTTTTATGTCGGGTTTACTATTCATGAGTTACTATTCACGAGTTACTATTCACGAAGTTACTATTCATGAGTTACTATTCATGAGTTACTATTCACGGGTACTATTCACGACAAAATTGATTTCTTGTTCTAACCAAATTATAGTTGATTTATGAATATTACTCTTGATATTAAATCTAGATGTTTTGATTATATTGATTTTACTATTATATATAACATTTTTATAACCTTAATGTTGAATTTCTCTTTCACCTGAGTGTAAAGATGGGTAAATTATTGGTATGATCGTGACTGATGAATATCTTTGGCCTGTAGTGCAAAGATGAATTGTTAACTGGTATGATCATGACCATTGAATTTATAATTGAATATCTTTAGCTTAAGTGTAAAGACGAATTGATTAACATGGTTATAATTATTGTTTATATAATTCTGAAATGATTATATATTTCTTTGAGATATTAATATATTTGGCCTATAGTGCAAATATGAACTGTTGAAGAATATCTTTGGCCTGTAGTGCAAAGATGAATTATTGATGAATATCTTTGGCCTGTAGTGCAAAGATGAACTGTTGATGAATATCTTTGGCCTGTAGTGCAAAGATGAATTATTGATGAGTGCGAAGATGGATTTATTAACATGATTATGAACAGGAACTGTGATTTGGTATAACCATGATCTTTGATGTTTCAGGTAAAGACAGGTGATGAAAATTATCTTCGTTCTGGATGTGAAGAGGAATTTAGAATCATAATTATGATTATGAGTTATTTATATGATTGTGGACCAGAACTGTTGATTGATGTTACATGGATAAAACATTGTTGATGGATTTTTAACATGGAGAAGATAATAGACTTTATGGTCTATTTGACTCTTCTAATGGATTGCTCGTTCTGCTGCAACTATGGTTAAAATTTTTATCATTTACCATATGTTCTAAATCTCTGATTTATTATTGATGAAGGCTATTGATAATTTAATTATCTTTAGTCATGATATTCTTTACTGAGCTAGTTGTGCTCACCCTTTTGCTTCACAATTCCTTTCAGGTAATAAGAGTGTAGCTGGGTCGAGCGGGGGTAACAAGGGAATAGAACGGTGGTCATCATTTAGTAGTTATATTTGGTGAAGAAAATAGGGTGAGGCGAACCCAACGTTGGAAGGGTGTTTTGTCACTATCATACAAGATGTCTAATGACATACAACCTCGTGTCATCATAAGACAAGGTTGTGCTCATCCACTTGCTGAGTATATCTATGGGCACTACCTATATAATCTTGGTGTTTGTTTGAAGTATAATTCACGATTAAAGACAGTGGAGATAATGATAAGTCAAGAGAAGACTCACTATTGGGAAGAATATGATAGTAATCTTCTCGTTTTTTTGGGGTCTATTGGGTCAACCAAAGATAATTCTGTGGCCATATGATATCTATCATAACCTAGACGCGTGGCCTTCCATGTACGAAGGTTTCCTTGAGCACTTCCCAAAGATTCTAATTTCTAAAACAGTTTTTGACTATACCTTTATGTAAGGTGTCATTGTGAGGTGATGTCCACGGTTGGAACATGAGTCGCATTTGGTATATATTTGTATCCAAACTCACAGCATATGTGTTGTTGTATTTTACACGACAATTGTTGTAATAAAGTTGTAGTTGTTTTCTGTACCATATATTTGGCGACTCAGAATAGGTTGGATGGAATGGACCTATTTTGGGGTTGTCACAACCTTGATTTCATTTCAGATTCTAACTCTTGAGGTATAACCTTTGAGTGTTCAATATGATCCTTCTTATCCAAGATTTTAACACGTATCTCCTCATACGTTAAATCTTCTGCTATCTCGTCTAGTTCTAATTTAATAATGTGGTTCGGGTCGTCCACATATTTACGTAACATCGATACGTGAAAAACGTTATGAACACGCGACCTACTTGGCGGTAAAGCGAGAATATAGGCCACAGTTCCTACTCGATCGAGGATTTCAAATGGTTCAATTAAATCGAGGGTTGAGATTTCCTCTCTTCGTCGATTCTTGCTTCTAGAATAATGCCCTCTTGAACCTTCTTCTTCACATTCATCAGATTCGGGTGTGTAGCTTGAGCGGCTTTAACTTTATCGATTAAAGTCGATTCTACCCGTATATTCGCCAAAATCACATGGATCCCTAGAGTCTTTAACTCTATCTCCATCCTTTGCAAGTCATACAAATTGGGTTTTTGTGTTAACAACATCGCACTCGTAAACGCATACAATCTTCTACTCAACGCGTCAGCTACCACGTTCGCTTTCCCACGATGGTATTGAATGGTACGATCGTAATCTTTAACAGCTCGAGCCAATGTCTTTAGCACATGTTACGTTTATTTTAGATGAAGAAATATTTAAGGGTTTTTAGAAATGTGTTTTGTACTGGGGTCAATACAAAATTCGATTTCACGCTCTGGGGTAGGCCAAGAAGTCTTCAGGAATACGTCAAGAAATTTATTAACGATAGAAATATCATTCAAAACTGTGACTCTCATCCAAGACTTGGATAGCACATGTAATGAAGGTTTCTCCTAACGGAGTTTCAAATGATAAGTCAAAGTCTAATTTCTCCGGAGTCAAATTTAAACGTTGAGCGCAAGCAAGAGAGATAAAAGAATGGGTAGAACCGACATCGAATAAGATATAGACTTCGTAAGCATTTATGATTAACTTACCCGTGACAACTTTGTTCGAGTTCCTCGACGAACGCTCTCACTTAAACTACCGGCTTTGACTTGTCTGAGACATCCTTTGGTGCCTCCATCCCAGCTGAACTTGTCTTCAGTGAACGACAAAATTGGGCTAGGTGACCTTCTCTTCCACAATTATAACATATCTTGAAATGTCCATTCTTATTGTTTTGACCATGATTACCACCGAAGTGGTTACCATTCTGGGCATGATAATTTCCCCCACGATGGTTATCATTGTTCCGATGGTCGTTGCCACCGGTACGAATATTATCATATTGTTGCTCGTTATCCTTTGGTTGGGTTGGCTCATTATCGCGCTCCAATAACTGAGCCCTATTCACTACATCTGAATACAAACACAATTTGTGAGAAATGAGGTATTGACGTATTTCGGGTTTCAAACCTCTTAGAAACATTCGCGTCATTCGCTCCTCATTATTGACCAAATGGGATGCAAACCGAGATAACTCCGCACACTTAGCCTCGTACTGCGACACGGTCATATTGTTTTGCTCCAACTTGATAAACTCCACCTCCTTCAAGTGACGAATACTTTCGGAAAAGTACTTGTCGTTGAACAGCTCTTGGAACTTCTCCCAAGACATCTTGAGTGCGTCAGGCTGGGTACGTTTTACAGATTTCCACCAGTAATCTGCCTCTTCACGCAACATAAAGGTGGCAAAGGGAACCTTTTGCTCCTCGGAGCATCCCAAGACATCAAATATCTTGGTGATCTGCTTTAACCACGTCTCTGCCTTAAATGGTTTTGGCTTTCTCAAAAATTCCGGCGGTCCCAGCTCCTTGAACTGCTTAGCATTGACCATCCGAGAGTTACCAGTGTTTCCACCTGTATTTTGAATAGGAGTCGCTTTCGCCTGATGTTGCATAAATTGAATAAAGCCTCTGAACATCCCATCGTTCATCATTTCATCGGTGTTGTTGTTTACCTGAGGATTATTGTCTTCCTGTTGCACATTATCTTGGGTATTGATCGTTGGTGACTCAATGGTCTCATGTGCTTCATTGCTTATCTCAATATTTTCAGATGTCATTTTCAAATACTGCCACAAAACAAAGGTTAATTAACATATCACATATTATCCCTATACTCTGATCGACCAATTAAATACTAAATAAACTTAGGTAGGTTATACTAGCGAAGGAATTTTTCGTCTCTCCCCTCCTAGTTCTTGTCTCACATCTCAGTCAGGGATCATATCCCTAAGCTTTGATACCAACTGTGACGCCCCCAAAATAGGTATACATGGTACATAATACAAATAAAATCTTAAATATTCAACATGAGCTGTGAGTTTTAATACAAATAATATCTTCTAGACAGTATTCAAACTCAAAATAAGTCCTCAATACATTTATTATCACACTATTTCATAGAATAGTGAGGACTACTAATGCTATCATCTGGACCGTCATTCCGTTCTCCGACTAGTCCCTGCTACGTTCTCATTTTCTGAAGAGAACAATAAAAGCAAAGGGGTGAGCTCAACTAGCCCAGTAAAAATATTATGACTAAGATAATACAGAATAAATTATCGTTAGCCTTCAACAGTGTTAAACTGATACAATATAACAAACATCAAGTTTAACTGCAGCGGAACAAGCAATCCATTACAATAGTCAAGTAGAGAATAAAATCTACTATCTTTTATGATTTAAAAGGTTTTTCATCACTTTTATCGCTGGGACTCAGCTTAATAAATAATCAACATCATCCCTGCACTACGGCCAAGGATATTCATTAGTATCACAACTACAAATTATCCATGCACTACGGGCCAAGGATATTCGTGTCATCAATGGTCATGATCATGCCAACAACTGTCCATCAATGCACTACGGGCCAATGAGGACTTTTACCACATCATTTGTAACATTACGGTCATGATTATACCGAATAATCCCTGGTCATAATCATACCAAGTCCATCTATGTACTACAGGCCACAGATGACTTTTAACATAATATAAACATGAGGACGATGACAATGATATAAGAATTCAATAAAATAAGTTCAAGAATTAATTTATCCAAGAACCAATAACGTCCAAATTGTCAACATGATACTGCTTTGTAGAGTAAAATTCAAGAATGCTCAGAAGAATATTTTCATGAAAAGATACTGGATGAGGCGCAATTATCAAGGATATTCCACTAATTTCATGGAGTATAGAAGTCAAAGCTTTAACCAACTGAGTAAAATAGAATATATGAAACTGCAAATAGATTTTCGCCCGTCATGCGGTAATCCACGTAGACAAATCATTTTCAAAATTTAATAAGGAATGAATACAAAGGATCATTCACCATGCATGTGGTAATCCACATAGACTGGTTATTCCAACAGAATAATAAAGAATGGAATAAAAGAAGAATTCACCATGCATGTGATAGACCGCACAGACATGTTATTCCAACAGAATAATAAATAATAGAACCAGGTCATGCGTAAACGCACAGACAGGATATTCCGACAGAATAATAAAGAATGAAACCAGGTCATGCGTAAACGCACAGACAGGATATTCCGACAGAATAATAAAGAATGGAATAACAACAGAATTTCACCATATATGCGGTACTTCGCATAGACAGGTTATTCCAGCATAATAATAAATAATAGAATAACAGAATAATTTCACCATGTATGCGGTACTTCGCATATACAAGTTATTCCAACATAATAATAAAGAATGGAATAACAGAAGTTCTCTTCATGAATACGAAAGAAATAATACCCCTTACCCTAGAAGAAACTGGATATAGGAGTAGTGAAGTAGCAGAATACTTTTCTTCTTTCTCTCTATAGTTTCTCTCTCTAGAGTTTCAGTGAATTCGTAAGAAATAATGAAGGAATGAGCTTCTATTTATAGGAGAATGGACTGAATAGTAACTAATTCATGAGCGGTTCAGATTGATTTACTATGCATTATTAATAAAATATTCTAATAAAATAAAATCTTTTAAATAAAATATAATATATTCTATTTATAATATAATAAAACGAATAACTTTATAAAAGTATTCTGTTTTATATAAAAAGAGTTTACTATGCAAATACTATGCAGGAACTATGCAAATAATATGCATAATAGAATATTATATATTCTATTTATAGTCTAATAAAATAAATAACTTTATAAAAGTATTCTGTTTTATATAAAAAAAATTTACTATGCAAATACTATGCAGATACTATGCAAACAGTATGCATAATAGAATATCATATATTCTATTTATAGTCTAATAAAATAAATAACTTTATAAAAGTATTTTGTTTTATATAAAAAGTTTTCTGTTTTATTACATTTATAATAATAATAAAACAAAACTTATCACCTTTATTATAATTCACAATATTAATCGACCAGGTCGTTCCCAGGAAAGAGAAGGCTTTCCGATAAGAATTTCTCCCTATTGGCGCGCAATTAGATTATCTAACATCTCCTTGACAGAACTTCTAGACATTGTCAATGTTGTAAATAATAAAATAACTTTGCCGTCGTAATTATTAATTTAATAATATAACATAATATGCAGATGATACTGTGACAATAATTGAATCAATAATATGAGAGATATGATGCAGCAATTACTGTACCAATAATTGAGTATAAGTGAGTGACTTATCACGTAAGCATCAATAATCAATACTGTGTGCTACTATGCAACCACGCGTATTACTTTACTTTTACTACCGAGTAGTTCAACAGTTTTAACGGCAACACTTTCACCGTTATTTTTATAAAATGATAATTCTGTCGTTTTCTTACTACGACAATACTTCTATTGTAGGGTCCACCAATGATTGTGTCGTCGTACGAATATTTCCTGTTAAAACAAATATTCTCCAACCAAACGAATATTATATAACTACTTGCTTACTTTGTAAAATTTATAAATATTACCTACAACTATAACATTATATCAAATTCACACCATAATATTCAAAAAAATATTTCAAAAAATTTAAATATTTTTTCATAAAATTTGGGGTCTTACAGAAAACGAATCCAATGAGATAAAATGACAAAAATTAGGGATTCGTACTTTAATTTATCCAAGTTTAAAAATACTCCATAATAATCAGTTGTGGAGCAAAATTCAAGAATGAAGATCAAAACATGGATATAATCAAAGATAGTAACCATAATTGACATCTTGGATAAAGAAGAGAAAATTTTATTTTTCTGTAAATAGTGTCGTATTTGTGAATAGTACCGTATACGTGAATAGTAACCCCGACACGAAAAAGTAAAAATTTCACAAGAAAAATCATATTTCGTGAATAGTGCCGTATACGTGAATAGTAACCTCGACATGAAAAGGTAAAATTTTCATAATAAAATTCTTACAAATATTTCGGTATAATGATATTGAAAGAAATAATATCATTTACGAAAAAAATAACATCTCTTACCTCAAAAAGACAGTACTTCTGACTAGAATATCGAATATAATACAGCAACACTCAAGATATCTAAATATTCACAAAAATACGCTCGATAATATAGAGAGAGAAAACTTCATTTTCTGATGTGATTTTCAATTCTAACCTAAGCACCCTATTTATAGAAAAATGTTTAGAATACCAAAGCAGAAAATTTAATAAAATAATAATATTTATTAAATTTTTTCACGCCCACCTCTTGAAATCTGAATTCAGCACATTTACAACACATGTGGGGCCCACCAACATGAAAAATATGTTTTAAATATTTTTTTATAATAAAATCAATTCAGACCCAATATTCTAAAACTTCAATAATTCATAATAAATAGCCCCTTTATCAGAAAAATTTAAATCTTATGTCCATTCTATAGGAAATTTAATTCTCTACAACTTTGTAGAAGAAAATTTTTCTAAATTTTAAACTAAAAATTATCGAAATCCACATACAGATGATCTTGCAGGCTATAATCAAATTTTAGTAAAAAACGAGGCCCGCAAACATGTTTAACATATTTTTAGCATTTATTGTAACAAAAATACTCTTCCCCTTCATTTATTCATATATCACATATTCATTGTAAAAATATCACCATTAGTATATTATTATATTATCGCATTATACATTTATAATGTAATATAATAATATATTTGAATGAATTATTTTATCAGAAAAGATAAAATATCAATTTTTAACAATTGTCACTTTTTTAAAAATTCTTCCATCTATATCCACATAAAATAAATATTTTTCTTATCATATATATCAATAATTAATTATTCACAAATAATATTACAGAATCACAATAATGACAACCAGATCGTTTCTAGGAAAGAAGGGGTCTTCCGGTAAAAATTTTTCCTTACTGGCGCGCAATTAAATAACCTCTCTTAGACAGAACTTTCTTAGACATTGTCAATAATGCTATCTAATAATATTATTCAAATAATATAAATTATTGATCTAATAATTTGAAATATTGTGCAATGGCAATTATTGAAACAACAATAATATAAAATATCAACGTAGCAATTATTGAATCAATAAAATAAAATATTGAACATTAATTATTGTAACAATTATTGAGTAGTGCCTTCTTACATAAGAATCAATAATTGGTGTAATACTGTGTGCTACTGTGCAACACCACGTATTACTGTGTTTTAACCACCTGGTATTCCAACAGTGTTAACAGTAACAATTACATTGTTATTTATAAAAACTCATACTTATCGTTTTCTTCATCCGCCGTTATTTATAAAAAAACTAATACTTGTCGTTTTTTTCATCCGACAGTTTTTCGTTATGGGGCCCACAAATAGCTGCGCCGTCGTACGAATATTGCACGACCAAACGAATATTCTCCAACAATAATGAATATTTTATAACCACTTGCTTATTTAAAATATTTGCGCATTTTACCCATAACTAACCACATTAATCGAATCAACCCCTTACTATTTCAAACTAATAAATAGAGAAAATTTAATTTTATTTATAAAAAGTTAGGGTCTTACACAATTCTAGACAGATACTCTATATTATTCAGATGTCTAAACTGTTCAGATCTTTAACATTTATTTTTATCAAACACAACCTCAGTATTAATTAACTTTTGATTGTAAAAGAAACACACATCTATAATAATAAGATAGAACCCAATTTGAATTTAAGCGAGAAATCACAAGTGCGGTTCAAATTCATTCTAATTGACTTGGATTGGAAAGCACAAATACAGTTTAGATTCATTATAATTTTCAGATGGTTGAAATAGAGAAATAGAATTTCATTACGTCATATCTTCAAACACGAGCAATTACTAATATATATGTACATATATAACCGACTTTAATCAAAATTAGATATCAATCATTGTTCCTTTATCTTGCACAAGTATAATCCTTTTTCCTTTCTCACACAATTATAATTTGATCCCTCCTTTCTCTTTGGTTAGTTGCGACTGCTCTCTTCTTTTTCCTCAGCTAATTTATGTTAGATGCAATATCGAGTAAATTAGGTTTTATTTATTTATATATTAAGAGATCTTATTAAATTTTTTTAATTATAGTAGGATTTAATATCACCAACATATAAATTAAATTCAATTATTTTTAAGACGCAATTTTATCAAATTAATTTATCCACTACTTATTAATACTTATCTGCTCACATAAATTAAATGACCAGTTTAACTCAAATAAAAGATAAAGTTCAATCAATAGATTTTTAAAAAAATTATTAGTTTTATTTTTATTGGGTATTTCATGGAGTGAAGGTATAATGAAGAGTATCTAAATCTATAGATATGTAATCAAATTTTCTGCTAGTGTCTTTTCCTGACCTAATTAATAATTCTTCAGAAATCAGAACAACCATTAAAAGAAGATAAAGATATTCCCTCCACGAGGTAATAGAAAAAGGAAATAATGAAATTTTTTAGAATGCAGAACAAAAAAGAAATATATAGATTTTTTAAGAAAATAATAATAATAAGAAAAAAATATATATTTTTTTAACATAAGTTATCGTAACATTTTTTTTACTTTTATTGTTAAAATTTATATCAACTTAGTTTGGCACCAGTAATATTTTTGGCAATGTAACCAAATTCTTTATATGCTAAGAAAAGAAATATATACATATTCTGTCAATTTCATGATTTGAAGTTTCCCCATCCATGATTTGAATGAAGGAATCGACACCAATTGACTTACAATTTCTAAAAGAAGAAGGCATTTAATTATTAGGATAAAAAATCTTTTAAATAAAAAAGAATTACCATCATCAAATAAAAAAGAAGAAATAGAATAATCATTTCATGTCATGTCATGTAATTAAGCATGTAAACGATTCGAACTGAAATAAATAGAGACCTGCTTAAATTCGACTCGAACCGTTAAATTCATACTCAAATTCGACTCGAATTCGAATTGTATTTGAAAAATTATACTCATATTCAACTCGATTCGAATATTTATTACTCGAATTTGATCAAACTCGAATCAAATTATATTCAAACTACTCGTCAGCTTGAAATTCGAGTTTTCACATAATAACTATATTTATAATAAATATAATTATAAATTAAATTTGTTATTTTATTTAAAAATAAAAAAATATATTCAATATTATACTTTAGGAATATAAAATCACTATTATACCAACCGGAAGTGTTTGGTTGGATACAGGGCTTACATGTAATCACATGAGTAGCGCATATGATAGGCAGGCAGATATATAGTGCAGAGCAGTACATATCATTTGATTGACAAGGTGCAGTGGGGAGATCACTTGTTTCCTTGGCCTTTATTAATTTTGGAAGCAAGTTGGGTAAAACAAGGGAGAGAAGGTTACATCTTGTCAAAATGTCAAATCTGAGAAGAATTGAAGAGAAAAGAAAGGAAAAAGAAAGAAAAGAGGGGTTGTTGGGTTGTCCTTTCCTTTCTTTTCTTTTCTTTTCTTTTTTGTTCATTGGTTGAGATTTAATCAATCAGAAAAGCCTGATATTATTCTTCCCTGATTTAGCACTGTGTTTGGCACGTGGGTCATCCCAAATCTTAGCTGCATATCCTTTTCTTTTCAATTCTTTTGTACTCATATGCCTCCTCTTGCTCTCTTTTTTTATTATATATATAATATATAACTTATATTTCATAAAAATAATATTACTATCACATAAATATATCGCATAATTCATGAGGTGACACCTATAAATTTATCATTAATATGACTCACTTAATTCAATAATAAATTCATAAATATCATCCATGCAGTATGTTATACTTTTATGTGATAGTAACATTATTGTATTCATAATTATAATTTGATGAAAAAACTTTCATAATAATTCATAAATAATTGCTCATTCATATGGGTGGGGTTAATTTTATTAACTGATTAGAAGAATAATGATATATCTTGCGGCTTTATATGTTAATTTTTTAGTTCTGAGTTACTTGAATAATTACAATTTATAATATTTTAATAATTTATTTAATATAATATGCTAATTTTATAATTTTATTTATCGTAACCGGAAATTCTCTCAAATACATATCAGGACTGATCAGTAGAATTATTTGGTTTAAAGTTTTGAAGAACAGGAAACAAATCTTTTCATAAAGTTGCGGATTTTACATAATATTCTTGTAGTCACGGGTTGGCAAGTGTTTTTATTTGTTTTATTTGTTTTTGATAATTGGAATAAAAAGGGCTTAGACCTCTTCAATTTATAAAGCTTTTTGTTTTTTGGAGATAGAGAAAAGTGACAAATGAAAAGAAAATGTTAGGTATATAAAATATAAGAAAATATAAAAGTTTATAATTATTCATTTGATTGGATGTTTTTATTTTAAATTTTATGGTTGCATGGGACAAACTTAAATAAAATAATAAAATCCATATCAATTTAGATATAACATATGATTTTTAGTCGGTTTAAATACACTTCTGTCCCTCGAAATATAACATATTTTACACTTGTAACCTTAATGTTTAAAACATTACATTAGAATACTCTAAAAAACAAAATTCTAAACAAAAAATACGTCTGAATGCTGACGTGGCACCGGAGAAGGTTATTTTATATTTTATAAAATTCATAAATTTATTAATTTAGATATAACATATGATTTTTAGTTAGACGTTTAAACACGAAATTTAGATATAATAGATAATTTTATTCATGTATAACGGCTCACATATTTTACGTCCTTTAATATAAATTATCTATTATATCTAAATTTCGTATATCATGAAAAAAAAACCCAAATTAATAGTATATCAATATAATATACTTAATTTAGCAACAAAAAATTAAATAGTAACATACATAAACGTGTTATTAAGTCCGTCCTAAAAAGGATGCCAGTGAAAAGTTGTGACTCGAAGTTTTACCAACTGCTAGTGAAAAGTCAAAAGGAAATTTAACAATGAATTAGAGTACTTGGGCCAGAATGGGTTGGGTTGGGTTGGTTACTGATACTTCAAAATTACGACTTTGTGAACACAAGCCCTATGCAGCTCAGTTGGATCAAGATTAAAAAATTTAGGGTTATTTTACTTGGACCAGGCAATTTAAGTAGTAGTAGACATAGTCATGAATCTACTAGTTTTTTTGAAAGCCCATAATATCATGATTACCCTCAAAGTACTATCATTAAGAATGTAAACGAGTTGTATTCAAACTACTCATAAGTTTTAAATTCAAGCTCGAATTCGAGTCTTCACATATTAATAGCTTTATAATAAATATAATTTATTATTTTACTTTGAAATTAAAAAATATATTTACTATTACACTTTACAAATCTAAAATAACAATTAAAATTAAAAACAAAATAAACTAATAATAATTAATTATACTACTTTGATTTACTTTTGTATATTATAAGAGAATGTATCGAGTATCTAATCGAATTTATATCAATCGAGTATGTATCGAATCACAATCGATAATTCGAGTAGTTTGAATCTTAAACGAGTCGAGTATAACATTACTCACTACAAGAAAAAGGCCTAACAGCGACCAATACTATCAGCGACCGCACCATCGGTCGCTGATATTATTAACAGCGACCGCCATCTGTGACCAATATTTAATATGGTCGCTATATTTTAACAGCGACCGCACGCGGTCGCTAGTCAGTCGCTAGTACAAATTTGCCTCCCAAAATTTGGCTGGAAATGTTAGCGCCAATGTTTTATGCGACCACTTAATATCTGCGACCGCATGCGGTCGCAGATAAGTCCATGTCATTAAAATCAGCGACCGCATATGGTCGCAGATAGCGGTCGCTGATCAAACTTAATATTAACATATTCAGTCACTCGCTCGACACAGCAGAGGCGGAGAAAAAGAAGAGGGAGCTCAGACAGAGAGAAGAGGGAGAAAGGGGGGAGAAGAGAAGAAGAGGAAGAGAGACTCCGGCCACCGCCACCAGGACACCGGTCCACCGCCACCAGGAGGTACCACCGCCGCACCACCGCTGCACCACGCCGGTAACCCCTTAATCCCTAAATCTCTAAATTAGACCCCTTAATCCCTTAATACCTTAAACAGAATGCTAATCTTGTGATTATTATACTTTAATCGATTTGTTTTGAGTTGAATATTGCAATAAGGTAGTACTATTAGAGTAAACATTGTCATTAGAGGAACTCAATGTTAAATGAGTTGTGTGAGGGCATATATGTTGTTTATATATTTTTTCAGTTATTTTTTCAAAAATATTTGACGAGTCACCAACTCATCAACACAAATTACCAGCAACTTAATGAGGACTATAATATATTTAATTGATGAGTAATATTGTAGTACTAATTTATAATTGATTGATACATAATACTTCCTCCATTCCGAAATATAAAACAATGATAATTATTTTTTTGAAGTCAATACATGAATTTTCTTCATTTTTAGTTAAAAAAAATGATAAATATTATAAAATATTTAAAATTATACTCATTGTAAAATTTATAATTGGAAAATAATATATATGACGATATTTATTTATGTTTTAGATCTAAGTTGCATATCTTTTAATATTTACAGGGTTACTAATTGATCATGTGTTATTACTTTTTTGAATGTTTCATGCTATAATCTCAGTTTCTATCTAGTTTTCAACTGATATTGGATGGAGATTTTGTTTCTTCTGGATACAGTACTAGTACTGATTCCTGGTTTATGTCTTGGGTGCCTAGAAATGACCTTATATACATGCCGTCGTGCATGTGGCTAGTCTATATTACAGGGGAGACTCTGGCCAAATTTTTTTATTGGTCGGGTAGTTGCAAACATTTATACTATTAACGAGCCTATTGGTGATCCAGTAGAGCCTATTAAGGGGATGTTGGAGCTGATGGGCTGGGCTTGGGTCCGCGAGTCCACACGAGGCCACGCCAAGCTTAGTCAAGCCTCACGAGGTCAAGCCAAGCTTGGTTGTTAATTAGGGTGCTGTTAAGCCAAAATAGACAGTGCTAGGGAACTGCTAGTGCAACAGAGAAGGTAACTAGACACACTTGGTCAATAAATAGATTGTTTTGGCTATAACAGAAAAACAAGGGTATTTAACACTTATGTATACAAGAATAAAACTACAAAATGTTATAAAAGCTATAAATTGCTCAACCAAGTTGTGACTATCCCAAAACATAAAAGATTATAGAAAGGGACTGTGAGGGGTATAATCTTAAAACATGTTAGGCGCCTTAGCACACTAGTTGATATGAATGAATCTCCAAGATACTCAAAAGTTGTATAAATGAGTTAGCAAACTTTGATATAAAGCTAGCATGAATGAAATACCTTACGTATTCACTTACGATAAACAATAAAAACAAATTAAAATAAAATAACATGATATAATATAACTATTAAACTAAGTAGCATTTACTTAGTTTCTCATACTAAATTTAATAACATTTAAAGTTTCCCATACTGCTTTAATTTGCATTCATTCGTTAACATCCGGAATGCTTAAATGTTAATTATATGCTTACAAGTATACTCAAGTCATATGATTACAAGTATGCTCTCAAGTCATATGCTTACAAGTATGCTTAAATGTTAATCATATGCATGCTTATATGTATGCTCAAGTCATACGGTTACAAGTATGCATCAGTTATTCAAGCACTGTTCTGGCAGAAGTGCGCCGTCCGGACTAAAGATAATCTAAACAAAGAACGACAGAAAGCCCTGCACAATGCTGAGATTGACCATCCAGGACAGGGTGAGCAGTATATGCATGAGCATTGCCCCTGGTGGTGCGCACATCCCATATGGGTGCAGATGTGTGAGCAGTGGAGAGCTGAGAGCTGGGTCAAGAGACGTAAGACTGCCGCCTCGAACAGATCCTCAGGTATATCTGAAGGCGAAAAGGCAAAAGGCACGTACAAGGGCTGCAGTATATCTCAGCTGCAACATATTGCTGCTAGGGTACGTATGTATAACAAGCTTATTGGCTTAGTTATTTGTCTTTATGTTTACAGTCATGTTTTGTAGCTAAAATATCATATGTTTACATATTAATATGAGAACATGAACTGTAGGAGTCTGAGTCTCAAGGTCAACCTATCAATTAGTTGGATGTGTATGTGGCCACCCGTGATGGTCTGCCTGATGCTGTTCAGATAGCGGTAATAAGTTAACTTTAAACATATTATAGTCATGTTTTTTAGCATTTCATATTTATTTTTAACTATTTATTTGTTGACCTTCTGACAGGACACTTATAAGGGCTTAATGAACGAGCGCTATCCTGAAGGCACCCCGCGTCCGGCGATTGATCAAGAAATGTGGGAGAGGGCGTCCATCGTGAAGAAAAATTATGTTAAAGGCCAAGGACAAAGACGACGCCCGACCATCAGTGGCACAGGCAGCTCTGTTACCCAGTCTACACAGTCATCAGGTCATCCAGCCTATCATACTCCTGCTGACTGTGTGAGAGCGATCTGTCAAAATCGTGTTCTTCTTCTTATACTGGGCAGGCATCTGCATTCTCTGAATCCTGATGACTTGGCGAAGGCAGTGGCGGAAGCAGCAGCATCACAGCATCAGGGCGGCGACCAGGTACTTTTAATGTTTCATTACGTACATTGTCTATTATTTAGCTTTCCCCAAGTCATAGCAGTATCAACACATGTAACATATATGTTTTTATTCTTTTGTTAATTATAGGGTACTAATTTGAATGATCCATGAAGAGCTAGACCAGTCATGCATGTTAGATTTGTAAAGCCTTGTTAGACTTATTTTTTAGATTTTTAAAGCCTTGTAATCTTTTAAACTACTTATCTTTGGACTGTATTGGTTTACGATTCTATTATATGGATGTTTACGATTGTATTGTGTTGTGTTGATTTAGATTCATTCTTTGGACTGTATGTATGGATGGATGTTTATCATATAGTAGTTATCATGGATGGATGGATGCTTATATATACTGTTGTGTGTTGGGATAAAAAGCAGGTACAAAGCAGGTTATTTTTGGAAAATCAATAAAACAGAAAAAATATTTTTTAAAAAAAAAAAACAAAGTCAGCGACCGCACGCGGTCGCTGATACAGTATTAGCGACCGAGTAAGGTGTTTCTACTTCAGCGACCGCCTGCGGTCGCTGTTACCGGTCGCTGACACGTGTGCCACATCACGTCTGACACATGACTCAGCATGAGTCAGAATAGCGACAGCTGAGGTCGCTGATTGAGGTCGCTAAAAATGCGGTCGCTATTCTTGGTCGCTGATGTCATTTTAGCGACAAGATTTTCTGCGACTACGATTAGCGACTGCATCCGGTCGCTGATACCCATCTGCGACTATATGCGGTCGCAGATGTGCGGTCGCTGATAAGCCTTTTTGTTGTAGTGGCTCAGATTCTACTCGTATTTTTTTTCAAACTATATTTTATGCTCAAATTTGGATCATATTATTAACGAATCAAAGTCTTACTCGTATTTCTTCAAGTCGAGTTTGAATCGAGCCCAAACTGTTTCGTTCGTTTACCGCCTTAACTATCATGTATAATACTTCTATTATAACTATATTAAGCAACAAAATTAATATAATTACAAATGAAAAAATTTCATTAATGGGAAAATTTTATTAGGTCTTTATTATACTGAGTAATGATCGCTCAAGTTAATTTCGTGGCTCAAGTTAGTATCTTACGACTTTATATGTCAACCTTTCAGTTGCGAGTGAAGAGGATAATTATAGTTGGTAAGATTTTAGGAATTTATTTAATATAATGGACCAATTTTATAATACTACCAAATCTCACATATTAATATACCTTACAATCGTAATTCGACAGAAAACTTTCATATACGTAACAAGACTCTTTGTTAAAAGGACCAGTATGCATCCAATTAAGCATATGTTTTGTAGTTTTTATAACTGAGAATCTTTTAGTTTTTTATGGGCTTGTAGTGTACTAAGCAAGCTGGTAGTCTTTGTTGTTGGACTGTCTTAGGCTGTGTTGATTTATTTATGGGCCTGAGCCCACTATTTACAAGGTACTTTCTTGGAGATTTATTGGTTGCATGTTGTTAGTTGTATTTTGAGTCATATTATGTATTACAAAAATTTTTAGTCTAATTATAATTATGACATTTATTAATATATGAGATTAAATATGTTTATAAACTTAGTTAGCTATATAAAATATATCGCAAAAATATTACTAATTAGATGTATTCACATAACTCATAATAAAAATATATATTCTTTGTTTTTATTTTCCTATATGTTTTATTTTTGTTTGGTTTAATCTGAACCACAAATGATAAAATACTTCAAATTATGTTACGTGTTTTTTTATCAGTGTATACATGAACAAACGATCTTTAATGGCACATTATAAATGAAATATTCGTGTTAAAGATAATTAATTTTATTTTAATGATGTGTGATAATGTTAACGTTATTCATGTACACGGTGAATGTATTAAATTTAAACTCGTTATTTATATTTAGTTAATATATTAGATAAAGTGTTTAATTAATATTATCTTTCTTAAATAATAATATTATATTTGAATATTTGATTACTATTATTATATTTCTTTAAACATTTAATACTCCAAATAAGGTTCAATATTTTTGAATATATTGTCTTTATATATATATTACACAATCACTATTTTACATTGTTATAGAATGTTTTGGTTAGATTGAGAAAGGTTTCTTTGATTACATATAAAATAGATTTTTAAAAATAGTTAGTAAATTTAAAAATATTTAAAAAAAATAAACTAGACCTCTTTTCTAAAATACAAGATCATTATAATTTTTTTAAATTATTAATTTCAAAATTAATATATATATTTTTTATTTTTAAGTATTATTATAATTATTTAAAAAGTATCATTAATTAAAAAATTATTGTTTTATAATCTTTATTAAAGCATCTTTGAAAATATTTTGACTTTAAAAAGTAACGTAATCTCATAATTTGGGTTGGAGGGAGAATTAATGTATATACTCCTGAAGCATATCGTAAATGAGTGCAATATATAGGTTTTTTTTATTAATACCCTGTCACACTTAAACCCTAGCTAGGCGCTTCCTCCTTTCTCTTCCTCGTCGGCAACCACGAAGCTCAGTCTTCTGGTCCTGTAAATTAGAGTTCAGGAGAGGGAGATTCGAGCTTTTTTACTTTCATTTTCACAGTTTCTCCCTCAAATTCGGTGGCAGCAAGTGGTGGTAAGCATTTTAAGATTTCATTAATCATTTGTTCTTCACATAATTACCGACCACTTCATAGCACTTTGCCCTCTATCTCAAATGCTTTCTGTTTTTGCAATTTTTGAGCTTTTTATATCTTTAATGTAGATGGGTTTTCTTTAAGTTTTGATTTTTGGGTAATTTTGATGATTTTCAGGTAGGATTTTGGGGTTATAGACAATGCTTGTGTTATTTGAAACCCCTGCGGGCTTTGCCCTTTTCAAAGTGCTGGATGAAGGAAAGCTCTCCAAAGTTGAGGTAATTTGTAGTCTCGTTCTCTTTCATTTTCGTTTATGGGTGTTTGTTGCTTATATGTAGTTTATTAGATCATATTTGTATGCTAAATATGTGGTTAATTTCTTTTTTATTGTTGCAGGACTTGTCAAAGGAGTTTTCTACTGCTGACTCAGCTAGAAAGGTCATTTCCATGCTCTCTTATTGTATTGTTTCTTGTTTGACATTTGGAATCTGCTGAATACAGTGTTTGACGAGTACAGGGTACTAAAATTGGAATTGATGAGCTACTAGTGAATATAGATTGGTCTCACTAGCTTTACGAGCCAGCAAAATTAGCTAAAAAAAGAAAAAGAAGAAGAAGAATATCTTGTAACAAGGGTTAATTTCCTAGGACATTTTTATCCAACCACATAATGAAGTTGATTTTGTGAAAACAGAGGGAAAAAATTTAAAAGGGTTATGAAAAATACTTAGAAGTTTGTTTTATTAATTATTTATCTCACCAAATTCTTCCACTTTTAGTCTTTTGTTTTGTTAGTTGCCTCTTAGAGTTTGTACACCCTTTTTTGGCATGGAATAAACATTAGTTAAATGCATAGTTCAAGATGCTGTATGTCTGAACAGCTTCTGCCATTTGTTCAAAGGAATGAAGTATCATGATGACTGTTTGAGGAATCCATTTCACTTTTTACTATCTCAATTTGTTCATACTTTACAATGTCTTTTCCGTTCTAAATTTGATAAGCACATGCTGAATGAGAATTTTTTTTATTACTCTTAGGTAACTTAGATATTTTTTGGTCAAATTGTGTCCTTTTGCAATTGTAGTATGACAATTTTTTTCACTTGTTTATTGGTTTATCACGGACTTCTATAAAATTTTCAAAGTTAATTTTACTCATCATCGGTGCATTTGACAATCTATGTATTGCCACCTTCTTATGCACATGTTTTCAAACTTATCTTAAGAGCGAACTTGCAAGCATAAAGTTCTGGATTAGTTACTTCTTTGATTCCGCTCATGAAATGCTTTCTTGTATTGGTTGCTATGGGTTGTCCGTTGTTCGTGCTTTTATTCTTGGGTGTTTCTTTGAAACTATGGATCTAACCATTGGTGTCTAAAATCAGATTGTGAAGCTAAAAGCTTTCTCCAAGTTTGAGAACACATCTGAGGCATTGTCTGCTGCCACATTGTTAATTGATAGCAAGCCCAGCAAAGGTTTGCGCAAGTTCTTGCGTGCTCATTGTGATGGCGAAACATTAGCTGTAGCCGATTCCAAACTTGGAAATGCCATCAAGGAGAAACTGGTAACCCAATACCATTATTTATGAGAATTATATGAGACCCCCATTTGTTTTGGTTCCCTTCTTCCACTCCTATATTGTTAACTCAGATCAATTAATTTCTTACAGAAAATTGAATGTTTTCACAACAATGCTGCCATGGAACTGATGAGAGGCGTGAGAAGTCAATTGACTGAGCTCATATCTGGTCTAGGTGCTCAAGATTTGGCTCCAATGAGCTTGGGTTTATCTCACAGCCTGTCCAGATACAAGCTAAAATTCAGCCCTGACAAGGTGAATAGTCTAGTTTATTAACTTTGATATTATTTTATAGTTTTCTTTTACTCCAGCGATAAGCTTAAAAATGGAAGGTTATTGAAGCCATTTACCTTTTTACCTTTTACTTTTTACTAGCTGGAGTCTGTATATTATTTCTAAGTGGTCATATGTTGCAATGTTAGGAAGTCAAAAATGGTCTATAAGCTAGCCGCTACCAGTATGTAGGATTTCTTTCATTGGCTTTAGTATAATTCTTATTTTATTTTGCTCTTCCTTATTTGGATGGCTTTTGAATCCCTCTACTTTATTATTGTTCTACCAGGTGGATACTATGATCATACAGGCCATTGGTTTATTGGATGATCTTGATAAAGAGCTTAACACCTATGCTATGAGGGTTCGGGAATGGTATGGTTGGCATTTTCCAGAGCTTGCTAAGATTGTGCAAGACAACATTCTTTATGCCAAGGCGGTGAAGTTAATGGGTGACCGTACAAATGCTGCAAAACTTGATTTTTCTGAGGTATAGCTTAATAAATTTTGTTACAATCATAAAACTACTACCACGGATTCTATATTTTAATAGCTCATTACCTCATTACAAATGTTCAAAGGTCTTGTCTGAAGAGGTTGAAGTCGAACTTAAAGAGGCGTCCATGATTTCCATGGGAACTGAAGTTAGTGATCTTGATCTGATAAATATCAAAGACCTTTGTGATCAAGTTCTGTCTCTTTCAGAGTACAGAGCTCAACTTTATGACTATTTAAAGAGCAGGATGAACACCATTGCTCCAAATCTTACTGCTCTTGTTGGAGAACTTGTTGGAGCTCGCCTCATTGCCCATGGGGGCAGCTTATTGAATCTTGCAAAGCAACCTGGTAGCACTGTTCAAATTCTTGGCGCAGAAAAGGCTCTTTTCAGAGCTCTTAAGACAAAACATGCAACCCCCAAATATGGGCTTATATATCATGCATCTTTAATTGGTCAGGCAGCACCAAAACATAAAGGTAAGATTTCACGATCTCTTGCAGCCAAAACTGCATTGGCAATTCGATGTGATGCTCTTGGAGACGGGGAAGATAATTCTATGGGGTTGGAGAATCGAGCCAAGGTACTGCTATAAACACCATAAATAAGTGATATCCTCCTTGTACATCCTTCTTTGTTTTAATCTCTTATCCTATATAATTTTTTGTAGCTTGAAGCACGATTAAGAAATCTAGAAGGCAGAGAACTAGGTCATTCTGCTGGTTCAGCTAAAGGCAAGCCCAAGATTGAGTTTTATGATAAGGACCGCAAGAAGGGAGCAGGGGCATTGATAACTCCTGCCAAGGTCTGCAATAATATTCAACTTATTGACTAATTAATTTAACCTACACATTTCACTTGTGAATTTTAATTGTTGATTTTCGGCTCTTCATTACATGTCATGTATAATGACTTGTATTTTTTTAATACAGATTTACAATCCATCAGCTGATTCTGTTCTTGGAAAGACAGAATCAGTGCCTGAGAAAAACGAGGAAGAGGCCGTCCTAGGGAAGAGAAAGAAGAAAACAGCCGAACAATCTCAGACTGATGAGGCTCCTTTTAATGTTGAAGAGAAGAAAGACAAAAAGAGAAGGAAGAAGAAGGCTGCTGATGCAGATGACACCGCCTTGCCAGATGCTGATGGTGAAGCAGAACCCAAAACTGAAGAGGTTGGCAAGAAAGAAAAGAAGAAAAAGAAGAAGCGTTCAACTGAGGATTCTGAGAAGGGAGCAGAGAATTTGGAAACAGTAGGAAAGAAAAAGAAAAGGAAGCATGCTGAAGCAGATGAAGAAACTGAAACCTCCAGCAAGAAGAAAGATAAAAAGAAGAAGAAGAAAAGTGAGGATTGAGGAGGTTGAAAAAACTTAAAAGCCTGAATGGAAAAAAGCCCATCGATATCAATTTTGGGTAGGTAACTATTTTGACTTATAAAGTTTGCTCTGTCGAGTGGATTTTGGCAATTTATAAGGATTTGTTACAAGGTGGTCCGTGGTTGTGTGGACAAAATAGCAGTTAAATATTTCTGCTGTCCACATTTTTGGTATAAGCTAGTTTCTAGGGAAACAATTTGAGCTTGAACTGAATGAAGATTGTGCTAATTAAAGTGATTATTATCTTCTCATGTACCCTTGTTTTAGTTGTTATGTCCATTCATCAAGCCTTTTGCCTTTGAGTCTCATTTCTCTCTGTCATATCATTTTCTATATGTCATAATTATATTAGTTTGCATTAGCTTGCAACTACTGCATGCGCCTTGAATAACTAATGTAATGATAATGTGAGCGAATCAAATTTGAAACTGAAAAAAACTGAGAAACAGCTGGGTTTAAAATTTTCTCAGTTCCTTGAGAGATTATTTATTTTTCTTGCTATATTATAACTTATAAGCTTGTTTGAGTTTGTCATTTACGGCTTCAGCTTTGGTAAGATTAATGCCCTTGATATCTTACTCGCATATTTGAAGGCTTAAGATTCCCTTCGCTGCTAAAAAGCACAAAAAATTCAACATTAATGTACTGTTAATGTTTCTTAATTTTGCCTAATGTCTGGGGATCAAATTTTGTGTAGTCGTCAAAGTGTTTCTACTTGCATACATTGTTTATGGGAGTTTAGGGAGGTGAGGAAACATGGTCATCATCATTTGAATTTACTTGGTAAAATGTTTCTTTATTGTGAATATTTAATGGTTCTAAACAAATGATAATTTTCAGCCTTCTGCAACCACAAAAAGCTTGGCGCCCGCGCCCCCTAACATAAATTTCTTAATTTCTTGTTACCCATCAAAACTATGCTTACTGAGATGGTAAGTTAGGACCCCCAACCAACATATCCACCCCCTATCCCTGGCGTCTCTTTCTCTTTACATCTTGTTCAGAACAAGGGCAAGATTGCGAAGCTCCTCAAATGCATGCATTGTTTCTGCATCAAATCCTCCAGCAAACTACAGCAAGAGGAAAAATCATCCATAAATCAATACACAACTCGGACGGAGCCATTTACTGCAGTAAACTACTTTATAATGTTTCATAATTACTTTTTACATCAATTAACCTGGTCGGAAACAGTAACTTGTACTTCCTATACTATTTTTATTGATTACCTAGAAGCTAGGAGAATGAAAACTAATTTTGAAATGAATATATTTTTTTCTGTGTATTATCATGGAACAGAACAATGGTTAAACAGCTTGTGTTACTAGTATTTTTTTTACAAACCTGATGAATTCGGAAAGCAAATCTCACTCCTTGAAGTAACATATAGTCCATCGAAGAATCTTTCTCTGATGTTCCTTTGGTATGAAGTTCCATAGCCACCCTCTTCATGTATTTCTTTGCCAACTTGACCGAGCCAAATTTTATCTGCAATAAGTGGTGGATTATTGGCTACAGAAAAGCTGCTCCAAAAAACTTATTTGCTGTTTGATTATTTCAAGGCTGAAAGGAGGTAGGGTTTTTTATTTTATTTTTTTAATTTTTAAAAAAGGAGTTGTGATCCTAACAAAAAGCTGAAAGACTCCACACCTGATAATAGGTTCAAGCTTAAATGCAATGGCTGAAATTATACTTGATGCCTGATTATTGTTTTGCTTATTATGTTGATTGTTATTTGAAATATGTGAAAAAATTGACAATTTATTTGAATGAACCTTGCTTAATATGCCATTGTCAAGCATCCAGTCTGTGGGAATTTGGAACTCCTTGCAATGACGAATCAATGAATCTCTCGAGCGGAGAAGACTGTGTACAGTACGTTCCATCCTGGCAGTGAAAAAAAGGTTAAAATTCTTTACAAAAGCTTGTACACATTTTAGAAAGGCATCCAAATTGCTTTAATGATGAGATTTCAGGTTCTTACTTCTCAGACAAGGCAACCATTTTCTTCAGTGCAACATCACATGGCACTCGAGGATCATCCTTGTAGTTGGTAACTTCGTGTTCCAATTTCTTGAGATCTCTGTGCCCAAAAGCTGCCTCTCTCAATGTGTCGGCTTTCTTCTCTGGCCAATCAAAGTGCTTTAGGACTGCCCTTTCATCCACCTTCCGATACAAAACAAGTAAAATGAGAACACAAGAAAAAGGAGAAATAAAAAAGAAAAGATTATCTTCATACCTCTCTTTACCTGATTTTCACATTCATGAAGTCTTATCTAATTAATATCTTCATTCATTTAAAAATCTATTTATTAAAATTGGAAACTTAAATTTAAAAGACGAGTTGAAATGACTACAAAGCAACAATTAGCATCAATATTTTGAGGAAACTAGACCAACTATTTGGAGCCTCTAATACGTTTGAGGTAAATACACTTGAATATCATTATATATCCTGGATTTTGATTTTATAACTATTTTGTAAATCCCTCATATGAAATTATTTTGGCAAACAGATTAGTCAACTTACTAGGAAGCAGAGTTCATCATCCAGCCATTTGACAAACGCCACAACATCTTCAATGTCCTGATAAACTGCATCATTTACCTCTCTTATCAAAAAGTTGACAAATTCTCCTTGGGTCTCGACATCTGCCTTTATCTGACAACAGAATAGTGGAATCTTAAATTTAGGGGACTTGAAACATAAGTTTTTTATGCTACATATTATTGCATAGAATCTTTGATTAAAGAAAGAACTCGAGAGTCTCGCAACATATCCGGATTCTAATCCCATTATGCTTTACTAGTAGCTTTCACCAAACTTAGTATTTTAGCAATAAAACCAAAATCAATATAAAAAGATAAATTTTGAAGCTCTCTCGTTAGTTATCAAAGCATTTTTTATCTTCAAAAGAAAAACTTAGTTTCAAAATAAGGATGAAAGTGTACAAGCACTTACAGCAATCAAATGTGACGATCGATTCTCAATTTCACCAATCATGCTACTACGAACATTGGCAACATCTGTAGTATCACAGGTTCCTCCATTTAAACAATCTTTCCTGGAGTCCCTCTTCATAAGGGAATGATAAAATTCAACGACTTCTGGAGCTCGCTGCACCATTCCTGTGGTACTTCTACCCGAAAACTTGGGAGGAGGTGGTGGCGGAGGGGGAGGGGGAGGAGGTGGTGGAGGAATTAGAATTGATACTTCTTTTTGCCCACTTGAAACGGAACTTGAAGGTCTTGGAGGAGGATTGGGAATACGTAAGGCCCGTTTCTCAACATCCAAAGAAGCTCTGGCTTTAGTTGTTTCCTGGCAGTTCATAAAGAATTGAGAAGTATGAATTTCTGTCAGATCATAATTTTGAGGAGCTAATGACTCTACTTCCTTTTCCACTTCCTTTAAACACATAAAACCATCAGATTGCCTTCTCTTATTCTGTGCCAAGTCTTCTGCACAGTATTTTGCTCCACTTATGGAATGCCTTCTTCTGGGACTCTGTACATCGACCCAACTATGATCCAGGACATTGGCTGGGCTTTCGAAACTTTGCAAATCTTCGTCAGTAATAGGCCATTTCCTCAACTTCTTGACCAGACTTAACCTTTTTCTGCTACTGTATTCATAGTTTTCATCACTTTGGCAAGATGACAAGTCACCTGATGACTCAATGCTCCTCTCAAATGATTTCGGGGTGGATGTTTGATCGGAACTCATGGATGACAAATTGCGCAACTCATTGCGTAGACATGAATTCACCCATCTCAAGTAGACAAGCTCCTCAACCTCGTTTAACCGGCTTATTTGTAAATCTTCAACTTGTTTAGACAAATCTTTATTTGTATGTCTTAACAAAAATGCCTCTGTTTTGATCTTCTCAACAATATCACTCTGATGAGCCAAGAATGCAGGTATAAAGAAACAGAATGGGCAATACTATAAAAGTCAACAGCATTAGAGCTAAATAACATTGACAAGTTAATATATACACATATATGTGTGAATCAAATTCAGTATGCTTATTAAGAAAATTAGAAGAATATAATGTTAAATAAGAAGAACAACAACAAAAGCATGAATAATGTATTCTTACCTCTGAAAAGGTCAGTTCATCTATAAAAGACATCTAAACATACACATTAAGAGAAAATGATACCTCGGAAACTTTTGCTAGAGTGGCCAACTGGGATTCCATGGAAGAGATTCTGCAAGCAAGATTTCTCTTTTCAAGTTGAAGCTCCATGTTTAGGCGCCTTAACTCCACAACTTCCATCTCAAGATTATTTGAAGGTACTACCGCCTTCAAAATTTCACCTTCAGATATGTGTTCCTGCCTCTCTAAGACTGAGGCTACAGACACCAATTGTTCAGAAAGGCTCGTTTTATCAGATTCTAGCAAACCAACCTTCCTCAGAAGATTATCATTTTCAATCTTCTTCAGTTCTAGTTCCTTTTCAAGATCCAAAATTTTTGGGCTTCTTTTACAATCCAATAACTCAGCTTGCAATTTAATCTCCCTCTCTTTTGATTCTTGGAGCCAGCTTCTTAAATGATCAAGCTCAAGAAATAAATCTCGAGAGCCTGAAGGCTTTGTCTTATTGATATGAAGCCCCTGGGGATGAACTTGCGTTGCACTAACAGAACACGATAAATCACCAATGAGAGACCGTTTCACCCGCAAATGTGAAGGCACAAATAAGTTTTTCTGGTTTGCGGTATCAGAGCTTGTGAGGGGTACTTTTTTGCTCTGGGCTGTGGTCTGTGACTTAGTTTTCTTATCTCCTGAAAATCCCTTCACAATATTGGACCCCCATGAAGACTTTGGTTTAGAAGGATTGTTGCATCCTTTAGCATTGTTACCCTTAGGTATCTGATTCTGATCAGTAAACTTCGAACCTTTCACTCGATTCTCATAAATGTTTACTTCTCCCATTTGTGATTTTATAGAAGCTTCCACTACCCAAAAATAATAGGTCAATATACTGTTTTTATGAACAGCCTCAAACCCAACAATCCAATTCTATACAACCACTGAATTAATACTCAAAATCAACATCTGTGGAGTAGAAAACTTCTGCAAATGCTTCAGCATCTTCATAGAAATTAAACCTCTAGAACCATATTTTTGCTAGCTTTAAAGTACTTACAATCTCAAGCAAAGATGCTCTTGAACAGACTCAAACCCTTAAAACTAGAAACCCAAATGATTCCTTTCAATGTTAAAAAAATGGCAAAAATAATCCTCTGGAAATGTCAACTTACCCCCAAATCTGCTAGGGTTCCTCAAAACCTTAAACTTTGAACTTTAAAGCTCTAAAAACCCAGAGAGAAAACAAAAGGGTGTTTTCAAATTGAAACCATGAATAAATGAACTGTTACAATTGAGCAGGCTGGAGCTAAGAAGGTCGAGCTCATCAGCTTTGTTAGTTCTTTAAGCTTGCTGAACCATATACTAAACAAAAACATGGGTTATTCTTAAAGCAAGCTAAGTACAAGGATTCTGGCCTTTTCTGCTAGAATTATACAGTTAAAACCAGAAAATTTCTTAATCATGATGATGAACTCAGCAGAGAGAGAAAAAAGGGGGAGAAAGAGAAAAGGAGCAAGTGGGATTTTGAAATTGAAAGGCGAAGGAGAATCTACTATCTAGAAGCGAAGGAGCTTGAAAATGGAATGAATATATGCAGCGGAATGGCTCAGATTTCGAGGAAATTGGGGGAGGAGTGATGGACAGGAGAGAAGCTGAGCCTGCAGTGCGAGAAAAGTAGCAAAATGTTTCAGCTTTGTTTCTTTATTGGGTTTTGGGTCGGAGGCTCTCTCTCGGGGCATTTCAATTTTTAAATTTTGAATGTGGCTGCTGGCATATTGTTTGAATGCAACGGTCGTATATTGTGCCCTGGGCCCACCCGATTTGTTACATTTCTGCCCTGTATTTTTATGGACCCGAGAATCCGATGTTGGGTTTTTAGAGCATCTCCAGCAGATGAACTATCTACTGGATTATATTTAGTCTATCTGATATCAGTAAATATCCTTTAGTCTTCATTCCTTCCAGCAGATAGACTATCCTATGGACTATCTCATGGACTATAATATAAAAAGATTAAAATAATCAATGAATTCAAAAAAACTCCAACGGTCATATTATAACGGCCATATTATAACGGCTATATTTTAATAAACAAATAGCATCTATAAATATAAGTCACATCTAGTCTCTCATATTCACTTATCTTAACTTCATTCTTCTAGTCAAATAAGTTATTTTAAATATGTCTCGTCAATTCGAACCATCTATAAATATGTTGCACGTGGATGAAGAAGAAGATGAAGAAGCATATGGACAATTTTTAGGCATGGTGGCTATTGAAGAAGAACAACAAAATGCCAATAGGCATACATCACGTCATCGTGGTTCTGTGCAAGGTCGTATTACCATTGATCGTGGTAGACATGAAGGTCATAATCGACTTTTTCGTGATTATTTTGCAGAACATCCTATATACCCCCCGTATCTATTTCGGAGAAGGTTTAGAATGCGGCGCCCGCTTTTCCTCCGAATTCAAAGAGCAGTTGAAGCGTATGATTCATACTTCGTCCAAAAAATGAATGCTGCAAGACATCTCGGTTTATCTTCTCTACAAAAGATAACTGCCTCAATGCGGATGCTTGCCTATAGTGTTTCAGCGGATTCCGTTGATGATTATGTGCGGATCGGTGAAAGCACGGCTATATTGAGTCTTAAAAGGTTTGTAAAAGAAGTCATTTCAATTTTTGGTGATGAATATCTGAGATCCCCCAATAGTAATGACATCGTTAGATTGCTATCAAAAGCTGAAGAGCGTGGTTTTCCTGGGATGTTGGGGAGCATCGACTGCATGCATTGGAAATGGAAGAATTGTCCGATTGCGTGGCATGGTATGTATTCTGGACATGTGCATGAGCCAACAATTATTTTAGAAGTGGTGGCTTCATACGATCTTTGGATATGACATGCATTTTTTGGATTACAAGGCTCTCATAATGATATTAACGTTTTGGAGAGATCATCTATCTTCTCTGATCTTACTGAAGGTCGTGCTCCACCAGTGAACTACTCAATTAATGGAAATGAGTGCACGATGGGATATTACCTTGCTGATGGTATATATCCCTCATGGGCAACATTTGTTAAAACCATTTCGGCACCTCGGGGAAATAAAAGAAAACTATTTGCTAAGACTCAAGAGACACTTAGAAAGGATGTTGAGCGAGCATTTGGGATATTGCAAGCACGTTTTGCTATAGTTCGTGGTCCTGCACGCTTTTGGGATCAAACAACACTAAAAAAAATTATGACTGTATGCATAATATTACATAATATGATCGTTGAAGATGAACGAGATGAAAATAAAGAACCAACAACCTACGATACACGTGACGAGATTCCAACTGCAGAAGTGTCTCATGAGCGTATCCCACAATTACTTGAATTCATTGAAGCAAATCATCGCATAAGGGATAAACGAGTTCATTCTAAACTGCAAGAAGATATTATTCAACACTTGTGGACACTACATGGCGGAGCCTAATCCATTACATTCGACTACAATAATAAGCAAATTATGATTCTCTAATAATAAGTAAGTCAACTACTAGATGTAACTCTTTTCATGATTTCTTTCTTGCGTTGTTTGTAATATTCAGCTACTTCATGCTCCATGTTAGCAGTGTCAATCATCATGATCCTTTCATCCTCTTGTGCTTTCAGTATATTCAACTTCTCTTGCTTTTGAAAATATATTCTGTCCATGTTCTCTTGTCTCTTTTGTTGGTTCAATTTCATTTGATGTTCGAACTTCTCAAACCTCAACTCCATAGGTGTACTAGTATCACCGATTCCTTTGCCCTTTTTAAATAATGTTTTTGAAGCCTTTCTTCCCATTGGCCTCTCTAATCTTGCAGAGATTATATCTTCAATACCATCGTCTTCACCCAAACTGACTTCTTCTGCAGTTGATGGAGAAGATGCTGCTGGACTTGACTTTCTATTACTTTTCTATTTTTTTTCACTATTATCTGTTCTCCATTTCGGTGCATCCTTTAATATTCTCCAACAATGCATAAATCCAAATGGTTGATTTTGCATACTTTTGAACATCTCTAATGCTTGACATATCTATTGAAAAATTATTTACAAAGTATTAAATATAAAATATAAGAATAAAACTTAATGAAATTTTACATGAAAAAAATTAAAATACCTTATCTTGTTCGCCTACACCGCTTTGTTGCATTCTTTCAATTGAAGCATAATATCCACAAAATTTGTTCACCGCGAGTTGAATTGTTGACCAACGTTTCGCCAAAGCAGTAGAATTGCGTTCAGACTCAAAATTCTTGTATTGGTGAAAGTATTCGTGAACTCTTTCCCAATATCTTCCATGTTTCTGATCGTTTTCTTGAATTGGATCCATGCTTACATTAAGCCATGCGGAAACAAGAAGGGTATCTTCATCAATAGTGTAATTTTTCTTTCGCCCTATTCTTTTATTGGACTCATTTTCAGGAGTCTGAATTGGTACATCAGTTTGAATTGAAAATTCATCCAACAAATTTGGATCATCAAGTGAGAAACCTTCAGACAATAATGAAGAATAATACATCGGAGGACTATGATTTTCCATCTAAAAAAATTAAAGAGATATTATCAATAAAAACTAAAATTAAATATAATAAAAATACAATAATTAACAAAATACTTACAATTGCTAAATGTTGAACTAATTGATTAAGAGATTGTAAAATGTGTTAAATAATGGTACATATTTATAGACTTTCATTTTTTATCTGTTAGATTTTATTTTATTACCGTTTTGATTTTTTTTATTACCGTTCTGAACAACAGATCTATCCGTTGCCTTCATCTCCTTCGTCTCCTTCATCTTCTTCATCTGGCTCCTTCTCCTTCACCTCTCTTCTTCAACTTTTCTGATTTTCTATCCGTTGAGCCTTCTATTTAAATATAATATAAATTATAGTCCATCAAATTTGGTTCGTAGATATAGTCCGTTTCGCTTGTCGGAAAAAGGGGCGGACTAAATTTGCTCCATCTGCTGGAGCGCGATTTTCGTCCTAGACTAAATATAGTCTACGAATCCAGCAGCTCCGGGCTGCTGGAGTTGCTCTTAGAGCAACTCCAGCAGGTCGGAGTTGTCAAAATCGTAGACTATATTTAATTTAAGAAGTCAATTTTGCTCCAGTAGATGGACTATATTTAGTCGATCTACTTTTCCAGCAGCTCAAAAAGACTAAATCTGCGAACGAAAATCAAGCAGACTATAAATTTAATATAATTAAATGGGAGAGAGGATGAAGAAAAAAAAGGAGAAACTCTCTGTCGAAGAAGAAGAAGGAGATGAAGTCTCAGAAGTGAAAGTGAAGAAGAAGACGAACGGATAGATTACCAAGTACCAAGTCCCAACGGATAGAAAAAAAAAATCAGAACGGTAATAAAAAGTATCAACGGATAGAAATTGAAAACGCAATTGGAAAATCTATAAATATCCCATCGTGTACTCATTTTCATTAATTGAGTAGTTTACTGGTGGAGGATGCCCTTCAGTAAGAGCAGAGAAGATAGATGATCTCCTCAAAACGTTAATATCATTATGAGAGCCTGGTAATCCAAAAAATGCATGCCATATCCAAAGATCGTATGAAGCCACTGCTTCTAAAATAATTGTTGGCTCATGCACATGTCCAGAATACATACCATGCCACGCAACCGGACAATTCTTTCATTTCCAATGCATGCAGTTGATGCTCCCCAACATTCTAGGAAAATCACGCTCTTCAGCTTTTGATAGTAATCTAACGATGTCATTGCTATTGGGGGATCTCAGATAATCATCACCAAAAATTGAAATGACTGCTTTTACAAACATTTTAAGACTCAATATAGTCGTGCTTTCACCGATATGCACATAATCATCAACGGAATCCGCTGAAACGCCATAGACAAGCATCCGCATTGAGGCAGTTATCTTTTGTAGAGAAGATAAACCAAGATGTCCTGCAGTATACATTTTTTGGACGAAGTATGAATCATACGTTTCAACAGTTCTTTGAATTCGGAGGAAAAGTGGGCGCCGCATTCTAAACCTTCTCCGAAATAGATACCGGGGGGGTTGTAGGATGTTCAGCAAAATAATCACAAAAAAATCGATTATGACCTTCATGTCTACCACGATCAATGGTAATACGACCTTGCACAGAACCACGATGACGTGATGTATGTCTATTGACATTTTGTTGTTCTTCTTCAATAGCCGCCATGCCTAACAATTGTCCATATGCTTCTTCATCTTCTTCTTCATCCATGTGCAACATAGCTTCTTCATCCATGTGCAACATAGCTAATTTGAATTGACGAGACATATTTAAAATAACTTATTTGACCGGAAGAATGAAGTTAAGATGCGTGAATATGAGAAACTAGATGTGACTTATATTTATAGATGCTATTTGTTTTTAAAAATTTAGCGGTTATAATATGGCCGTTGGAATATGGTCGTTGGATTATGTCCGTTGGAGTTTTTTTTTTAATTCATTGATTATTTTAATCTTTTTATATTATAGTCCACGGGATAGTCCACAGGATAGTCCATCTGCTGGAAGGAGTGAAGACTAAAAGACATTTGCTGATGTCATATGGACTAAATATAGTCCATCTGCTGGAGATGCTCTTATTTCTTCTGTTTTCAAAAAAACAAAAAAAAAACTAAAACATAAGCAAATCTTTTATATATATTATACCATGTATGTACATTATAAACTCAATATAAAAGTTAGAAATTAATTTAAATGTAAAACTTAATTTTTTTTATTATTAACTAAGTAACAACATGAAATATAACTTGCAAATTTTTTATTCTCTTTCTTTTCTTTTCTTTTTTATCCTAATTTAAGTTTTAAATTTATTTTACTTTTTTGTTATAGAACTTGTAAATATTAAGACTATATTTTTATTTTATGTATATCCATAAAAATAAAAAAATAGTTTAGTTTAGTAACGTTGTGTGACAATTAAATTATAATAACAAACTTGAATAAATTATGTTATTTGTACTACTACTTGGTAAAAAAAATTGACTGATTTTGTGCAACAAAAATAATTGACAAATGAGACTCCTTTTTGTGGAATAGATAAAATATAATGTCAATTTTTTGTTCCAAATATAAAGTCGATAGCAGTATAAAGTGACAAAATATATCAAATTTACCATCACAATTACATTATAATGTCATCAATACTAAGCTAAACACTCGATAAATTCAGGGATAAACATGAAACCAAAAAAATATTCTTTAACGTTTGTAAAATTTTACAAATACAACTATTATAAAACTTGACATTGAATCAAAGATTAGGCAGAAATCAAATGTTGCATGCACTTGAGTTCGCCTCACGATCGGATATTCGCCGCCGATGATGAAACTTCTTTGTGTAGAGGTTGAATAATAGATATGTTGTCTACTGCATTGTTTGAGTCTTCCTCCCAACTATGAGTTGAAGAAGAAGAACCCTCTGTGTACAATGTCTCAAGAAGGGTTATCAGGGAATTGTTATTGCCCTGCGTTTAGCATACCGTGGTGCAAGAATGCCTTGTACATTTTAGTATAGTTGACTTTTCTCGTACTCGATTTCGTTCAGCGTTCCTGGTAACCATGCTCACAAGGTTATCACTAATCAGTACCTTGTTCTATAGGTTTGGTGCATCTTGTTCTGTAGGTTTGGTTCCACTTAGTGATGAAGCTTCAGCTTTGTCATTTCTTTTTGTAATGCGCCTATTGCTGTAGTTGGAATATGTGTTGGTTTTATATGTTTGAGAATCTGACTTGGTTTTGAAGATGTACTGCAAATGAGCAACACTAAAAATTTGAGAAAACAAAAGCAAACAAGATGATAGTCGAAGGTAATACCAACTGATGAACCCAGCAATGAAGAAAATGTTATCTAATTATTCCCTAACAAAAGTTGCTATCGACAATCTTGATATCTTATGTACAAAGAGTATACACATAAAAACATATGTTTAAAAAGGTTATGGGGTTAGCATGAGCTTGAAGGTTTAAGATAAAAACCGAGGAAATGAACTTACCAGTGTTCCCCCTGTCAAGTACCCGACCTTATATTAAACCAATACCTGCAATTAATTGCTTAGTATGGCATATATAAGCTAAAACTCCTGTTCTAACTTCTAATTTAGGTAAAAAGATGTAAAAAGAGATCCTGAGGGAACCTCAAGCAAAGAAAACAAATATCAATATTAATACTTGCATGCTCACCTGAACTTAAAACTTCCCAAGTATATTGTCGAGTTTACAAGGTTTTGGAAACTGATTTATGTAATGTTTTCAATGTGAGTGACACAAGAGGATAATGTTTGCAATGTGAGTGACAAAGAGGAGCCGAAATAGAAGAAATCAAGGAATAGTGCTTCAAAGTCATAATGGTAGTTTCTTCCAATTCATGGCTTCTCAGTTGGCAACATGATGACTCCAATGTCAACTTTTGTTCATCGGTCATGTTGTTCGCCTTATTACGAGGATCGACACTTTCACTTTGTCCCGCATCAGAAGATTTTCTTTTCCTATCATCACAGGTGTGAATAATAACCTCCATCACAATTAAAAGTTTTTGAAATAAAAGAAATTTAGATAAGCATTGATCACTGCAGACACAAACTTGAAAATAAAATTGTGCAGGTACTTTAATGACGAAACTTTGATCAGCATGACATCAAGGGTTGTGCATTGAAGAATCAATCGGAGTTTGATTTTTCCACTTGATAAAACAGTGTCTGTATATTAAAAAGAAAATCTCAAACACCATATGTCACCTTGAAGTTGCTTGTTTATTCCGATTCCAATTCCTCTTTTTCTTACAATTGATTGCAGCATCGTATGGAGATACAATTTGCTTCCACAGCAAATTACATATCAAAACTGTCATACACAGGTAGAGAAATAAAATGCCACAGAGAATTCAATATTAGTCATTAGAATATACTCCTAGTATAATTAAGAGTTCCCTAACATCATGTTTCCAAGTATTAATAAGGAGTTACTGTTTCCTTAGATTATGTTTCTTAGTATAATTAGGAATTATTATAAGTGGCGATATATGTCCAAGTTGGGGTGGTTAATAATCAACCATGCTAATCGAGATCCATTCACCATTGCGTAAATTAATACCTAGGTAAATTATAGGGGGCAATGACAATCCATCAATTTTTAATTGACTATTTTATTACATCATAATCAAGGGGAAAAAAGATGATAAATGGAAAAATAAACACTAAAATTAAAGGGTGAGTTATAAGAATAGCTTGGAGAGTAGGAATATATATTTCTAAAAGGCGCCTCTCGTGACAGGTGATGTGAATACTAGATCAGATCTTCAAGCTTTAACAACAGACTAAATTGAGAAAAAAAAATCAAGATATGTGTTGAAGAAGATGCAGAAGAACTATGTTACCTCAGTCGAACCCTCGAGGTGATCCTTTACTCGTAATCAATCAGTTCCCTCTCTACAAAGTGAAACAGGATTACATCTTGGTAGCTTTCAGCATCTCAAAACTTTGCGCCGCGGGGGTAACCCTTTACCCCAAACCCCATATAACATTCTCAATTTATATGAAAACTGTAGGGTTAGGTCTCTGGGATTGTATTTTGATCAAGGGTTGAAAATGATAGTTAACTCATCCAACGGCCAGTATGTCGACTCTAGAAGGTTCTGTTCAATCTAAATGCGATGAAGGGTTGAAAATGATAGTTAACTCATCCAACGGCCAGTATGTCGACTCTAGAAGGTTCTGTTCAATCTAAATGCGATGAAGGGTTGAAAATGATTGATCCTGATCTAATGGCTCAAAAAACAGTTCAAGAAGGTTCCTTTGACGTGAAAATGCTCACACGTGTTGTGGTCACAATGAAAATTTTGGAAACAACACAAAATAGGAATTCTTTTTTTCATAATAAAAAATTTCAAATTCCCAAAGAACAAAAACGGAAAATAAACACAAGCAAATTCCATTATTTAATATCCATGAATACCAAATCCAGCATACAAATCATCTACTGCTCTCTCAGACTAAATTAGATGAAATCAATATATTTTCGTATACATATGATTTAACAATATACATATATATATATATATATATATAAATATATATGCGAAAAGATTCCATTGCCTTAATCGAAGCCAGACATGTATTGACTGTACCTTCTAAGTGCATCAATTATTTATTTATAGTTTATTATCATTTTTTCTTGTTTGAGGTCACAATTTGGAGAATCAGCAGATGGTAGCGAAGCGCATGAAATAGCACATATATTTACAAAAGTGCAGTGGAATGCAGTTAATAACTATATATCTATTATTGGATAAATGCAGGCAGTAACCAATGGTCAAAGATAGTTGTCAAAGAAAAAGAACAGAAGATGTTTGTTTAGAACTACGGAAGATGTTTGTAGCTAATAAATCTATCGCAAGGATAGTAGTATCTGTCTATTTGAAAGTGAATTTGTAATAGAGTTCACTGGAGAGGTATAAACCATATTATCAATCATGATAGTAGTTCAGGCATTTTGATGAATGTGCACCGTTCTCATAAGAATCTTTATGTACATTATATGCAAGCCTCTCAGAGGGTCGCCTAAATAGATCTATATAGGCTACAAACACACAAACCATTACACTCATATGGCGAAGTTCAAGAGTCTCCATCTGTATTTTGATTCCCTTTTCTTTTGTGCACATGTTCCACAACGGTTTCTATGTTCATGGACTTGGTGCACTGCGTCTTCTGTGTATTTGTCTCTCCATATGTAAGCTGGTCATTTGTCAGGCACAATCCAATTTTGAGTGTCTTAATCTTATGGACCTACCAATGAACTAACAAAGCCACTGATAAAATCATTAATCAAATGATTAAAATCCGTCAATTCAATCCCATTCTTCTCTCTCCTCTTCTTCAACAACACATTGCTCTCTCTCTCTCTATCCGAACCCACAATTGCATATATGTTCTTCATTTTGGGTATTTAATGAATTCTTAGATGCTTTGAAAGTGAGCCTGGTGTGGTAGCAGCTTGCACCAGACACAAAATCATATAATGGGGCGTTGAGCAAGTAATGCAATTAACATGAGCCGAATGATCCAGTTAAAAACCATTTATCTAAATCACTGTGATGATCTACTTCATGTTTCCTATAAAATATATAACTCCCCCGCACTAGCCTAGGTGATTGAAATTCCTACAAGGATGCAGCTTCATTCAGCTATCTTTGGCATCTAGCAAATAACAATCATTACAATGAGTAGCAAGATTAAATTTTTTTCTTGCTTAAACACATTAACTTAAGTGACTGCATATCACCGCTATACGGCTATACCTATTAGGATTGCAACTCAAGCCCTTTTACCATGTTCTTGATCAACCCATCTCAGGCTACGCATATTTTACAAGTAACAAAACAAGTAAAAAGAAAAAAAAAATTGCAGCACTCCAATTGCTAGGAAATTTATAGCTGAAAACATCACAAATCTTGTACTAGAAAGTTAGATATTCAACAAATGCGGCTAAATCTCTCATAAACATATATTATTCGTTCCCATATAGTAATAATAGCAAGCATTCAATAAAAATATGAATTAATCACTCAGCTTACATGTAATTGGAACCATCGTCTTGAAATTACAGGAGCTACTTAGTAATATGTGAATGAGATGATACCCATTAATAAGCATAGCAATAAACGAAACAGAAACATGAACATATATAATTTACGCATCTATATAGAGAGATAAACCATACCTTTCAATCTGTTTAACAATTTGGAAGCTGTAGGCACCAAATGAAGCAGCCTGGAATGCCAATGTTAAAATTAGGCCCCCCGGTAACATAGGCACAACCCAATGGGTTGCCCATATATATATATATATATATATATATATATATATATATATATATATATATATATAGGTTTAGGACTCAAAATAAGGACTCAAAGTAAGGACTGTATTTTTTTTGTTTTTTTTTAAACAATTAAAAAAAAATATTTAATATTTTATGGAACTGAAAGTTTTAAAAAAAAAGTATTTTGGGTGTGATTTGGGTACGTATAACAAAAACATGTATGTACAGACTGTACCACTATTTTTTGGTATAGGTATCCAAAACACTCCCAAAACATTGTATTATGAAAAAATTGCAGTTTCATAAAATATTAAATATTTTTTTTAGTTGTTTTAAAAAAAAACAAAAAAAATACAGTCCTTACTTTGAATCCTTATTTTAAGTCCTTATAAGAGAAAATCTGTGTGTGTATATATATATATATATATACTTCCTCCTTTTCCAATGGTAGATACATTTTATTTATTTATTACATGAACAAATTTTTTTTTAGGTTTATTTGGACAATTTATGAGAATAGAAAGAATAGATTGTACTTAATTATAATTCTAAGAAATCACATTAGAATTATATAAATTATAAATCTTAATTGATATATACATATATATTATTTTTAAGAAATTATTAAATTTTAGTGAGAAGTCAGACAACATTTAGTTTATATTCACCATGGGAATCATATGGTGAATTTATATTTAATCATGTGATCATGCACAATACAAAAAAGTATTTAAATTTAATACACTATATATACGATCATTAAGAATAATAATTGTCTAAGCTAAATATTGTATATATGATTTTTTATAATTTTAACATCACTCGTATATATATTGTCAGATTTTAACCCCAAAAAATATTACCTTTAAACAATCAAAATTTGTATAAAATCAATGCATAATTTGTGACAAGTAATGTGGTTAAAATAAAATGTTTGCAAAACCAACGCATAATTGTGGTCATGGAGTAAATAGATAGTTATAAATTGATTTTTTTTTTCTTTATTCATTTTTAATTGGGTAATGTTTTATAAGAAGTAATATTTGAACTCTAAAGTTTGGTCTTCCGTTGTAATTACTCTCTCCATCCTGAAAAAGAATGACTAAAATTATAATTATTTTTATTCTTAAAAAAATGGGATAAAATACATAAAATGAACTGTATAATTTAGTATGGTCCATTAGTATATATAAAAAAATTTACTCATCGTTTTATGAATCTCGTGGGACTACAGACTACTTGGGAAAATTTTGAAACTTTATTTATCGTTTTTCCTCTACTTTTATCTTTCTTAAGATTGAGAGAGGCAATTGAAGACTTTCACTCTTAAGTGCAACAGAAGCATGATACATACAAGATGGCTTCTTTCAATTCATGTAAGTACCTAATTGGTTAATATTCTATGTAATAGCACGTTCCGATATAATTTATTTAACATTTGGTATTAGAGTTGTGGTTACGCTATTGCATGAAATAAATTAATTATGTTGTTATGCGAGAATTTTTTTTCTTTAATTCTACATATTCTATTTGTTGGTATAATATAGAACTATTTAGAATGTTAAGGAATTTTTGAATGGAAATAAATTTTTACGAAAATGAATTTGTAATCTAATTCGTAAACTGATTATGATTCCTCGTGGCTTTCGGAAATTAACGATTATGTTTCTGATGCGCTGTATTCATGAAATCAAACGTGAATACTTGTGATAATATTCTGTTAGAATATACAAATTATCGTCTCGATATACATGATTGTATATACATCGAGTATTATTTATATATGTTGAACATGAATTCATGATTTATGAATATTGGCTTATTTGCTTATGTTGATAGTTGTTTTCTTTATCATGCCAAATTAATATTTAATTCATATCATGACAATATGTATTTAGTTTGGAATTTATGTAAATATTTTATAATCCATTCATGTTCATAATTATATATTTTAATTTAAGATTCTAGAACATGATATGATATATTATTAAGATTTTTAAGTTGTTACATGTAAATTATAAATAATATTAATTTTCAAACTTGAATATTATATTGTTTTAAATAAAATTGAATTTGATCATAATAATTTACGTGTATGCGTGACTCTTTTATTGTTAAAATTAATAATCACCCCAACGAAGAATTATTAATTGAAACAATTAAAGATTAAGAAAAGTCACACAATGTTATATTTAATAAATAAATATTTTAATTTTACCCAATGAAAAAATTAGAATTAGAATTTATTAAATAGAATTTTATTGCATAAGTAACATATTTATTTCGTTTCTGCCCAACGATGATACGTGAATAAATGTGTTTTGCATTATATTATGGGGATGTTATTAACATATTGTGAGACCCCAGATTTTATGAATAAAGATTTAATTTTCTCGAAATAATTTTTTAATATTATGGTGTGAATTTGATATAATGTTATAGTTGTGGGTAGTATTTATAAATTTTGTAAAGTAAGCAAGTGGTTATATAATATTCGATTGGTCGGGGAATATTCGTTTTAACAAGAAATATTCGTACAACGGCAAAATCATTGGTGGACCCCACAACTGACTTATTGTCAGATTGAGAAAATGACAAAAATACTTTATGAAATAACGGCGGAAGTTTTACCGTTAACTGTTAAAACACCCGGTGTTAAAAGTACAGTAATACGCGTAGTTGCACAGTAACACACGGTATTGTTTATTGATGCTTACGTGAGAAGTCACTCAGTTATACTCAATTATTGCTACAGTAATTGTTAATGTCTGGAGGTTATATTGACCAATCGGATATTTGGGGCACTTTTTGTGTCGGGTTACTATTCATGAGTTACTATTCACGAGTTACTATTCACGAGTTACTATTTAAGAATTACTATTCACGGGGTACTATTCACCTGTAAGATATATATCTTTTTGGTCCAAATCATTTTGGGTACAATATTATTCTATGAGGAGATGTGCTAATTTTTCAGACCGTAGGTTGAAGATATAATAGTAAATCAATATGGACCGCTGGTGGAAAGTTATAATAGTGAATCAATATGGATCGTTGGTTTAAAGTTTTAATAGTAAATCAGTGTGGACCGTTGCTTTAAGTTTTAATAGTAAACCAATTTGGACCGTCCGTTTAAAAGTAAATCAATCTAGACCGTTCATGAGTTAGTTACTATGCAGTCCATTTTTCTATAAATAGAAGCTCATTCCTTCATTATTTTCTTACGAATTCACTGAAACTCTAGAGAGAGAAATTATAGAGAGAGAGAAGATAAATATTCTGCTATTTCACTACTCCAATATCAAGTTTCTTTTACGGTAAGGGATATTATTTATTGTACTCGTAAAGGGTATTCTTTCTTTCTTATTCATGAAGAGAACTTCTGTTATTCCATTCTTTATTATTCTGTTGGAATAACCTGTATACGCGGGCTACCCTATACTTGGTAAAATTCTTCTGTTATTTCATTCATTATTATTCTGTTGGAATATCCTGTCTGTGCGTTTACGCCGAACCTTGTTCCATTATTTATTATTCTGTCGGAATATCCTGTCTGTGCTTTTACGCCGGACCTGGTTCCATTCTTTATTATTCTGTTGGAATATCCTGTCTGTTCGTTTTACGCCGGACATGGTTCCGTTATTTATTATTCTGTTAGAATAACTTGTCTGTGCGGTCTATCGTATGCATGGTGATTTCTTTTGTTATTCCATTCTTTATTACACTCAGTTGGTTAAAATTTTGACTTCTATACTCCATGAAATTAGTAGAATATCCTTAATATTTGCGCTTCATCCAGTATCTTTTCATGAAAATATTCTTCTGAGCATTCTTGAATTTTACTCTACAAAGCAGTATCATGTTGACAATTTGGACGTTAGCAGTTCCTAGATAAATTAATTCTTGAACTTGTTTTATTGAATTCTTATATCATTGTCATCATCCTCATGCTTATATTATGTTGAAAGTCATATGTGGCCTGTAGTGCATAGATGGACTTGATATGATTATGACCAGAGATTATTCGGTGTAATCATGACCGTAATGTTACAAATGATGTGAAAAAAGTCCTCATTGGCCCGTAGTGCATTGATGGACAATTTTTGATATGATTATGGCTATGGATTCTCTTTGGCCGTAGCGCAAAGATGAATTGTTTTATGGCATGACCAGAACCGTTGATGAAAACAGGATTATCTTTAGCCGTAGTGCATGAATAATTCGTGGTCGTGATACTAAAGAATATCCTTGGCCGTAGTGCAGGGGTGATTCGATGATGTGGATTATTTATTAATCTGAGTCCCAGTGATAAAAGTGATGGAAAAACCTTTTAAATCATAGAAGATAGTATATTTTATTCCCTACTTGACTCTTCTAATGGATTGCTTGTTCCACTGCAGTTAAACTTGATAGTTATTATATTTTATCAGTTTAACACTGTTAAAGGCTAACGATAAATTATTTTGCATTATCTTAGTCATAATATTTCTTACTGGGCTAGTTGAGCTCACCATTTCTTTAATTGTTCTCTTCAGGAAATAAGAACGTAGCCGGGACTAGTCGGGGAACGGAGTGACGGTCTAGATGATAGTATTAGTAGTCCTCACTATTCTGTTAAATAGTGTGATAATAAATATAATGAGGACTTATTCTGAGAGTGGATATTGTCTAGAAGACAGTATTTGTATTAAAACTCACAGCTCTCTTGTTATATATTAAAGATTGTAATTGAATTTTGTACCATGTATTTGGCTACTCAAGATGGGTGATGTATACCTATTTTGGGGGCGTCACAGTTGGTATCAAAGCATTCGTCACATGAAGGAGGTGGAATTTATCAAGTTGGATCAAAACAACATGACCGTGTCACAGTACGAAGCTAAGTTTGTCGAGTTGTCCAGATTTACGTCCCACTTGGTTGATAATGAAGAGAGAATGAAGCGGATGTTTTTAAGAGGTTTGAAGCCGGAGTTACGTCAATATCTTATTTCTCATAAACTGTGTTTGTATCCAGATATTGTAAATAGGGCTCAGTTAGTGGAGCGCGATAACGAGTCAACTCAACTAAAAGAGAGCAGCCGACAAAATGATAATACCGGTGATAACAGTCATCAAAGCGATGACAATAAACATGGAGGGAATCAATATGCCAGAAATGGTAACCACTTCGGTGGTAATCATGGTCAAAATAATAAGAATGGACATTTGAAGAAGAGAAGGTTCAACAATAACGTAAAGACGTCAGCACCAGCACCCGTTGTTAAGGAAGGAGAACGACCACCTATCATATGCTTCAAATGTGGAGGGGAGGGACACATCAGTCCAAACTGCGCGATGCCGTCCAAAGCATATTATAATTGTGGAAGAGAAGGTAACTTAGCCCGATTTTGTCGTTCACCGAAGACAAGTTCAGCTAGGATGGAGGCACCAAAGGCCGTCCCAAAAAAGTCAAAGTCGGTAGTTTAAGAAAGAGCATTTTTTTTCGTGACAAGGAGCCTAAATAAAATTATCACGGGTATGTTAGTCATAAACTATTGTGAAGTCTATACCGTGTTAGATACCGGTTCTACTCACTCTTTTATTTTACCTAGTTGTGTTCAATGTTTGAAGTTAACTCCGGAGAAGTTAGACTTTGATATATCTGTTTAAACTTAGTTAGGAGAAACCTTCGTTACCTCCACTATTTATAAATCTTGTTCAAATCGACACTTTCACGTTACCTGTCGATCTTATCTCTTTAAAAATACTTACCTTTGATGTGATTTTAGGAATCGATTGGTTAACTACTCATCAAGCTTTTCGTAAGATTGTTATTTTTTATACTCCTAACCAACCTGTTATACGAATTCAAAGTAACTAAACCACTAAAGTCAATCATTGTCATATCAAGCCATAAGTAAAGAGCCCTGAGCCTTTATCTGGTGACTTCCTTGTGTGGAATGCACCGAAGTCAGACTTTCTATAGGCGACGTCGTGAATGACGATGACAAGTTTATAGGTATCAAAGTGACGTGTTATCCAAGTCTTGGATGAGAGTCACAGTTTTGAATAATATTTCTATTGTTAATAAATTTCCTGACGTATCCCTGAAGACTTCCTAGTCTACTTAGAGCGTGAAATCGAATTTTGTATTGACCCCAGTACAAAATTCATTTCTAAAACCCTTAAATATTTCTTCAACTAAAATGAAAGTATCATGCTCCAAAGACGTTGGCTCGAGCTGTTGAAGATTACGATCATACCATTCAATATCATCGTGGAAGAGCGAACGTGGTAGCTGACGTGTTGAGTAGAAGATCGTATGCGTTTACGAGTGCGATGTTGTTAACACAAAGACTCATTTCGTATAACTTACAAATGATGAAGATAGAGTTAAAGACTCTAGGGACCCACATGAAGATAACGAATATACGAGTAAAATCAACTTTAATCGATAAAGTTAAAGTCGTGTATGCTACAGATCCGGAGCTGATGAATACTAAGAAGAAGGTTCAAGAGGGCGTTATTTTAAAAGTAAGAGTTGCTGAAGGGAGGAAATCTCAACCCTCGATTTAATTGGCCCATTTAAAATTCTCGATTAAGTAGGAGTTGTGGCTTATAGACTCGTTTTACCGCCAAGTATGTCGCGTGCTCATAACGTTTTTAACGTATCGATGTTACGACCCAAACCACATTATTAATTTAGAGCCGGACGAGATAGCGGATAATTTAACGTTTGAGGAGATACATGTTAAATTTTGGATAAGAAGAATCGTATTCAACACTCAAAGGTTTTACCTCAACAGTTAGAATCTGAAATGAAGTCAAGGTATCCTCATATGTTTGGCATATCAGGTACGTACGTAAATTTCGAGGGCGAAATTCCATAAGGAGTGGAGATTGTGAAACCCCAGATTTTATGAATAAAGATTTAATTTTCTCGAAATAATTTTTTAATATTATAGTGTGGATTTGATATAATGTTATAGTTAAGGGTAGTATTTATAAATTTTACAAAGTAAGCAAGTGGTTATATAATATTCGATTGGTCGGTGAATATTCGGTTTAACAGGGAATATTCGTACAACGGCACAATCATTGATGGACCCCACAAACGGAATTATTGTCGAATTGAAAAAACGACAAAAATACTTTATGAAATAACGGCGGAAGTTTTACCGTTAACTGTTGAAACACCCGGTGCTAAAAGTATAGTAATACGCGTAGTTGCACAGTAGCACACGGTATTGTTTATTGATGCTTACGTGAGAAGTCATTTAGTTATACTCAATTATTGCTACAGTAATTATTGATGTCTGGAGGTTATATTGACCAATCGGATATTTGGGGCACTTTTCGTGTCGGGTTACTATTCACGAGTTACTATTCATGAGTTACTATTCAAGCGTTACTATTCACGGGGTACTATTCACCCGTAAGATATATTTCTTTTCGGTCCAAATCATTTTGGGTACAATATTATTCTATGAGGAGATGTGCTAATTTTTCAGACCGTTGGTTGAAGATATAATAGTAAATCAATATGGGCCGCTGGTGGAAAGTTATAATAGTGAATCAATATGGATCGTTGGTTTAAAGTTTTAAAAGTAAATCAGTATGGACCGTTGCTTTAAGTTTTAATAGTAAACCAATATGAACCGTCCGTTTAAAAGTAAATCAATCTAGACCGTTCATGAGTTAGTTACTACGCAGTCCATTTTTCTATAAATAGAAGCTCATTCCTTCATTATTTTTTTACGAATTCACTGAAACTCAAGAGAGAGAAATTATAGAGAGAGAGAGAAGGAAAGTATTCTGCTACTTCACTACTCTGATATCAAGTTTTTTTACGGTAAGGGATATTATTTGTTGTACTCGTAAAGGGTATTCTTTATTTCTTATTCATGAATAGAACTTCTGTTATTCCATTCTTTATTATTCTGTTGGAATAACATGTATACGCGGGCTACCCTATACTTGGTGAAATTATTCTGTTATTTCATTCTTTATTACTCTGTTGGAATATCCTGTATGTGCGTTTACGCCGAACCTGGTTCCATTATTTATTATTCTGTCGAAATATCATGTCTATGCGTTTACGCCGGACCTAGTTCCATTCTTTATTATTCTGTCAGAATATCCTATCTGTGCGTTTTACGCCGGACCTGGTTCTATTCTTTATTATTCTGTAGGAATATCCTGTTTGTGCGTTTTACGCCGGACCTGGTTCCGTTATTTATTATTCTGTTGGAATAACCTGCCTGTGCAGTCTATCGCATGCCTGGTGATTTCTTTTGTTATTCCATTCTTTATTACACTCAGTTGGTTAAAACTTTGACTTTTATACTCCATGAAATTAGTGAAATATCCTTGATATTTGCGCTTCATCCAGTATCTTTTCATAGAAATATTTTTCTGAGCATTCTTGAATTTTACTCTTCAAAGTAGTATCATGTTGATTATTTGGACGTTATCAGTTCCTAGATAAATTAATTCTTGAACTTGTTTTATTGAATTCTTATATCATTGTCATCATCCTCATGCTTATATTATATTAAAAGTCATCTGTGGCCTGTGGTGCATAGATGGACTTGGTATGATTATGACCAGTTATTATTCGGTGTAATCATGACCGTAATGTTACAAATGATGTGGAAAAAGTCCTCATTAGCCCATAGTGCATTGATGGACATTTTTTGGTATGATTATGGCTATGGATTCTCTTTGGCCGTAGTGCAAAGATGAATTGTTTTATGGCATGATCAGGACCGTTGATGAAAACAGGATTATCTTTAGCCGTAGTGCATGGATAATTCGTGGTCGTGATACTAAAGAATATCCTTGGTCGTAGTGCAGAGGTGATTCGATAATGTGGATTATTTATTAAGCTGAGTCCCAGCGATAAAAGTGATGAAAAACCTTTTAAATCATAGAAGATAGTAGATTTTATTCCCTACTTGACTCTTCTAATGGATTACTTGTTCCGCTGTAGTTAAATTTGATAGTTATTATATTTTATCAGTTTAATACTGTTGAAGGCTAACGATAAATTATTCTGTATTATCTTAGTCATAATATTTCTTACTGGGCTAGTTGAGCTCACCCTTTCTTTCATTGTTCTCTTCAGGAAATGAGAACGTAGTCGGGACTAGTCGAGGAACGGAGTGACGGTCTAGATGATAGTATTAGTAGTCCTCACTATTCTGTTAAATAGTGTGATAATAAATGTAATGAGGACTTATTCTGAGAGTGGATATTGTCTAGAAGACAATATTTGTATTAAAACTCACAGCTCTCTTGTTATATATTAAAGATTGTATTTGAATTTTGTACCATGTATTTGGCGACTCAAGATGGGTGATGTATACCTATTTTGAGGGCGTAACACATATTATTAATTGGACCAACGAAAGATTGATAATTATACACCAACATCTTATTAAAATCTATTTTTGGGTGTTATAAATAGATTTTATGTAACTAATTGCTACAATTATTTTTATTATGATTAATTATTAATTATTATTGTACATTGTGGATTTCTTTTAGCTTTTTATAAGCATGCTTATGAACTTGATTATGTTTCGACATTGATTCCAACTAGTATTTCTAGGTATCTCTCTGGAATTGAAACCTTAAATGGAACTAATTTTATTGCTCGGAAAAAGTAAGTGAATTTTTTTTTCGACACTATGGATTTGGACTATGCACTACGAGTGGATCACCCTGCTCCATTTACAACTACTAGCTCAATTGAGCTAAATGCTATTTATGAAAAGTGGGAGCGATCCATGTGACGCCCCCAAAATTAGGTATACATCACCCATTTTGGGTCGTCAGATACATAGTACAGAATACAAATACAACTTACTAATACAACTGTCGTGTACAATACGACAAAACATAAACTGTGAGTTTGAATACAAATATTATCTTCTAGAAAGTATTCATACTCAAAAGGAGTCCTCATTACATTTATTAACACACCATTACATAGAATAGTGAGGACTACTAACTAATACTATCATTCGGACCATCACTCCTTTCCCTGACTCGTCCCAGCTATATTCTCATTTCCTGAAGAGAACATTGAAAGAAAGGGTGAGCTCAACTAGCCCAGTAAGAAATATTATGACTAAGATAATGAAGAATAAATTATCAATAGTCTTCAACAATGTTAAACTGATAAAATACAATAGACATCAAGTTTAACTGCAGCGGAATAAGCAATCCATTAGAAGAGTCAAGTAGAGAATAAAACCTACTATCTTCTATGATTTGAAAATATTTTCATCAACTTTTATCACTGAGACTCAGCTTAATAAATAAACCACATCTTCTAATCATCCTTGTATTACGGCCCAAGGATATTCATTAAATCATCAATGATCATGACTATACCGAAAAATCCCTGGTCATAATCATACCACAAACTGTCTATCAATGCATTACAAGCCACTGAGGACGTATACCACACCACTTATAACATCACAGTTCATGATTATACCGAATGATCCCTGGTCATAATCATACTAAGTCCATCTATGCACGTAAGCTAAAGATGACTTTTAACATAAAATAAACATGAGGATGATGACAATGTTATAGGAATTCAATTAAACAAGTTCAAGAATTAGTTTATCCAGGAACTAATAATATCCAAATTGTCAACTTGATACATCTTTGTAAAGTAGCAGTCAAGAATGCTCAGAAGAATATTTTCATGAAAAGATACTGGATGAAGCGCAAATATCAAGGATATTTCATTAATTTCATGGAGTATAGAAATCAAAACTTTAACCAAATGAGTATAATAAAGAATATATGAAACTACAATTAGATTTTCACCAGCCATGCGGTAATCCACGTATACAGATCATTTCCATAATTTAATAAGAAATGAATATAAAGGATCATTCACCATGCATGTGGCAATCCACATAGACAGGTTATTCCAACAGAATAATAAAGAATGGAATAACAGAAGGATTCACCATGCATGCGATAGAGACCGCACAGACAGGTTATTCCCAACAGAACGGAATAATAAATATGGAACCAGGTCAGGTGAAATTCACACCGATAGGATATTCCGACAGAATAATAAATGCGGAATAATAAATGATGGAACCAGGTCAGGTGAAATTCACACCGATAGGATATTCCGACAGAATCGTAAAGAACGAAATAATAAAAGAATTTCACCAAGTATGCGGTACTTCGCATAAACAGGTTATTCTAACATAATAATAAAGAATGGAATAACAGAAGAAGATCACCAAGTATTGGGTAAACCGCATATACAGGTCATTCCACCAAGTATAGGATAAACCACGCATACAGGTTATTCCAACAGAATAATAAAGAATGGAATAACATAAGTTCTCTTCATGAATAATAAAGAATAACACCCCTTACCATTTTAAAGAAGAACTGAAATAAAGAAAGAGTTAAGTGGCAGAATACTCTTCTTCTTTCTCTCTATAGTTTCTCTCTCTAGAGTTCAGTGAATTCGTAAGAAAATAATGAAGGAATGAGCTTCTATTTATAGGAAAATGGAATGCATAGTAATTAATCCATGAACGGTCCAGATTGATTTACTTTAATCTGACGGTCCATATTTAAAGAAAAATCTTTTAAATAAAATATAATATATTCTATTTATAGAATAACTTTAATAAAGTATTCTGTTTTATATAAAAAGATTTTACTATGCAAAACACTATGCACAATAGAATATAATATATTCTATTTATAGAATAACTTTAATAAAGTATTCTGTTTTATATAAAAAGATGTTTCTGTTTTATTACGTTAATAATACGAATAAAACAAAACTTCATTATCGCTAAATAATTCATATTATTAATTGACAATAATTGAATCAAACTGAGTGACTTCTCACATAAGCATCAATACCGTGTGCTACTATGCAATCACACGTATTACTGTACTTTTACTACCGAGTAGTTCAACAGTATAAACGGTAAAACTTCTGCCGTTATTTTTAATAAAATATTTTTGTCGTTTTCTCAATCTGACAATAATTCCGTTGTGGGGTCCACCAATGATTGTACCGTCGTACGAATATTTCCCGTAAATAGTAACTCGTGAATAGTACTTCGACACAAAAAGTGTCCCAAATACTCGAGTGAACAATACTAGAGTGAATAGTAATTTGGGTGAATAGTAACCCGTGAATAGTAACTCCTGAATAGTAACTCCGACACAAAAAGTGTCTCAAATACTCGAGTGAATAATACTAGAGTGAATAGTAATTTAGATGAATAGTAACCCGTGAATAGTAACTCGTGAATAGTAACTCATGAATAGTAACTCCGACACAAAAAGTGTCCTAAATACTCGAGTGAACAATACTAGAGTGAATAGTAATTTGGGTGAATAGTAACCTGTGAATAGTAATTCGTGAATAGTAATTCATGAATAGTACTCCGACACAAAAAGTGTCCTAAATACTCGAGTGAACGATACTAGAGTGAATAGTAATTTGGGTGAATAGTAACCCGTGAATAGTAACTCGTGAATAGTGACCATGTATTTTATGACAACTTGTTTACTTTAAAAAAAAATTCACATATCACCCTTAGCTTTAACCTTTTATCAATTTAACCATTTACCAAAATAGAAAAATTGAATACTTTTATTTCATAAAATTCGGGGTCTCACAATCTCCCCTCCTTATGGAATTTCGCCCTCGAAATTAACGTACGTACCTGATATTCGAAGAGATGAGAATACCTTACTTTCTTTTCGGATTGTACCTTTCCGGATAATTCCGCTCTATCATGATTTTTCTATTTCTCATCTCCTGTATTTCGAATATCATTCTAGAATATACCTTCAAAACAAAGGTTAATCGACATACCACAATTTATCCACTTATTAAGTAAACAATTTCAGCTTAGGTAAGTCACACCCTAGCGAAGTATATTACTTGTCTTCTAGACTAATATCTCCGTCAGTGACCATATCCCTGTAACATCAATCAACAATTTCTGTCCACAATCATATGAATAACTCATAATCATAATTGTGATTCTGAATTACTTTTCGCACCCAGGAAGAAGAAAATTTACATCACCTATCTTCACCTGAAACATCAAAAATTATGGTTATACCAAATCACAATTCCTACTCATAATCATACTAATAAATTCATCTTTGCACTACGGCTAAAGATTTACAACTGTATAACCAATAATCAACAGTTAATCTTCGCACTACAGGCCAAGGATATACAACTGTAAAATCAATAATGCTGAGACTCAGCTTAATAGTATCACGACCACGAATTATCCATGCACTACGTGCCAAAGATAATCGTATTTTCATTTACGGTCATGATTATACCAAACAATCCCTGGTCATAATCATACCAAGTCCATCTATGCACGTAAGCCACATATGACTTTTACCACATCTATGAATTAATATTTCATTGCTGAGACTCAACTCAATAATTAATCCACATCATCGAATCATCCCTGCACTACAGGCCGAGGATATTCTTTAGTATCACGACCACAAATTATCCATGCACTACGTGCCAAAGATAATCGTGTTTTCAATTACGGTAATGATTATACCGAACAATCCCTAGTCATAATCATACCAAGTCCATCTATGCACGTAAGCCACAGATGACTTTTACCACATCTATGAATTAATATTTCATTGCTGAGACTCAGCTCAATAATTAATCCACATCATCGAATCATCCCTGCACTACAGGCCAATGATATTCTTTAGTATCACGACCACAAATTATCCATGCACTACGTGCCAAAGATAATCGTGTTTTCAATTACGGTAATGATTATACCGAACAATCCCTGGTCATAATCATACCAAGTCCATCTATGCACGTAAGCCACAGATGACTTTTACCACATCTATGAATTAATATTTCACTGCTGAGTCTCAGCTCAATAATTAATCCACATCATCGAATCACCCTTGCACTCCGACTAATGATATTCTTTAGTATCACGACCACGAATTATGCATGCACTACGGCTAAAGATAATCGTGTTTTCATCAACGGTCCTGATCATGCCATAAAACAATTAGTCTTTGCACTACGGCCAAAGAGAATCCATAGCCATAATCATACCAAAAACTGTCCATCAATGCATTACGGGCCAATGAGGACTTTTTCCACATCATTTGTAATATTACGGTCATGATTATACCGAATAATCCCTGATCATAATCATACCAAGTCCATCTGTGCACTACAGGCCACAGATGACCTTCAACAAAATATAAACATGAGAATGAGGTATTGACGTATATAGGGTTTCAAACCTCTTAGAAACTTTCGCGTCATTCGCTCCTCATTATCGACCAAATGGGATGCAAACCGGGATAACTCCGCAAACTTAACCTCGTACTGCGATATGGTCATATTATTTTGCTCCAATGCTTATCTCAACATTATTAGATGCCATTTTCAAACACTGCCACAAAACAAGGGTTAATTAACATATCACATATTATCCATATACTCTGACCGACCAATTAAATACCAAATAAACTTAGGTAGGTCATACTAGCGAAGGAATTCCCCGTCTCCCCCCTCCTAGTTCTTATTTTACATCTCAGCCAGGGATCATATCCCTAAGCTCTGATACCAACTGTGACGCCCCCAAAATTAGGTATACATCACCCATCTTGGGTCGTCAGATACATAGTACAGAATACAAATACAACTTACTAATACAACTGTCGTGTACAATACGACAAAACATAAACTGTGAGTTTGAATACAAATATTATCTTCTAGAGAGTATTCATACTCAAAAGGAGTCCTCATTACATTTATTAACACACCATTACATAGAATAGTGAGGACTACTAACTAATACTATCATTCGGACCATTACTCCTTTTCCTGACTCGTCCCAGCTATATTCTCATTTCCTGAAGAGAACATTGAAAGAAAGGGTGAGCTCAACTAGCCCAGTAAGAAATATTATGACTAAGATAATGAAGAATAAATTATCAATAGTCTTCAACAATGTTAAACTGATAAAATACAATAGACATCAAGTTTAACTGCAGCGGAATAAGCAATCCATTAGAAGAGTCAAGTAGAGAATAAAACCTACTATCTTCTATGATTTGAAAATATTTTCATCAACTTTTATCACTGAGACTCAGCTTAATAAATAAACCACATCTTCTAATCATCCTTGTATTACGGCCCAAGGATATTCATTAAATCATCAATGATCATGACTATACCGAAAAATCCCTGGTCATAATCATACCACAAACTGTCTATCAATGCATTACAAGCCACTGAGGACTTTTACCACACCACTTATAACATCACAGTTCATGATTATACCGAATGATCCCTGGTCATAATCATACTAAGTCCATCTATGCACGTAAGCTAAAGATGACTTTTAACCTAAAATAAACATGAGGATGATGACAATGTTATAGGAATTCAATAAAACAAGTTCAAGAATTAGTTTATCCAGGAACTAATAATATCCAAATTGTCAACATGATACTTCTTTGTAAAGTAACAGTCAAGAATGCTCAGAAGAATATTTTCATGAAAAGATACTGGATGAAGCGCAAATATCAAGGATATTTCACTAATTTCATGGAGTATAGAAATCAAAACTTTAACCAAATGAGTATAATAAAGAATATATGAAACTGCAATTGAATTTTCACCAGCCATGCGGTAATCCACGTATACAGATCATTTCCACAATTTAATAAGAAATGAATATAAAGGATCATTCACCATGCATGTGGCAATCCACATAGACAGGTTATTCCAACAGAATAATAAAGAATGGAATAACAGAAGGATTCACCATGCATGCGATAGAGACCACACATACAGGTTATTCCCAACAGAACGGAATAATAAATATGGAACCAGGTCAGATGAAATTCACACCGACAGGATATTCTGACAGAATAATAAATGCGGAATAATAAATGATGGAACCAGGTCAGGTGAAATTCACACCGATAGGATATTCCGACAGAATCGTAAAGAACGGAATAATAAAAGAATTTCACCAAGTATGCGGTACTTCGCATAAACAGGTTATTCCAACATAATAATAAAGAATGGAATAACAGAAGAAGATCACCAAGTATTGGATAAACCGCATATACAGGTCATTCCACCAAGTATAGGGTAAACCACGCATACAGGTTATTCCAACAGAATAATAAAGAATGGAATAACATAAGTTCTCTTCATGAATAATAAAGAATAACACCCCTTACTATTTTAAAGAAGAACTGAAATAAAGAAAGAGTTAAGTGGCAGAATACTCTTCTTCTTTCTCTCTATAGTTTCTCTCTCTAGAGTTCAGTAAATTCGTAAGAAAATAATGAAGGAATGAGCTTCTATTTATAGGAAAATAGAATGCATAGTAACTAATCTATGAACGGTCCAGATTGATTTACTTTAATCTGACGGTCCATATTTAAAGAAAAATCTTTTAAATAAAATATAATATATTCTATTTATAGAATAACTTTAATAAAGTATTCTGTTTTATATAAAAAGATTTTACTATGCAAAACACTATGCACAATAGAATATAATATATTCTATTTATAGAATAACTTTAATAAAGTATTCTGTTTTATATAAAAAGATGTTTCTGTTTTATTACGTTAATAATACGAATAAAACAAAACTTCATTATCGCTAAATAATTCATATTATTAATTGACAATAATTGAATCAAACTGAGTGACTTCTCACATAAGCATCAATACCGCGTGCTACTATGCAATCACACGTATTACTGTACTTTTACTACCGAGTAGTTCAACAGTATAAACGGTAAAACTTCTGTCGTTATTTTTAATAAAATATTTTTGTCGTTTTCTCAATCTGACAATAATTTCGTTGTGGGGTCCACCAATGATTGTACCGTCGTACGAATATTCTCCGTAAATAGTAACTCGTGAATAGTACTTCGACACAAAAAGTGTCCCAAATACTCGAGTGAACAATACTAGAGTGAATAGTAATTTGGGTGAATAGTAACCCGCGAATAGTAACTCGTGAATAGTAACTCCTGAATAGTAACTCCGACACAAAAAGTGTCTCAAATACTCGAGTGAATAATATTAGAGTGAATAAAAATTTAGATGAATAGTAACCCGTGAATAGTAACTCATGAATAGTAACTCCGACACAAAAAGTGTCCTAAATACTCGAGTGAACAATACTAGAGTGAATAGTAATTTAGGTGAATAGTAACCTGTGAATAGTAATTCGTGAATAGTAACTCATGAATAGTACTCCGACACAAAAAGTGTCCCAGATACTCGAGTGAACGATACTAGAGTGAATAGTAATTTGGGTGAATAGTAACCCGTGAATAGTAACTCGTGAATAGTGACCATGTATTTTATGACAACTTGTTTACTTTAAAAAAAATTTACATATCACCCTTAGCTTTAACCTTTTATCAATTTAACCATTTACCAAAATAGAAAAATTGAATACTTTTATTTCATAAAATTCGGGGTCTCACAATCCATTCGAATGTCCCTTATGATTATAAAAAACTCTATCACGACATCCATTCGAGAAGTCATTCCTAACTCTGAGAATGCTAAAGAGTACTTCAGTCGAGTAACAATTTAAGGGTTCTTCTAAAACTCATGCAAGTATCCTTATTTTGAAAATACTTACTAGCAAGTATGATGGGGTTAGTGGGGTGCGCGAGCACATTATGATGATGAACACCATGACCTTTAAATTAAAGGGTATGAACATGACGATTTGTTAGGGTTTTCTTATTCACTTCATTATGAATTCTCTTCCTGAACAGTTTGATCCATTTAAGATCAATTATAACATGCAGAAAGAAAAGTGGAAGATGAGCAAGTTAATCTCCATGTGCGTCCAAAATGAAGAAAGGCTTAAGGTTAAAAAATATAATGTTTCTCATTTGACTACCATTGGATCCTATAAAAAAAGGCTTATAAAAATGGCAAATGTTTTAAGAATAAGGATAAATCAATTTCTACTAAAACAAATAAGGTAAATTATTCAGGTAACAACTCTGAGGCATGTCTTAAATGTCGCTTCTGTAAAAGCAAGAGGACATATTCAGAAAGAATGCCCTAAGTTCAGAGAATGACTTGAAAAGAGAGGGATTCCTTTCAAAGAAGACACTCCAAAAGGAGGAAAGAATCATTAAAGTTGGCAATGGAGAGTTTATACATGTTGAAGCTGTATGAACTCTTCCTTTAGTTTTATAGAATGGTTTCACCTTATATCTATATGATACTCTTTATATTCCCAGTATGACACGAAATTTAATTTATGTATCTAAACTTGACGTTGACGGTTTTTCGTTTAAGTTTGGGAATAATAAAATAATTATTTATCATTACTCTCGTGTTATTGGTTTTGGCTTTTTAGAGAGAAACCTCTATAAGATAAATTTGGATAATATCTTTGTTGAATCATTGTTAACAATGAATGTAATGGAAAGTACCTCTAAAAGTGGAAATAAAAAAAAATTAGATAATGAGAATTCTTCAAAATTATGGCATCAACGCTTTAGACCATATTTCAAAAGACAGAATGCAACGTCTTATAAAAGATGAAATTCTTCATTCACTAGATTTTTTTGATCTTGACCGAAAAATCATTCACTAGATTTTTCTTATTTTGACCGAAAAATTAAAGTAGTGAGACTAGATAGAGGCGGAGAGTATTACGGTAAACACTCTGATACAGGTCATAATCCTAGTCCATTTGTATTATTTTGTAAAGAAAATGGCATCATCATTCAATACACAATACCTGGTACACTGCAGCAAAATGGTGTAGCTGAGAGGTGAAATAGTAGCCTTATGGATATGGTACGTAGTATGTTATGCAATTCCAGTTTACCTATATTTTTGTGGATTGAGACATTAAAGATAACTGTTCATATTTTAGATCGGGTTCCTAGCAAATTTGTCTTTAGCACTCTTATGAAATTTGGATAGGTAGGAAACCTAGTTTAAAATACTTACGGATATGGGGCTGTCCAGCTAAGGCTAAGATTTTTAATCTACAAATAAAGAAACTTGACTCTAAAATTATTAGTTGTCATTACATTGGATATCCTGAAAGTTCTAAGGGTTTTCAATTTTATTGTCCCTCGCATACCATTAGAATTGTTGAGATTAGACATGTAGAATTTTTAGAGAATGGTGATTTAAGTGGGAGTTATGAGCCTAAAAATTTGATCTTGAAGAAAACATGATTTATGTTTCTAATCCTGTAATTTAAGAGGGTGAGACACAACAACCTCTTATTGAGGCGAATTGAAACAACCCGGGTCAAATCCCGAATCCAGAAAAAATCTCGGGTCAAATCCCAAGTCCGAATCGAATCGAATCAAATCCATCAAAATAAGGCCTTAAACCACTAACCAAATAGTATCTTCTTGGGTCATCTTAGCCCACCACAAGCTCACCCAAAAGGTCATGACTTGAAGGTACTATTGGTAGTAACTTATTTCCTTATATGCAGACAAATTTTTTTCCTATCTTTCGATGTGGGACTGGGGCGTTACAAACTCCCCCACTTAAATTTTTGGCGTCTCCGTCAGAACCGATCACAAACACAGATGACCCGACCTGAGCTTTCGAGAGTCGGCTCTGATACCATATGAAACAACACGGGTCAAATCCCGAGTCCGAAATAAATCTCGGGTCAAATTCCAAGTCCGAATCAAATCAAATCCATTAAAATAAGGCCTTAAACCACTGGCCCAATAATATCTTCTTGGGTCATCTTAGCCCACCACAGGCTCACCCAAAAGGTTATGACTTGATGGTATTATTAGTAGTAACTTATTTTCGTATATGCAGACAATTTTTTCCCCTATCTTTCGATATGGGACTGGGGCGTTACACGAATGATGCCCCTGAGATAGTTGAGTCACCACCTAATGTTGAACCACACATTATTGAAAATCATATTTCTAGAATTGTGAAACCTTTACATAGGTCCGAAAGACCTAGAAAACATGTTAATTTTTATATTTTATAACTTATCTTAATGAGATTGACTATGATTCAAGTAAAACTAATGATTCTATCTCATATAAATAGGTCATTATGAGTGATCAATCAACTCAATGGCTTGAAGTCATGAATGATGAGTTAAAATCAATGGAGCTTAACAACATTTGGGATCTTGAAAAATTACCAAATGGTGTTAAACATGTTGGTTGCAAGTGGATCTATAAGACCAAATTAGATTTTAAAGGGAATGTTGAAAGGTATAAAACTCGATTGGTTGCTAAGGATTTCACTCAAAAAAAAGGTTTGGATTATAATGAAACTTTTTCTCCTTTATTCAAGAAAGATTTATTTAGAATAGTCATGACTCTAGTAGTTCATTATGATTTAGAGTTATATCAGATGGATGTTAAAATTACATTCTTTAATGGTAACTTGCATGAGAATGTCTATATGGCACAACCGGAAGGTTTTTTGGTTAAAGGCAAGGAACATATGACATATAGACTTAAGAAATCCATTTTTGGGTTAAAACAGGTTTCTTGACAATGGTATCTTAAGTTTCACGAGGTGATGCGTAATTTTGATCTTAAGAAAAATATAGTGGATCAATGCATATACTTGAAGGTCAGTGAGAGTAAATTTGTTATTCTTGTTTTGTATATTGATGATATACTACTTGTAAGTAATAATTTAAACATGTTGTATGAGACCAAATGTTTCCTTTCTAGAAATTTTGATATGAAGGATCTCGGTGAAGCCTCTTATGTTATAGGTATTGAGATTCATCGAGAGAGGTCTCGCGGGATATTAAGATTGTCCCAAAGAGCTTATATTGACAAAGTTCTTAACAAATACAACATGCAAAATTGCTCCACTATTGTCGCCCCTATTGTTAAGGGTGACAAATTTGGATCATATTAATGTCCTAAGAATCAACTTGAACGTGATCAAATGAATCGTATTCCCTATGCTTCTGTGGTTGGGAGTCTTATATATGCTCAAGTTTGTACACGTTTATATGCGTATGTAGCTGGCATGCTTGGACGTTACCAGTCAAATTCAGGTTTGGATAATTGGAAATCAGCCAAAAAGGTTTTCCATTACTTACAGGGTACTAAGGATTTTATGCTTACATTCAGAAAAACAGATAACCTTGAAGTTGTTAGTTATTCTGATTCTGATTTTGCTAATTGTAAAGACGAAAAGAAATCTACATCAGGGTACATCTTTATACTTTCAGGATGCCCTATTTCGTGGAGAAGTCATAAACAGAAGTTAACTACCACTTTCACGATGATGACAAAATATGTGGTTTGTTATTATGCTACTTCTTACGCCGTAGTAGTGAGGAATCTTATTTCAAGACTTAAGGTTGTAGATTCCATTTTAAGGCAATTGAAAGTATTTTGTGATAATGATTATGCTGTTAGTTTTTTCAACAACACCATTTCGAGTGGTGCTGGACTATACCTCGACATTAAGTACTTATTTGTCATGGAAAAAGTTGAAGATCAAAGTGTTGTCATTAAGTATATTAGTACGCATGATATGTTAGCGGATCCACTTACGAAAGCTTTACCACCCAAGCTCTTTTTAGAGCATGTTGCTGGCATGGGTTTAACTAGTAGTCTTAATTAGTGAGTTATTTTGATATAAGACAACAATTTTGAGCTCGTTGTTTTGAACTTCACATTATGTTTATCTCTATTCTATAAATAAAATTGTTAGGGTTTGATCTCGATTGTCGTTTCAAGAATTTTATACACACATATACATCCATATTAAGATTGAGAGGGACAATTGAAGACTTTCACTCTTAAGCGCAGCGGAAGTATGATGTATACAAGATAGCTTCTTTCGATTCATATAAGTACCTAAATGATTAATTGATTTTATTCTATATAATAGCACGTTCCGATATAATTTATTTAACAAATATCAACCATATTGTTAATGTCACTTCATTTTTTATTTAATCATTTTCAGTTGGGTAGGAGTAGGCGGGGTAGCCATGAAAATCTCAGTGAAGGGCGCATAATAGAACAGAAACCACAACTTATTCACATTTACAGAATTTGTAAATGTTAAGAATATCTTTTTATTTCATGTATATCTACAAAAAGTAGAAAGTAGTTTAATTTAGTAGTGTAGTATGAATTATAATAACGAAATTATGATGAAAAATTTAAATACATTTTGTCATTTATACTACTCATCACTAAAAGTCCAAATCTTTTTGTGGAATAAAAATAATTGACAAATAAAACTCCTTTTTGCGGGACAAAGAAAGTATTATTATTTTTATTTATTTATTATACTCTTTACATTCTACAAAAAGAGTATCATTTGTCAATTTTTTGTTCCAAATATAGTCTCATTTCTACTAATAGTAGTATAAAGTAACAAAATATCCTCAAATTTATATCACAATTATATCATCATGCCATTAAGCTAACCACAATAAATTTTGTGAAAAACATGAAACCATTAACGTTTGTAAAATTTTACATATAAAACTTGACATTGAATAAAAAATTAGGCAGAAATCCAATGTTGCATGCACTTTAGTTTGCCTCACGATCATCATCCATTCTTTGGTCAGCCGGAGATGATGGTGAAACCTCATTATGGGGGTTGTGTAGAGGTTGAATAATAGATATGTTGTCTGCTGTGCATTGTTCGAGTCTCTCTCCCAACAATTAGTTGAAGAAGGTACCTTCTGTGTACAATGTCACAACAAGGGTTATCAGGGAATTGTTATTGCGTACCTGATAACTATCGTTCTGAATCGTGGTACAAGAATGCCTTGTACATTTTAGTATAGTTGACTTTTCTCGTACTCGATTTCGTTCAGCGTTACTGGTAACCATGATCACAAGGTTATCACTTATCAGCACCTTACCTTGTTATGTAGGTTTGGTGCATCTTGTTCTGTAGGTTTGATTCCACTTAGTGATGAAGCTTCAGCTTTGTCATTTCTTTTTGTAATGCGCCTATTGTTGTAGTTGGAATATGTGTTGGTTTTATATGCTTGAGAATCTGACTTGGTTTTGAAGATGTACTGCAAATGAGCAACACTAAAAATTTGAGAAAACAAACGCAAACAAGATGATAGTCGAAGGTAAGAAGTACGTAAAGAGATCATGTTGAAATGAAGAACGCAAACAAGCAATACTAACTGATGAACCCAGCAATGAAGAAACCTTAATGTAAGAAGTGCGTAAAGAGATCATGTTGAAATGATGAGCAGATATAGAAAATAACATGCTGTTAGCTGTATGAATATGATTTTCTAATATGTTCATGATTTCAAATAATAATAATAATAATATGTACAAGTAAAGGTAATGATAATGTCTATAGAACACTTTAAAATTAAGGAATTACTATACTCACAACTATTTTAAAATAAAACACAGACCTCTATCTGATGTGGTCTTCTTCAATCTTATGAAATGAAGAAGCACCTCAAGATAACAGGTTAATGATTAAACAACTACATACATACAACAAATTTAACAAAATTCAGCAATCGTCATAAACCAAATTACTACAATACGATTAAGTGTTCTGTATTGTGCCAGGAGTAGGCACAAATGCTGCAGAAGAGGCTAAATACGCCTATCAGAACATTATCAGCTACATGTTCTTAAATGTTTATTAGGTTCTTCATTATCACCGTCATTGTAACGTAAAAGGGTTCCTCATGTCATGGTCATTTAGCAAAAATGTTATCCAATTATTCTCTAACAAAAGTTGCTATCACCAATCTTGATATCTTATGTACAAAGAGTATACACATAAAATCATATGTTAAAAAAGTTTACGGGGTTAGCAAGAGTTTGAAGGTTTAAGATAAAAATTGAGGAAATGAACTTACCAGTGTTCCCCCTGTCAAACACCTGACCTTATATTAAACCAATACCTGCAATTAATTGTCAAGTATGACATATATAAGCTAAAACTCCTGTTCTAATTTAGGTAATAAGATGTAAAATGATCGATAACAATACTTGCATGCTCACCTGCACTTGAACTTCCCAAGTATATTGTCGAGTTTACAAGGTATTGGAAATTGATTTATATAATGTTTTCAATGTGAGTGACGAAAGAGGATAATGTTTGCAATGTGAGTGACAAAGAGGACCCGAAATAGAAGAAATCAAGGAATAATGCTTCAAAGTCATAATGGTAATTTCTTCCAATTCATGGCTTCTCAGTTGGCAACATGATGACTCCAAGGTCAACTTTTGTTCATCGGTCATGTTGTTCACCTTATTACGAAGATTGGCACTTTGTCCTGCATCAAAAGATTTTCTTTTCCTATCATCGCTGGTGTGAATAATTATCTCCATCACAATTAAAAGTTTTTGAAATAAAAGAAATTTAGATATGCATTGATCACTGCAGAGACAAACTTGAAAATAAAATTGTGCAGGTACTTAATGAAGGAACTTTGATCAGCCTGGCATTAAGGGTTGTGCATTGAAGAATCAGTTGGAGTTTGACTTTTCCACTTGATAAAACAGTGTCTGTATATTAAAAGAACAATCTCAAACATCATGTCACCTTGAAGTTGCTTGCTTGTTCCAATTCCAGTTCCTCTTCTCCTTGCAATTGATTGCAGCATTGTAACAGACGTCATTCGATATACAATTTGCTTCCAGCAGCAGAGTACATATCAAATCTGTCTTACACAGCTAGGGAAATAAAACATCATAAAGATATACAATATTAGTTGTTAGAATATACTCCTAGTATAATTAAAAGTTCCCTAACATTATGTGTCCAAGTATAATAAGGAGTTATTGTTTCCTAATATTGTGTTTCTTAGTTTAATTAGAAATTATTATAATTTATAGGTGACATTATATGTCAAAGTTGGGGTGGTTAATAATCAACCATGCTGACCGAGATCCATTCACCATTGCGTAATTAATACAACATACCTAGGGGCTAGGTAAATTATAGGGGTCTGACAAATGACAACCCATCAATTTTTAATTGACTATTTTATTACATCATAATCAAGGGAGGAAATAGATGATAATCAGAAGAAAAAAAGAACACTGAAATTAAAGGATGAGTTATAAGCATAGCTCGGAGTGTAGGAATTATAGATTTCTAAAAGACACCTCTCGTGACAGGTCAATAAGTGAATACTAGATCAGACCTCCAAGCTTTAAAAACAGACTAAATTGAGAAAACAGAATCAAGATATCAGTTAAAGAAAATACAGAAGAACTAAGTTACCTCAGTCGAACCCTCGAGGTGATCCTTTATTCGTATTCAATCAGTTCCCTCTCTACAAAAGGAAACAGGACTACATCTTAGTAGCTTTCAGCATCTCAAAACTTTGCGCCGCGGGGGTAACCCTTTACCCCAAACCCCATATAAAATACTCAATTTATATGAAAACTTTAGGGTTAGGTCTCTGGGATTGTATTTTGATCAAGGGTTGAAAATGATAGTTAACTCATCCAACGGCCAGTATGTCGACTCTAGAAGGTTCTGTTCAATCTAAATGTAATGAAGGGTTGAAAATGATTGATCCTGATCTAATGGCTCAAAAAACAGTTCAAGAAGGATCCTTTGACGTGAAAATGCTCACACGTGTTGTAGTCACAATGGAAATTTTGGAAACAACACAAAAATAGGAATTCTTTTTTTCATAATAAAAAACTTCAAATTCCCAAAGAACAAAAACGGAAAATAAATGCAAGAAAATTCCAGTATTTAATATCCATAAATACCAAAACCAGCATATAAGTCATCTACTGCTCTCTCGGACTAAATTAGATGAAATAAATATATTTTATGAATATATGTATATATATATATATATACATATATAATAGCCTCCTCATTTACCTTGAGGCCAGCAGAAAGTAAAAAGATTCCACCGCCTTAAACGAAGCCAGACATGTCTTGACTGTGCCTTCTACCTGCATCAATTATTTATTTATCATCAGTTTTCTTGTTTGAGGTCACAATTTGGAGAATCAGCAGATGGCTGCGAAGCACATGAAATAGCACATATATTCACAAAAGTGCACCAGAATGCAGTTAATAACTATATATCTATTATTGGATAATGCAGGTAGTAACAAATAGTCAATAGGTGGTTGTCAAAGAAAAAGAACAGAAGATGTTTTCTATTGAGAACTACAGAAGATGTTCGTAGCTGATAAATCTATCACAAGGATAGTAGTATCTGAAAATGAATTCGTAATAGGGTTCAGTGGAGAGGTATAAACCATACTATCAACCAAGATAGTAGTTTACTCATTTCGATAATTGTGGACATTTCTCATAAGAATCTTTATGTGCATTATATGCAAGCCTCTCAAAGGCTCGCATAAATAGATCTATATATGTTACAGGCACACAAACCATTACACTCATATGAAGAGGTTTCGAGTTCAAGAGTCTGCATCTGTATTTTGACTCCCTTTTTCTTTGTGCACAGCATGTTTTCCACCACGGTTTCTCTTTTCGTAGACTTAGTGCACTGCGCTCTCTTTCTATTTGTCTCACCATATGCAAGCTGAATCATTTTCAGGCCCAATCCAATGTTGAGTACCTTAATCTTATGGATCTACCAATGACCTAACAAAGCCACTGATAAAATCATTAATCAAATGATTAAAATTCGTCAATTTAATCCCATTCTTTCTCTCTCTCTATCCAAAGCCTCGAATGCATATATGTTCTTCATTTTGGATATTCAATGAATTATTAGATGTTTTGAAAGTGAGCCGGCTCATAGCAGCTTGCACCAGGCACAAAATCATACAAATGGATGTTGAGCAAGCCACGCAACAACAATTACACATGAGCCAAATGATCCAGTTGTCAATAACCAATTTATCTAAATCACTATGACGATCTACTTCAAATTTCCTATAAATTATATAACTCCCTAGCACTAGCCTAGGTGATTGAATTTCCTATACAGATGCAGCTTCATTCAGCTATCTTTGGCATCTAGAAAATAAAAATCGATACAATGAGTTGCAAGATTAAATTTTTCCTTGCTTACACATTAACTCAAGTAACTGAGTATCTGCCCGGTACCCATTATAATTTCAGCTCTAACCCTTTTACCATGTTCTTGATAAAATCATCGGGCTACACATAGTTTACAGTTATCAAAAGAAGTGGAAAAAAGGCTAATATGTAGTACTTCAATTGCTAGGAAATTTATAGGTGAAAACATCACAAATCTTGTACTAGAAAGTTAGAAATTCAACAAATGCGGCTAAATCTCTCTCCAGCATATACAATGCGTTCCCATTTAGTAATATTGGCAAGCGTTCAATCAAAGTACGAATTAATCACTTAGCTTGTAATTGGAACCATCTTGAAATTACTGGAGCTACTTAGTAATATGTGAATGAGATGATATCCATTAATAAGCAAAGCAATAAACGAAACAGAAACATGAACATATATAATTTTGGCATCTATATAGAGAAAGAAACCATACCTTTCAATCGAGATATTTAACAATTTGAAAGATGAAGGTATCAAAATAAGCAGCTCTGCAATACCAACCGTTAAAAATAGGTCCGGCAACATGGGCACAACCCTATCGCTATGAAGTTTATTTTTGGTATGTAGGTCAATTAGTCATAAAGTACCGACAAGCAAGTAATTTTTGACTGCGTCATATTTTATTGGTCAATTGATTAATTTATTAAAAAATAAATTTTATTCTAACTGGACCCTTAAATGATACTCCCTTCGTTCCTAAAAGATTGTCGTTTTAGAAAGAAAAAAAATTTGTTCTAAAAAGTTTATGGTTTACAATTTTCGAGCAGAATAAATTATTTATTTTCTTATATTATCTCTACCTTCTCTTATTATCCCAATAAATTATCTCCTTTGTATTAATAGTTTTCAACTTCCCATAAAGGGATAGTAATAGAATTTCAAATAAATTTTACTTTGTAAATGATACTTTCTTAATCCATGTGTCAAAACCTTAAACGATAATCTTTTAAGAACGGAGAGAATACCTCTCTTCCTCCCCCTCCGACTTCTACCGTTTCAAAATTAAAGATAACTTATTTTTTTTAATTAAGTTGTAAAAATTTAAAATTGATATAATTTTATTCAAATTTTGAAAATAACATTGTGATAATTAATAGTGTTTTATAATTAATTTACAATTATTATATTTGTTTCTATTAAAATAACATAACATAATAGCAATTTTAAAATTTAAGATTTTATAAATTGATTTTAAAAAGTCAAAGTGTATCTCTAATTTTAGAATAGTTGTAGTATTATTTAATAACCTTCTAAAATTTATTTGACAAAATGAGTGAGAAATATGGAAAACTAAATATTTAATTTTTTATTAGAATCTATAAATGACAAATAAAAAGAAATAAAATTGTCCATCTAAAAAGACAAATAAAAAATAATAGACAGAGTAAATCTAATGTTTTTGGAAGGGACTTTTAATTTAATATATTGAAAGAGGATTTTATAAATTCTTAATTAGTTTTCAATTAATTATATAGCAGTTTATAATGAGTAATTAATTTAAATAAATTTTATTTATATATCTTGTTTCACAAGCTCAAACCTAGCGTTGTGGAAGGGAATTAAATTGTTCTAATCGTTTGTCTGTATTACGTGAATATCTTATCTTTTTTGTAGGGAGCTATTTATGCGACAACAAATTTATTTAAAAAAATATAATTGATTTTAAAATTTTTACTTACCCTAATAAATCATTTAGGCCGTCTAAAATTTGGCATAAATTTCATCGTCCATATAGTATCGGAGGCACGGAACACAGTTAATATCTTACGATGAACAAAAAATGATATGAGTTATAAATAACTAAGGATAATATTGTCATATTATTTATTTTGAAAAATTATTTTTGGTAATATGAAATATCTAATTTTTCTATTTTTTACCATCTCTCAAAATCCTCCCAATTTTGGAGTAAAAATTTTAAGCCAAAAATAAAATCTACTTTACCTACAATTCTACAAATCTCTTTCCTATCTTCCTAAAAAAAACAAAAAAACAAAAACTCTAATTTTAAAGGATTTTGATTTTTTCCCTTCTTTTCCCAAAAAATAATAATTACAAACATAGTGTTAATGTCTCTCAAGTACTTTATCCTTTTCATATGGTAGATACATTTTTTATAATTTATTACATGAACTTGTGTGGTTTATTAGGATATTTATGAGAATAGAAAGGGTAGATTGTGCTTTATTGTAACTTAAAAAATCAAATAAAAATTTAATATAATTGATATATATATATATATATATATAGAGAGAGAGAGAGAGAGAGAGGATCAATTGTATACTCTTTTATTTAATATATCTTATTCATTACTTTTAGTGACGGCCCGAATAACGGTTAGGTCCGTCGCGTATATCAAAAAATCGTCGTCATAACATATAAACTGTTTATTTGTTTTATAGTGACGGACCATGTGGCGCCCCCAAAATTAGGTATACATCACCCATCTTGGGTCGTCAGATATATAGTACAAAATATAAATACAACTTACTATTACAACTGTCGTGTACAATACGACAAAATATAAACTGTGAGTTTGAATACAAATATTATCTTCTAGAGAGTATTCATACTCAAAAGGAGTCCTCATTACATTTATTAACACGTTATTACATAGAATAGTGAGGACTACTAACTAATACTATCATTCGAACCATCACTCCGTTCCCTGACTTGCCCCAACTACGTTCTCATTTCCTGAAGAGAACAGTGAAAGAAAGGGTGAGTTCAACTAGCCCAGTAAGAAATATTATGACTAAGATAATGCAGAATAAATTATCATTAGCCTTCAACAATGTTAAACTGATAAAATATAATAGACATCAAGTTTAACTGCAGCGGAAAAAGCAATCCATTAAAAGAGTCAAGTAGAAAATAAACTCTACTATCTTTTATGATTTAAAAAGTTTTTCAACACTGTGATCGCTGAGACTCAGCTTAATAAAATAATCCACATCATCGAATCACCCCTGCACTACGGCCAAGGATTCGTATATTCATTAATGGTCATGATCATGCCAACAACTGTCCATCAATACACTACGGGCCAATGAGGACTTTTACCACATCATTTGTAACATTACGGTCATGATTATACCGAATAATCCCTGGTCATAATCATACCAAGTCCATCTATGCACTACAGGCCACAGATGACTTTCAACATTTTATAAACATGAGGATGATGACAATGATATAAGAATTCAATAAAACAAGTTCAAGAATTAATTTATCCAGAATTAACAACGTCCAAATTGTCAACATGATACTGCTTTGTGGAGTAAAATTCAAGAATGATCAGGAGAATATTTTTATGAATAGATACTGGATGAAGCGCAAATATCAAGGATATTCCACAAATTTCATGGAGTATAGAAGTCAAAACTTAACCAACTGAGTATAATAAAGAATGGAATAACAAAAGAAATCACCATGCATGCGATAGACCGCACAGACAGGTTATTCCAACAGAATAATAAATAATGGAACCAGGTCCGGCGTAAACGCACAGACAGGATATTCCGACAGAATAATAAATAATGGAACCAGGTCTGGCGTAAACGCACAGACAGGATATTCCGACAGAATAATAACAAGACGGAACCAGGTCCGGTGTAAAACACACAGACAGGATGTTCCAACAGAATAATAATAAAAACGGAACCAGGTCCGGTGTAAAACACACAAACAGGATGTTCCAACAGAATAATAATAAAAACGGAACCAGGTCCGGTGTAAAACACACAGACAGGATGTTCCAACAGAATAATAACAAAAACGAAACCAGGTCCGGTGTAAAACACACAGACAGGATGTTCCAACAGAATAATAGAAGAATGTCACCAAGTATAGGATAGACCGCGTATACAGGTTATTCCAACAGAATAATAAGAAATGAAATAACAACAGTTCTCTTCATGAATAAGAAAGAATAACACCCCTTACCGTTTTAAAGAAGAGCTGAAATAAGGAAGTAGTTAAGTAGCAGAATACTCTTCTTCTCTCTCTCTATAGTTTCTCTCTATAGTTTCTCTCTCTAGAGTTCAGTGAATTCGTAAGATATAATGAAGGAATGAGCTGCTATTTATAGAAAAATAGATTGCATAGTAACTAATCCATGAACGGTCCAGATTGATTACTTTAATCTGACGGTCCATATTTAAAGAAAAATCTTTTAAATAAAATATAATATATTCTATTTATAGAATAACTTTAATAAAGTATTTTGTTTTATATAAAAAGATGTTTCTGTTTTATTACGTTAATAATACGAATAAAACAAAACGTCATTATCGCTAAATAATTCATATTATTAACTGACAATAATTGAATCAAACTGAGTGACTTCTCACATAAGCATTAATAATCAATACCGTGTGCTACTATGCAACCACACGTATTACTGTACTTTTACTACCGAGTAGTTCAACAGTAACAATGGTAAAACTTCCGCCGTTATTTTTAATAAAATATTTTTGTCGTTTTCTCAATCCGACAATAATTCCGTTGTGGGGTCCACCAATGATTGTGTCGTTGTACGAATATTTCCTGTTAAAACGAATATTCCCCGACCAATCGAATATTATATAACAACTTGCGTACTTTGCAAAATTTATAAATATTACCCACAACTATAACATTATATCAAATTAACTCCATAATATTCAAAAATGATATTTATAGAAAATTCATCTTTATTTATAAAAGTTGGGGTCTTACAACCTCCCCTTCTTATGAAATTTCGCCCTCGAAATTAGGGTACGTACCTGGTATGTCGAAGAGGTAAGGATACCTTGATTTCATTTCAGATTCTAACTCCCAAGTCATTTCCTCAACATCGTGGTTTCTCCACAAAACTTTGACTTGAGGTATAACCTTGGAGCGTAGAATATGTTCCTTCTTATCCAAGATTTGAACAGGAACTTCTTCATACGTCAAATCCTCCGCTATTTCGTCCGGTTCTAACTCAATAATGTGGTTCGGGTCTTCCACATATTTGCGTAACATGGATATGTGAAAAACGTTATGAACACGAGACATACTTGGCGGTAAAGCGAGTCTATAAGCCACAGTTCCTACTCGATCGAGGATTAAAAATGGACCGATGAATCGAGGATTGAGCTTTCCTCTCTTTCCAAATCTCGTAACTCCTTTCCATGGAGCAACACGTAAGAACACATGATCTCCTACATCAAATTCCACGTCCTTTCGATGAAGATCAGCATAACTCTTTTGTCGATCTTGTGAGGTTTTTATACGTTGTCGGATCGTTTGAATCTTTTCTGTAGTCATACGTACCAACTCCGGTCCCAACAACGTTGCTTCACCCACCTCATCCCAGCATACTGGAGAACGACATTTTCTTCCATACAATGCTTCGAATGGAGCCATGCCAATACTTGCTTGATAACTGTTGTTGTAGGAAAACTCCACCAATGGTAAGAACTTGTCCCAACTTCCCTTGAAGTCAAAGACACAGAGTCTTAATAAATCTTCTAGAGTTTGAATAGTCCTCTCTGATTGTCCGTCCGTCTGAGGATGATATGCCGAACTAAATCGTAAATCTGTGCCCATAGCTTTTTGTAAACTAACCCAAAATCGTGAAGTGAATCTTGGGTCTCGATCAGAAACTATGGATACTGGCATACCATGCAGTCTTACAATCTCGTTTATGTACATACGAGCAAGACGTTCAAGTGTATAAGTTTCTCGTATCGGTAAGAAATGAGCAGACTTGGTCAATCTATCAACAATGACCCAAATCGCATCTATACCTTGAGAAACCCTAGGAAGACCGGTAACGAAATCCATGGTAATGTGCTCCCACTTCCATTCTGGAATTTCAAGTGGTTGCAATGGACCTTTTGGTACTTGATGCTCCGCTTTGACTCGTTGACAAGTTAGACACCTTGAGATAAACAACGCTATCTCTCTCTTCATATTGCTCCACCAAAATGTATGACGAAGATCATGATACATTTTGGTACTTCCAGGATGGATTGCAAACGGTGTGTTGTGCGCCTCCATCATGATTTCATACTTTAAATCAGGGTTGTTAGGAACACAAAGTCTGGAGTTGACTCGAAGTATTCCTTCTTCATCGATTCTTGCTTCCGGCATAGCACCTTCTTGCACTTTCTTCCTCATACGCATCAGCTCCAGGTCTGTAGCTTGAGCAGCTTTAACTTTATCGATTAAAGTTGGTTCTACTCGTATATTCGCCATCATCACATGGGTCCCTGGAGTCTTTAACTCTATCTCCATCCTTTGCAAGTCACACAAAATGGGCCTTTGTGTTGTTAATATTGCACTTGTACTTGCATATGATCTTCTACTCAATGCGTCAGCTACCACGTTCGCTTTTCCAGGATGGTATTGAATGGTATGATCATAATCTTTCAACAGTTCAAGCCAACGTCGTTGTCGCATGTTGAGTTCCTTTTGAGTGAAGAAATATTTGAGGCTTTTATGATCCGTAAAGATCTCCACCTTCTCCCCATACAAGTAATGCCTCCAAATTTTAAGTGCAAAGACAACAGCTGCCAACTCTAGATCATGAGTAGGATAATTCCTCTCATATTCCTTGAGTTGTCTTGATGCATAGGCTATGACTTTTCCATGTTGCATGAGAACGCATCCCAACCCTTTGCTCGAAGCATCACTGTAGATGACAAATCCCTCCGAGCCAGATGGTATTGTTAGAACAGGTGCTGAAATGAGTCTCCTCTTGAGTTCTTGAAAACTCTGCTCACATTCTTCGCTCCAACCGAACTTTGTATCTTTCCGAGTCAGCTGAGTTAATGGAGTAGCGATTCGAGAAAATCCTTCCACGAATCTCCGATAATAACCAGCTAAACCAAGAAAGCTACGTACTTCGGTCACTGATTTAGGTTGCTCCCAGCTTTGAATAGCTTCAATCTTTGCCGGGTCAACCGATATTCCACGACTTGATACTACGTGCCCAAGGAATGCTACCTCTTCCAGCCAGAACTCGCATTTCTTCAACTTGGCATAAAGTTTGTATTCACGAAGCTTTTGGAGTACCAATCCTCAAGTGTTGCTCATGATCTTCACGGCTTTTGGAATAAACAAGGATGTCATCGATAAAGACGACCACAAAGTGATCCAAATATTCCTTGAATACCCTGTTCATCATATCCATGAAGGCAGCAGGAGCATTAGTCAATCCAAAAGACATAACTAAGAATTCATAATGCCCATACCGAGTTCTGAAGGCAGTCTTTGGAATATCCTCAGTTCTAACCTTCAGCTGATGATATCCAGAACGAAGATCGATCTTTGAAAAGAATTGTGCTCCTTGCAACTGGTCAAACAGGTCATCAATACGTGGCAATGGGTACCTATTTTTGATGGTGACATGATTCAACTCCCGATAATCAATACAAAGTCGCATACTCCCATCTTTCTTCTTCACGAACAGAACAGGAGCACCCCAAGGAGAAGTACTAGGACGAATAAAACCAATGTCTAACAATTCCTGCAGTTGGGTCTTTAACTCCTGAAGTTCAATAGGAGCCATTCGATATGGGGCTTTGGAAATGGGTTTTGTACCGGGTTCAAGGTCGATACAAAATTCAATTTCACGCTCTGGGGGTAGGCCAGGAAGTTCTTCGGAAAATACGTCAGGAAATTTATTAACAACAGAAATATCATTCAAAGCTGACGTATTTTTGTTTAGATCTGTGACATGAGCTAAGAAAGCTTGACATCCGTTTTTCAATAAACGAATAGCTTTATGGCTTGAGATGACAGCGATTGATTTTAATGGTTTGGTTGCTTGAATTCGCATAATAGGTCGATTAGGAATATGAAAGCTAACAACCTTACGAAAACAATCAATTTTTGCATGATGAGTAGTTAACCAATCAATCCCTAGAATCACGTCAAATGCAAGTATTTTTAATGAAATAAGATCGACAGGTAATGTGTGGGTACCAACTTGAACCAAACAAGACTTATAAACCGTGGATGTAATGAAGGTTTCTCCCAATGGAGTTTCAACTGCTAAGTCAAAGTCTAATTTCTCCGGAATCAAATTTAATCGATGAGCGCAAGTAGGAGAAATAAAAGAATGGGTAGAACCGGTATCAAATAAAGTATAGACTTCGTTAGAGTTTATGATAAGCTTACCCGTGATGACCTCATTCGGGTTCCTTGCTCTCTGGGAGTTCACAACAAACGCTCTCCCTTGCACAACCGGTTTTGACTTTTCTGGGACGGCCTTTGGTGCCTCCATCCTAGCTGAATTTGTCTTCGGTAAACGACAAAATCGGGCTAAATGACCTTCTCTTCCACAATTATAACATGCTTTGGACGGCATCGCGCAGTTTGGACTGATGTGCCCCTCCCCTCCGCATTTGAAACATATGATAGGTGGTCGTTCTCCTTCCTTAACGACAGGTGCTGGTGCTGACGTCTTTCCATCATTGTTGAATCTCCTCTTCTTGAAATGCCCATTCTTATTATTTTGGCCCTGATTACCACCGAAGTGGTTACCATTTCTGGCCTGTTGATTCCCTCCACGCTTGTTGTCACCGCTTCGATGACTGCTCTCACTGGTATTATCATTTTGTCGACTGCTCTCTTTTGGTTGCGTTGACTCGTTATCGCGCTCCACTAACTGAGCCCTATTCACAACATCTGAATACAAACACAGTTTATGAGAAATAAGATATTGACGTATCTCCGGCTTCAAACCTCTTAAAAACATCCGCGTCAATCTTTCTTCATTATCCACCAGGTGGGACGCAAACCGGGATAACTCCGTAAATTTTGCCTCGTACTGCGACACGGTCATATTATTCTGCTCCAATTTGATGAACTTCACCTCCTTCATATGACGAATACTATCGGGAAAGTATTTGTCGTTAAACAGCTCTTGGAACTTCTCCCAAGACATCTTCAGTGCGGCAGGTTGAGTACGTTTTATCGATTCCCACCAGTAATCTGCCTCTCCTCGCAACATAAAGGCGGCAAAGGGAACCTTTTGCTCCTCGGAGCAACCCAAGACATCAAATATCTTGGTGATCTGCTTTATCCATGTTTCAGCTACAAGTGGTTTGGGTTCTCCCTTAAACTCCGGTGGTCCCAGCTCCTTAAATTGTTTAGCAGTGACCGCGTGAGAGTTTCCAGTATTTCCACCTACGTTGTAGACAGGAGCCGCTTTCACCTGTTGTTGCATGAATTACATAAAACCTCTGAACATTCCATCATTCATCATCTGGTCAGTGTTGTTGTTTGCATGAGGATTGTCACCTTCCTGATGAACATTATCCTGATTATTGATATGTGGTGAATCAATAATCGCCTATGCTCCATTGCTATTCTCAACATTCTCAGATGCCATTTTCAGATACTGCCACAAAATAAAAGTTAATTGATATGTCATATATTATCCTTATATTATGACCGACCAATTAAATACCATGCAAATAAACTTAGGTAGGTCATACTAGCGAAGGAATTCCCCGTCTCTCCCCTCCTAGTTCTATTCTCACATCTTAGCCAGGGATCATATCCCTAAGCTCTGATACCAACTGTGACGCCCCCAAAATTAGGTATACATCACCCATCTTGGGTCGTCAGATATATAGTACAAAATACAAATACAACTTACTATTATAACTGTCGTGTACAATACGACAAAACATAAACTGTGAGTTTGAATACAAATATTATCTTCTAGAGAGTATTCATACTCAAAAGGAGTCCTCATTACATTTATTAACACGCTATTACATAGAATAGTGAGGACTACTAACTAATACTATCATTCGAACCATCACTCCGTTCCCCGACTTACCCCAGCTACGATCTCATTTCCTGAAGAGAACAGTGAAAGAAAGGGTGAGCTCAACTAGTCCAGTAAGAAATATTATGACTAAGATAATGCAGAATAAATTATCATTAGCCTTCAATAATGTTAAACTGATAAAATATAATAGACATCAAGTTTAACTGCAGCGGAAAAAGCAATCCATTAAAAGAGTCAAGTAGAAAATAAACTCTACTATCTTTTATGATTTAAAAAGTTTTTCAACACTGTGATCGCTGAGACTCAGCTTAATAAAATAATCCACATCATCGAATCACCCCTGCACTACGGCCAAGGATATTCGTATATTCATTAATGGTTATGATCATGCCAACAACTGTCCATCAATGCACTACGGGCCAATGAGGACTTTTACCACATCATTTGTAACATTACGGTTATGATTATACCGAATAATCCCTGGTCATAATCATACCAAGTCCATCTATGCACTACAGGCCACAGATGACTTTCAACATTTTATAAACATGAGGATGATGACAATGATATAAGAATTCAATAAAACAAGTTCAAGAATTAATTTATCCAGGAATTAATAACGTCCAAATTGTCAACATGATACTGCTTTGTGGAGTAAAATTCAAGAATGATCAGGAGAATATTTTTATGAATAGATACTAGATGAAGCGCAAATGTCAAGGATATTCCACAAATTTCATGGAGTATAGAAGTCAAAACTTAACCAACTGAGTATAATAAAGAATGGAATAACAAAAGAAATCACCATGCATGCGATAGACCGCACAGACAGGTTATTCCAACAGAATAATAAATAATGGAACCAGGTCCGGCGTAAACGCACAGACAGGATATTCCGACAGAATAATAAATAATGGAACCAGGTCCGGCGTAAACGCACAGACAGGATATTCCGACAGAATAATAACAAGACGGAACCAGGTCCGGTGTAAAACACACAGACAGGATGTTCCAACAGAATAATAATAAAAACGGAACCAGGTCCGGTGTAAAACACACAGACAGGATGTTCCAACGGAATAATAACAAAAACGGAACCAGGTCCGGTGTAAAACACACAGACAGGATGTTCCAACAGAATAATAGAAGAATGTCACCAAGTATAGGGTAGACCGCGTATACAGGTTATTCCAACAGAATAATAAGAAATGGAATAACAACAGTTCTCTTCATGAATAAGAAAGAATAACACCCCTTACCGTTTTAAAGAAGAGCTGAAGTAAGGAAGTAGTTAAGTAGCAGAATACTCTTCTTCTATCTCTCTATAGTTTCTCTCTCTAGAGTTCAGTGAATTCGTAAGAAATAATGAAGGAATGAGCTGCTATTTATAGAAAAATAGAATGCATAGTAACTAATCCATGAACGGTCCAGATTGATTACTTTAATCTGACGGTTCATATTTAAAGAAAAATCTTTTAAATAAAATATAATATATTCTATTTATAGAATAACTTTAATAAAGTATTTTGTTTTATATAAAAAGATGTTTCTGTTTTATTACGTTAATAATACGAATAAAACAAAACGTCATTATCGCTAAATAATTCATATTATTAACTGACAATAATGGAATCAAACTGAGTGACTTCTCACATAAGCATTAATAATCAATACCGTGTGCTACTATGCAACCACACATATTACTGTACTTTTACTACCGAGTAGTTCAACAGTAACAATGGTAAAACTTCCGCCGTTATTTTTAATAAAATATTTTTGTCGTTTTCTCAGTCCGACAATAATTCTGTTGTGGGGTCCACCAATGATTGTGTCGTTGTACGAATATTCCCTGTTAAAACGAATATTCTCCGACCAATCGAATATTATATAACAACTTGCGTACTTTGCAAAATTTATAAATATTACCCACAACTATAACATTATATCAAATTAACTCCATAATATTCAAAAATGATATTTATAGAAAATTCATCTTTATTTATAAAAGTTGGGGTCTTACAGACCAAATCGTCGTTAAAGATGTGAGAGTATGTAAAATAAAGGGATATGTACCAAAAACAGACCGATATACGTATATATTTGGAGTATAAAATAAATGATACGTTAACAGAACACATTACACGTCTACAACAGTTACACACATTTGAAGAAATTTCACATATCTATGTTGGGGTAGAACCTCAAATTGTTAATCATACTTAGCTTGTGTCTGATAAATCTGAGAATTAAGATCTGAATGATTATGATGTCTTAATAAATTAGATCATCTGAATGGTTATGAGGTATGAATCTAAAAAATTGTTTGATAACAAAAAAGTAAGTTATCTTTTAATGATACTATTTTACCATTTTAAAGGGTAAAATTTTATTTAATAATTTTAAATATTAAATTTAATAAAAATGAGTGCATAATATTGTTGAATATATTTATATAAAAAAAATTATCAAAAAAATTTCATTAAGAGGTACCTCTTAATTATTAAGATTTTATTTTCTGTCTTACCGATTAAGAGGCATTCAGGGGTAACAAAAAACAAAACAAACAGCATCATGCCTCTTAGCGAATAAGAGGCAGTCTATTAAGATTCAATCAGATGTAAACAAGCAGCACATTACTTATGTTGGGACTGAAACTTATAAATCTAAAAGATAAAAGACCCTAAGCATAAGGTTAGTGTATATATATACATTTTAAACGATTAAAATTACTAAATTTTAAACAATTTTGTATGTATGATTTGTGTATATAAATTTATTAACAAACAAACACAAAAAATCTTATCGTTAAAATATCACATTTTAGTCTCAGTTAATACATAATTTACCCTACGTAATGGTCACAATAAAATGTTTGCGCATAAATGTGGTCACAAGAGTAAATAGGGGGAAAATGATAAATGGTTATTCTTTTCTTTTTCATTTTCTTTCTTCTTTTCCAGAGGCCATAGCAAATATCTTCGTTTCTTCATCTCCTCCTGACCTCCTCCTTCTTCCTCGACAACCTTCAAAAAATAAAAAATAAAAACCCACAACCACTAGTTCACTGTTTGAGCTATTCAAATATTTAGCAGGATTACGTGCACAAAATAAACTTCGATTTTCGATTTTGCGACAATTAGCAGTTCTATGTAGGATGGTGGCAATACTAGTGACAAATACCCAAATGGGTGTTTCTTTTATTGAAAAAAATGGAACTTTGGGGTCATATTATACTCGGAATTTGAGATTATCATATGGGTTTCTGATTTCTAAAGGACCCATTTTTAATTTTGGTTTGAAGGCCAAGAAGGTTAAGCAGAATCATGGGGTTTTCTTCAAATCCAGAAATTGTGGGGAAATTAGTGTTTTGTTGAAGGAAGAGGCAAGTAATGGTGGGGTTATAGAGAAAGAATTTGAATTCAAGCCATCATTTGATGAGTATTTGAAAGCTATGGAGTCTGTTAAAAGTGTTAGAGAAAAGAGAAAGAAAGCTGCACATCCTTCAGCTAGGAATAAGCCAAGAAATGGTAAAGAAAATGGTAAATTGGGGGATTTGGAAGAGGAAATATCTGGAAAAAAGACCAGATTGTTGGTGCAAGATAAAGAGGGTGGAAAATTGGAGGGTGCAAGGAAAATGGGATTTGAAGAGAAGGGCAATGCAGGAATTACCCGTGGCTCGGTTCGAAATGGAGTGGATTTTAAAGAAAGTGGAGTTGATGTCAAAGTTAAAAGGAAGTTAGGCATGGAAACTGAAAATGGGAGATGGACAAGTAATCGAATTGGTAGTGTTGGAGAAGTCCAAAGAGATACATTTGACACGGACAGATTTAGAGATACCAAGGGCCATCAGATACAGAAAAGGGATCATTTTCAAGGTGAAAAGATTTATAATAAAAGTGCATTGCAAAATGTGAATCGAGGAAGGGGTAGTATTCGAGAAGTCCAAAGCTATGATAAATTTGAAGGGGACAGATTTAGAGATAATAAGGGCCATCAGATACAGAGAAGAGATCATTTTGAAGGTGAAAAGATTTATGACAGAAGTGCATTGCAAAATGTGAAAAGATGTAGGGGTAGCAAGCTTAGTATTGAGGGCAGTAGTGATGATGAGATAGAGACAGACAGAGCTGCTTTCAAGTCACTAGAGAAATATAATGATGTTTATGACCAGCCACGAGTTTCAAGAATGGATATGGAGGAGAGAATTCAGACGCTAGCAAAGTGGTAATCTTATTTATTTTTGATATAGATTGTTTCTTTTGTATACAAACTTTGTCATTGATAAACTTAATATCTGAACAAAATTTCATTCATTGATTGCTAGATTATTCAATTTGTGTATATCTACCATTTCTATAGGATGATATCTGTTTTGCATTTTGCTTCACCTTATATTTTGTATGTACCTTACGAAGATTCCAACCTAGGTCTAGTGAATTTTCATATTTTTCAGTTAGATGAAACAATAACAAGGAATACAAGTATTCAATTATGTGCTAATAATGTTCGTTTTTTTTATCATATTTTCACATTGTAGTAGTTTCAGATTATTGGGGATAATCTTGTAAGTGAAAAAGTGTGTTGTATTACCAAAACTGTGATTACTTGAATTTGTGTCTGAGTACTGTAATTTAATTTTTGTCATCTCTCCATTTTGATGATGAGAATTTTGATTAGTATGAACTATACATATAATGATTTGCGAAGAATGCCATTTATCAACTCCCTTTATCCCATGTATCATTATGTAAATATTCTATTTTAACATCTCTTAGAATAAAATAAAAACCTGATCCACATAAACAAAGAATGGGACAAGTAAAATGGTGCAGAGATTAGTATTATCTGCATCATTCTTGTCAAGATTCTCGTATTTTTACTTTCAATAAACCAGTTAGCCCCCCTCCCTCCCCCCCCCCCCCCCAAAACACCAAAAAAAAGGAGAAAGTATTACCACCATTAGTTTATCTTGCATTAAACTTTTATGTTGTTACTGTAGAAGCTATGCCATAGGAGAGGAATTGGGTTTCTCACCATATAAAATCTGAATATTGTTTTGAATAAAGAACATAATTTTCATTATTCTTTGTGATGTATATATACAGGTATACAACCTTTACAAGATCAATTAGAATCAAAACACATCAATTAGAATAAAAACAGAGTATATCCTAACTACAGATAGTTGCAAATAAATATGGAAATAATTCCATGAATTAAGGCATAGCTAGCTGTTGTCCAACGGATATGGATAGACTTATTCAGCTTGTTTTGATGGCTTGGATGACATAGCTTCTACAGTTACTAGTGATACTATTCTCTTTTGAAGTTCTTTGTTGAGATTATTGGGCAAGTAAGATAGGAAATTGTTACGTCTAAGACAATCTTGTACTTTCTGAATTAGTGCTTGAGATGCTTATGGTGTGGCAATTATGCGGGTTACCTATAGATTATGGAAGATTTAGTGTTTGGTTACAGGTATAACTGCTTATCTTAGATTTTCATCCATTTATCTGTTGAGAAACTTATCCTCTTTTAGCAGATAATAAAGAAAGTTACCTTGACAGTTTGAATGGTGCGGACATTGATATGCCAGAGTGGATGTTCTCAAAGATGATGAGAAGTGCAAAGATCAGATTTGCAGATCACTCAATGCTGCGGGTTATCCAGATATTGGGTAAACTCGGAAACTGGAGACGGGTGCTACAAGTCATTGAGTGGATTCAGTCTCGTGAGCGATTCAAATCTCACAAAATAAGGTTCGTACTCTTCTCCTTTTCTGCTTCCATCAATCAAGGGCAAACATATACTGTTTACCTGACGTTGACATATGGTTGAAAGGGGTCTAGCGCATTTACCCTTATATATATATATGTTGAAATATGGCGTTTGGGAATTTATCTTCTTAAATTTTTATCTTTCCCTCTGTTGTACTAGATCATTGCTAGTTAGCGTCTTGCAGTAAATTTCTTTGTCTTTGTTCTCCAGGTTCATTTACACAGCTGCACTTGATGCACTTGGAAAGGCAAGGAGACCGGTGGAGGCACTCAATGTATTTCACGCAATGCAGGTAAAGCTTGTTAAGTTATAGTATTATATAAAGCATGCTCCATATACATTTAATGTGCATCAAACATTTTTGAGAGGACGTGAAAAAATACCTCTACTAACTATTGTTCTATGTGTTTAAATTTTATTTCTTCCAGCAACAGATGTCTTCATATCCCGACCTTGTAGCCTATCACTGTATTGCTGTCACACTTGGACAAGCAGGACATATGAAGGAACTCTTTGATGTGATTGATAGCATGCAATCTCCTCCAAAAAAGAAGTTCAAGACAGGGGTTATTGAGAAGTGGGACCCACGATTGAAACCAGATATTGTTGTTTACAATGCTGTGAGTAACTCCTGGCCTAGTTCCTGGAAATTATTATTGTAACTTCATTATGGGTTTGCCTTGGGATGCTATGTGAACAATTAAAATGATTATATTACCTTGGGATTTATTAAAGAAAATGATTATTTTATCAAGGGACTTCAAATGGCATTTGAAATTCATGTTTGATGGTAATGATAAATGCTTTATGCTCAAGCATATTTATGGTCAAATACTTATGCTGTTTATGGGCACATATTTATCTAGGTCCTAAATGCTTGTGTGCACCGCAAAAAATGGGAAGGTGCATTTTGGGTGTTGCAGCAGCTAAAGGAAGAGGGGCAACTGCCTACTAGCACAACATATGGACTTATCATGGAGGTAATTCTGTTCTTGCCCTGTTTCTGGTTACTGTTTGCATAATTGTGTAACTGAAGCCTTCTGAATGCATTGTTTAGAAACTTTTTGATTTTTTTTGTCTTGGTAATTAACAATTTGTAAGTAATACAGGTTTCCTTCAATCTGTTTTAAAATTCAAGTATGAACTTGCTGTTTGTTCTCTCAACGTATTATTCTCCATTTTGGTATTAGAAGTTTTTAGCTTTGGACGCTTAGGGAATACAGAACCTTACTTTTATGATTTGCGATGACTACTGAAAGGATACCTAGATCCAAGTGGTAATTGTAAGCTGAAAGATTTATAGCTAACAATAATCAGGTATACATATCTTTTATCATTCTTAGGTAGATTATCAATCCTCTAGATATTAAACTGGTATATGCAACTTGATTGCAGGGCTTTTGATGGTTTAAAAAACTTGTAGAAAAAATCGTATAGTATCTGGCACTGACATATTCTTTGTTTTCCACCATGCTAAGATCATTTCATATATAGAAACAAGAAATGTGATTCATTACTTGACCTTTTCCTCCCTATTCATGCATGCATTACATTTAGTGCCCTTCCGCATATGAAGGAGAAGGTTCTGAACTGTGTCTCATCTTTTTAACAGAGATCTTAATCTGCCCTCCTTGGTGAAATATAATATCCTATTTTCTGCCATTGGGCAAGGAATTACCTGTTCAAAGAAAGTAGCTTTGATTTAGCGGAGTTGGTATTCTGTATGTTACAGGAAAAATAGATCAAGTGACTTTCCTATGCCAAGACTTAACTGTACATTGATCGCGTATCAGACTAGCTGTTCAATCAAGCGTTTCAGATAATACAATTACTAACTATATGCTGAAGAAAATAAAATGATGTAGCAATAGATAGCTTATGCACAATTATGATGATATAAACAAGGAACTAGGGAACTACCATGGCTAGTCTTTTCTGTTACTGTTAATTGTAAGAAAATAAAGTCTTACACTGTTTCCCCATTGTGATGATAAAATGGATTCACGGCAGGTAATGTTTGCATGTGGAAAGTACAACTTGGTCCATGATTTTTTCAAGAAAATTCAGAAATCATCTATTCCAAATGCTTTAACTTATAAAGGTAATTGAAAGAAGCATCTTTCTTCACCTTCCGTGTTGCACAATTTTTACCCCATATAAAATGACCCCCTTTGATTTGTGTGATTTATAGTTCTTGTGAACACACATTGGAGGGAAGGTAACGTAGATAAGGCTGTGTCGGCTGTCCAAGACATGGAAAGACGAGGGATAATTGGTTCCAGTGGTCTTTATTATGACCTTGCTCGGAGCCTTTGTAGTGCAGGGAGGTGCCAAGAGGCGTTAATGCAAGTAGGTTTTACTAAGCTTAAAGCATGCATTAATATTCCTGTATTGAATATTTCAATGGGTAGGCTGTTATAGCATGATGTTGCAATATCCGTTTGTAGATAGGAATGCTTTTAGTCTAATTTCCACAACTTATTCATCACTTCAAAGGCTGAGTATGCCAACTTAACCAAGTATATTATGAAGATTGGATTAAATATGATAGAATTATATGGTTATAAGGTTATAATTCGATGTATGACCTTTTCCATTTGTAGATATTCCCTCCATTCTTTCATCTCATAACTAAATGATTCTGTTATGGACTGAAAATTTTCTTTTGCAGATTGACAAGATATGTAGAGTTGCAAATAAACCACTAGTGGTAACATATACTGGCTTAATTCAGGCCTGTTTGGAGTCTGGAAACATTCAAAATGGAATGTATATCTTCAATCATATGCACAAGTTTTGCTCCCCAAATTTGGTGACATGTAATATATTGCTGAAAGCTTACCTGGAGCACGAGATGTTTGAAGAAGCTAAAAGGTTGTTTCAGAAATTAGCTGAAAGTGGCAACCATATCAGCAGTAAATTGGATTACAAGGATAGGGTTATACCTGATATTTATACATTTAACTTGATGTTAGATGCCTGTACCATTAGGCAGAGGTGGGAGGATCTAGAGTTCATTTACAAAAGGATGCTACAGCACGGGGTTCACTTCAACGCAAAACGTCATCTTCGGATGATACTGGATGCCTGCCGGGCCGGAAAGGTATTCTTCCATTTCTTCCATTCCACTCATCCTGCATTTGCACATGCTGCAGAATGTTCGCTGTGCCTTTTTGTTTTATTTGTTCCATTGATAAAAACTGGGCTATCCATGTTTCGGTTTTACTCCTGTAGAAGGAGCATGCTTACTAATAAAAGTAGAAAATTAAAACTGTTTCATTTTATAACTTCTCATAAATAATTCTCTTACCTTTCATAAAAATAAAAGTAAAAAGTCCTCTTCAAGGTAAATATACTAGTTTATTAAAGCTGGGGGGAGAGAGAATGAACCAAAATTTACTAGTGGCCTTCTTGTCCTATTTTTTGACTATCTTATTGAACTACCTTCAATCCAGAAATGAAGAATGTAGAAGCCCTTCATGAAATTTAAGATAAATACTTCTAACATGATCTGGGTTAACCTGATTCCTATTAAGTTTGGAAAGAATCATGGAAGTACACAGGCTTCCTAATCTTAATCATTTTTGAATAAATTAATTGAAGTTTAATAGAGAACCAGACGCTTTCTGTAAATGAACGTTGTAAACATTGACCTGCCAAATGGAAATTTCTTAAAACTTAATTATATTTGCAGAAATGTGTCCTTATAATATGAATTGTAAAAGATATAGATCCAATTGTATTGCAGAAACGTGTTTAGATAAATATGAGTAAGCATGATAGTTCTTTGCTTTGGGCCCATTTAGTCTTTGAACCAATCACTTGCTATATCCAATTTAAATTTTAAATCTGTGGCATAATATAGATTAATAGTAAAAACATGTTTGCAGTGCCAAATTTGTTTTAATTTGTTGCATGCAATTTTTGTTTTGGTCGAGTGTTTCTATGTGCTGATATCAAATACCAACATATGTGGATATGTGAATACCCATTATTATTGTTTTATTTTATTGCTTATAGGTCCACGTTAGTCGCAATCTACATTCGGCATAAAATTAGTCGACATATAAATTATTTTCCTTTTTTTGGTAGATGGGGATGTTAGAAACAACTTGGAAGCACTTGGTTCAAGCTGATCAACTTCCACCACCGCTTCTTATTAAGCAAATGTTCTGCATGAAACTGGAGCAAGATGACTATGCTGCCGCCTTCTCTTGCCTTGCCAATCATCCTTCGGACGAATCCCAGGAATTTTCCCAGAAAGTATGGTCAAATTTTTTCAGGGAAAATTCTCATCGATTACGGAAGGAGACTCTTGTTGGATTGGTACATGAGATTAGCAACCTAACTGCTAGAAGTGAATCCCCTAACCTAGTACTTCAGAATCTAAACACATCTTGTAAAGAATTTTTGAGAACCCAAATGACAGTTGCTGATTTTGGCCAATCTGAGGCAGCTTTTTTGATGTTTTGATATATTACATTATAGTTTTAGTTCTCATTGTAAGGTTTGAGGTAGGCATAGTGGCATGTCTGAATGCAAACTGGTTTGTTCACTTGTGCAGGTCCAAAGTCCCTCAATAATTGTTTAATTTTTCTTATCACATGTAATTAATGAGTTTCATAAAGTCTGTAAAAATAATAATCCCTTGTTTTCAGTTGTCTGTAAAATCTGCATTATATGCTTGAAAATATGAATTTACTTCTCCTAATTCAATGCTCCAAATCAAAAATAACTTTGTCAAATCTCATACTAATACTTTCTTAATTGTGGGTCCTATTTAATATTAATTATGTGACTCCTTGTGAAAATATCAAACCTCTAATTTTTTTTAATTTTTTTTGGCATTTTATTTTGAGACCAATAGAATATCAACGCTTTAAATTTTATAAAATTTATAGAAATTGATATATTACAAGTAAAATGATATTTTTCACACAGTTTTTCTCATATAAACAATAAATGAGTATCATAATAATGTACTAAGACTTTATAAAAATGATATTTTTATTTATATAAATAAGATTTCTTAATTAAAAAAGTATTAAACCAAAATATACCAACAAAAGCAACCGACACGTGCTGTGTCAGCTTAAACCTTGAGAAAAAGAAAGAGTGAAAAATCCAAAAGCAAGCTCTTTCATTTTCTTTAGTATTTTTGGGGAAAATAAAAATAAAAATAATAATATATAAACTCTTATCCTAAAACAAAAGAATCTAAGTTTAAACGAAACATCAGTCGCTGCTAAGCTGTCGGACCCGTCCTTTTTCATTCTCTCTCCTCTCAATCTTTCGTTCTTTTCAGGCCAAGCAACTCATTCTCTTCAAGTAACTAGCTGTCTTATTTTCACTTTCAGGCCAATCCCCTTTGAACTTAAAACCCACTCATTGTTTTCAGATCCATTCTTTGGGAAAAGAGCCCGCCCCCTGTTTGCTGCTACAAATTTACTTCTTTTTCTATTTTGCTGTTTCCTTCAATTTTACTGGATTCAGAGCTCCAGTTAATTTGTCCATGTAATAAGGTACTTGGATTCATTTTATTTGGCTGAAAGATGAAAAAGATTCCAACTTTATTTCGAAATTATAATGGATTTTGGTTTTCTGTGTTGGGTATTGTTTAATTTGGATAAAGTTTTTGTGAAATGAGATCTAAGTTGGTGATTGTGTGAGCTTTGAGATTTTAGGGTTCTTGTTGTTGTTTTTCTTACTCAATAAGTTGTTAAACCGATGTTTTGATTTTTTTCTTCTTGTTCATTTGCAGAAATAAATGAAAATGGCTGCTGAGCTAGTTAGTGCTGCAACAAGTGATAAACTTACTGAAGTTGATTGGACTAAAAGTATTGAGATTTGTGAAATGGTTGCAAGGGATCACAGGTATCAATTAGCTAATTGCTTTAAGTAAATTGATTGATTGATCACTTGTTGAATTATTGTTTTAGCTTTAATTCTTTGATTGATCAATGATCGACTTTTTCTTTTTGTTCTTATTTTTGGGTTTTACTTGGAGACTTAATGTATATTGAGTGAGTGCTAGATATTGAACATATATTTGAGCTTGATGCCATTGTCTTTATCCTATCAATAATTTATATTTGACTAGTATGTAGTTTTTTAAGCTATCCATAAAAAGAAAAATGATAATAGTAAGAACTTGTTTTGCTTCAGCATGGATTGTTATCATGGATAATTGGTCCAAAAGGAACTCAGTAATGAGCCACCTTCGAGCTTTTGTATAATTCATTTCTATGTTATTACAACTGTAATTCCTTTCTGTGGTTTCCATTGTTCAAAATTTACAGGCAAGCAAAGGACGTCATCAAATCTATTAAAAAGCGTGTGGGGAGTAAGAATGCAAATATTCAGCTATTTGCTGTTACGGTGAGTGCACATTAGCTTACATATTGATGCATCCAGTAGTGTTTTTTTCTGATACGTTTTTATAAGTTTCTAATCCACATTTGTTATCTACCAAGTTACGCTTATCAATGAGTAACACTTTTGATTTTGCAGTTGCTTGAAGTCTTAATGAATAACATTGGGGAACCAATACATAAGCAAGTGATTGATACAGGGCTCCTCCCTGTACTAGTGAAAATAGTAAAGAAAAAGGTGTAGTATTTTTTTGGTCATAATTTGTGATTAATTATTTATTTTATTTAGTTTTATTTAGCGCATCCATTTTTTTACAGTCAGATCCACCTGTGCGAGAGAAGATATTTCTTCTTCTAGATGCCACACAAACGTCCCTTGGTGGAGCTTCTGGAAGGTTCCCTCAATATTATTCGGCATATTATGATTTGGTGGTATGTATAGATATGTAGCTTGTATTTTACATATCGCTGACAATATATTAGGAAGTACAAATACAAATAAAGGATGATTCTTCTTCATTTCCCAATTTTTATACAAGCATATATAAATGAGGGCATGTTGTATGTTTGGCTGCTACATATAGAAAAGCCTGTTCCGTCTTCTTTTTCTTTCTTCTCTAAAAACCAATCCTTTTCTGTATCTGTATGCATGTGTACCTATATTATATTTAACTGCTCTTTTTCTGACCGAAAAGACACGTTATGATAATGAAGACCATTAAGTTCTTTTTGTGAAAGTAAACCAAAATTGGAAAACCAGTACCTTTCTTCTCTTGTAAATATGGCAACTAATTGTAGCTCAATTGGTGTGAAAAAGCACGCTATGGATGCATTTTTTTAAGTGGTTATATGTTAGGATGATAACATTTCCTTGTGATCTTAAACTAGGTTTTAATAGATCTTATTGTTAGTAGTCTATTATTAAGCAGCAGATGTGATGTTTAAGACTTATTTCTTCTTTTCCAGTATTCTGTTTCGAGTGACAGTTAGGCATCAAGTATCGTATGGGGAATTTGAATGCATATATAGATGCTATCAACTACTGACTTCTGAATTTTCAGAGTGCAGGAGTACAGTTTCCTCAGAGACCTCCTACTGTACCAACTAATCCTCCGTCTTCGAATGCAAATCAGAATAAATCAACTAATGGTGAGCATGCTTCTTCTGGACATGAGAGAAATGCACCACAAGCAGAGCATCAGGCTGTTCCTGAATCTAGGTATCTGACGACTCACACATAATGAACTCCATAGGATTAAATATGTGTATTTCTTGTACTAAGACGAATTTTTTTAAGTCGCTTCTGTATATACTAGTTAGACCCCCACATGCTGCGCACATGGGTGTCTCTAAGCACTTAGTTAGGCATAAAATGCTAAAATCATCATGTAAAAACGATGATATATATGCACATATACGACTTTGTAAGTTATTAACAATTTGATTATTATATATCTTTAAAAAGCACACCTGAATTAATTTCAATAACATTCACTTTACTTTGTCACCTTATTGATTTATACAGTTACTATTCTCTCTCTCTATTTACCCACTGGAAGAACCTTTAATTGGTGTGGCGCCCCATCACCAGTGCCTCTTTATGTGATACTTCATGCTTAGCCATAGAAGACTCCTCGAGTTAGATATTGTATTCGTCTTATTTTATTTGAATTCAAATTTACAAACTTGGAGACTATTTTTCTAAGCAACTACCTTTAAAAGTTTGCATGTTTAAGGAGAAAATAATTTCTGTCAATTTAATTGTTTACAAAGACATAATTGTATAAGAAAGAAAGAGAAAAGCACACACTGACCCTCTGGTTAATGGGGGAAAATGGTTACTAAGTCTAGAAAGAACCTAATAGTTTAAAGACCATTCTACTCTTCAACTCTTTTCTTTTATGATATAATTTGAGTGTGAAACACAACCATGGAACATTTTGAATTAATCTGAAATGATATTCCTTTCCTGAAATAATGAAAACAGACTATATACACTTTATGAAGGACTAGTGGTTTGAAGAGAATTAGACTGTTATAGTATAGCACATTTTATATGTTAAATATATACACTTTCCTCTTAGAATTATTCTTGTTTAACGAGATTTTTAAGTTTAAGCATCAATTTTATTATAAAAGGAAAGAGTCACATTGTGTGTTGTCAATGAGTGTATGACAAGGGAATAAGTTACTCTCTCCGTCCTATAACTAAAGGTACAAAAATTTGTCTCCCAAAAGGATGAGGTAAAGTACATAAAGTGAAAGGTAAATATATCATTTACCGAGGTCCATTAGTATAAAAAATAAAAGTACTCATCACTTTATATAATCTTGTGTGGTTCCACTAAAGATAAATTTGGAACTTTTGTACTCTTTTCTCTACTATAACTTTTCTTAATATGTGTGTAAATTGTACTTTGCTCATCATTTTGAAAACGGAGCGATTATTTATTAACTGCAGAGAAGCCACAATTTTAAAAACTTTTCCAATTAAGAACATTTGCGTGGTTTTAATCAGTATTCTAAAAATCCCCGCCTAGGTCCACCTAGGACCCGCCTAGGCGCTAGACCCTCCCTTGGCGCCCCGCCTAGGCGCTAGCCCCCCCGGCGCCTCACCTAGGTCCAAGTCGGTAAAAAAATCTCTCCAAAAAATTAGGCGGGACATGGATGGGGTTTAGGCGGAGATGTTTTTTTTATTTTAATAATTACCCAAACCAGACCTTGATATATTTATTTTTCTAATGATTTACCATATTCATAATACATGTTGTAATATATCAAATCACAACAAGAAGTGAACAATATCAAGTCAAAATAGATAATTTTATTATAGTTGTAATTTTTTAAACTTGTACCAACTTTAAATTATATAAATGATACATTTGTAATATTTAGTTTAATTCAATATAATTCTTAAATTTATGTTTAGTTTCTTAAGTTTTAATATTGAATTAAATTCTTGAAATTTATTATTTAATAGCAATCTTGTTTATGAATAAAATTAATATTTTGAACAATTGCATATTTGTGTTTGAACTTTAACATTAGCAATATGGATGTGTTTGAATTTTAAGCAAATGTCTTTATTATCTTTATTATTGATTGTTTTTCTTTATATTGTTATTTTGTTTGGATAAATGTAAGATAAAATATTAAAATTGGCTTAAAATAAAAAATCTCACCTAGGCCCCCTAGGCGCTAGGCCCCCCTCGGCCGCCCGCCTCCCGCCTAGCGCTTTTTAGAACATTAGTTTTAATAGAAAGATTGTTGACTTTCTCAAGTTGACTCCTCTCCATCACATTTCTCTATATGTTTCTTTACTTCTGTGAGTATTTAATACATTGGACACTAAATTAAAATCAAACACTTGTCGCTTAATTTATGACATCGTCACAATGTTTTACCAAAAAATCATTGTAACCTGATAATTCATCGCCATTTTATTAAATCTGTATATTTTATAGATCATGAGTGAATGAGAAATATTATGAACTTTTAATAAAAAGTTATTTATTTAATTTCCATTTTTATCTATATAGAATTTATCATAATGAACGTAGATGTTTAATAAAATTGAAGAAAAATGTAGAGAAGTGTAATGGGAAGGAGCTAAATCCAATGTCTCTCATATTATGTGAGAGCATTTTAAGTAAAAGACAATAAAATTTATTCATGAAGGCTATTTAATTTCAATATGTAGAGTATTACATATTCCTTCAATCTCCAATTTGTTGTCATTTGTCGCTATTTGGGTTTCTCTTATGATTGTTCAAAAATTATATCACCCTAATTTTTAACGTATGCTAAAATAATATCGTCATTTCTTAGTTATCCTCTTTTAAGATAGTTTATATATAGAAAAAGACTTGTCAGAAACAAGTGTATGTGGTAAAAAGAGAAGAGAAACTGACCCATGCGTATCTCTGATCGTTTGGATTTTGATGGTAACGGAAAACAAATAAAAGGAAAATAGTTAATTGACTGCTAACTTCTCCATGTCTATTCAGATTAAGAAAATGACACATTTGAAAGAAAAGTAAGGAATTGACATTAATTTTGTTTCTGACTTCTTTCTTATTTTACATTGAAGTCTATTGTGATATAAAAATTGACTAAGGTGATGTCAGATAATAAGTGAAAAGTGCCTTGTCTGTCGGTTTATATACCTGGCAAAGGTTGGTGCAAAGCTGTCACTTTCACAGCGAACCACTTTGTGAGTGAGTTGATCTATTCGAAGTTTTCAGTCTCCTAAAGCTAACCTACTTGCTATGTCCTGTTGGTCCAAAAAACTATAATTGTTAGTTTTATTGAAAGTGAATGTTGCAGGTGCAAACTATTTACCGTTGGTTATGTTATCATAGATTTAGATCTTATTAGATTTTTTCATGTATCCTTTTGCTCGGAGGATTCACAGAGGTCAAACTTTCAATCTTGTATAATGCCCTAATTATTCTGCTACCTGCCTATCTAGTGAAGGTCATCCCATCATAAAGGCTTGATGCGTAAAAAAATCTGTAAACAATAGGTGTGACCTTTCTTGTCCTTAATATATCTGGAAGACATCCTGCTCCTTAACATGTAGGCAATGCTGCACCAACAATTCTTTATTGATAATCTTAGTTATCCTTAAAAGTTATACTATTTATAACAAAGGATGTGGAAATTTGTTGGAGTTGAAGAGCTTTTTTCGCATGCTTTTAAATTTAAATTTCTATTTCCCAAACAGTATTATAAAGAAGGCTGGTGCTGCACTAGAGGTCTTAAGGGAGGTCCTTGATGCTGTTGATACTAAAAATCCCGAGGTATGTTTGTAAATTACATATTCTGCTGTAATCTCCGTCTTACTAGCAAACGTTTTCGATGATATATGTGCTTTGATTAGTTTAAAACTTAAAATCGTTGGCATTGTGGGATTCTATGAAGCACCAGAACTTCTCCTAGGTAATGTATCACATTTCAGATACTGTCCCTGAGACGCGTATACAAATTCTTATAAAATCTGTCTACTCAAAAGCTCTGAGGAAACACCATGATTCGCGATGGGGACATAATGTGTAATGGGTGAATGATGTGTTTTATGACCATGTATATAACTTATGGTTGGATGTTAGTTTTTAGTTTATTAAATATGATGAATTGTTGCATTTTTTGATTTAAGTAAATAATCTGTTATGAATATATATATATATATATATATATATATATATATATATATATATAGACACAATGTTTTCGCAGTGTTCCTTGTCCTACATATTGGGAAAATGCCGTTTATGCACTCATTTTGAATCTGCTTGTATATTTGGCTCCAGATTTTTTAGAGAGTATATAATGTATGCCATTTGTAATCTTGATATTTAGCCTACATTATAATAGTGGCTTTCTTATTTTAGTAGTTATTGGTTTTGGCATGTCACTTCATTGATAAGTTTCAGAATTTGTTGTCTTGATATTTAGCCTTCACATCACACCAATGGATTTTATATTTTAGTTTTTGTTATTGATTTTTTTTGTTATTAGCATCAATAAACCTCTCAATGGCTAAGTGTACCTACATTGCTGCATCTTCAGACATAGCTCCAGATGTTTTTATGTAACAAATTATTGTTGTTGTAGGGAGCAAAAGATGAGTTCGCACTTGATCTTGTGGAACAGTGTTCGTTCCAGAAGCAACGAGTAATGCATCTTGCAATGTCTTCTCGGTAAGCCCACCTTATGTATGCATTTGGTCCATTGACTGTGGTTTGTGTGACTGTTTTCTCCTTATTATCCACTTCTGTGCAATTATTGGTTATTATTCTGAACGTTAAAATTTAACAAGATATACGAAGATGTTAATGCACTTCTTTTGTTATGTTCTCGAAGAAAACAACTTATTCAGCACTACTAAAAGAGAAGGGAAATAACAGAGAGAAGGATATTGAGAACACTAATTGGACCGTTATAAAGCTTAGACAAGTATATTTATATATGATGGTTTAATTTATTTGTATGGGAAAACTATTGGTAGTTATATAAGTTTGAGCAAAGAAATTTAATTCTAATGTTAATATGGACATCCTAGGAAAATCTCTTTTAACTCTGAGGTACATTTGATTTTAGAGTGGAGTTCTTGCTGGAAGCATCATTCAAGCTGATCTTGTTAGAGAATAACAACGTAGCGAAAACAATAGCAAAGAAAAAAAGAAAGAAAACCAATCACAAGATTTGCGTGGTTCACCCAAAACGTTTGGGCTAGTCCACGGTCTGCGGCTGACAGCTTTACTATCTCTTAGAAAATTCGTTGATCATACAATTGCAGGATCCTCTCCTTATATGACGAATATAAGTAACCCAAATCCACCCGAAAGTATAAAACTACCCCTCCAGATTTGGGCCTACCGGCCCTCTCCTCTAGGAACGAGCCTTTTGGATAGTTTTATAATCACCTTCGAATTAAAGTTTCGATCAGGCGTTACCAATAACAATAACAGATTCATACCTTTTGTGTAGTGTGGTTTCTAGCTCCATCCTGTTTACGTTCTTGAGCATTAGTAACTGTAAAAATTTTGTACTGGACGGAGAGAGGTGCAATATATGATCTATTACCGCTCTTGTACTAATAGTGGAATCTGTCAGTGCACCTTAATGTAGACATCTGGATGCTACTAATCTTGTTTAACCTTTATGCAATGATAGCCAGAGCCCTTGATGGATCTCCTGTGGTAGCTTTCTGTTAGTAATCTTAAATGAAATTATATATATATATATATATATATTTATATTTATTTAAATGAACTTATCTTATAGAAAATAATCTGTCAAGGCTAGTACTTGGTATTATGTCCTTAAGACAATTATGTCCTCCGTATGGTGCTCAGAGTTTATAGCACTTGTCTTCCAGGATACAATGACTCCGTATACCTTAGCAGCACTACAAAAGGTATACACAACAAACCAAAAGAAATGCTCTAACTCTTTCTCAAATTTACTAAGGAAACTGATGAAAACTATATACTAAAATGCTCTATTATACTAGACTGCTTGAAAATTGAATGAATAAAATGGCTAGCCCCTCCTATCTATTTATAGGAGGGTTAGTGACCCTTCGGATGGGTGCCTAGCCCTTTGAAAGAGCATGAGATGCCACTGAAAAGGCATATATGACATCAATTGGTCAAAACGACGTAGTTTTGATCATATGTAGTATAGGCGCGTCCATTCGAATATATAAAACGACGTAGTTTAAGCGTTAGCAGAACCAAAACTACGTAGTTTTAGGCTTTGAAGAAAAGGAGCGACAAAAACGACGTAGTTTTGGGCCTCCCGCTCAACTTATAGATACCGTTTCCTCAAAACGACATAATTTTGATAATACCGCTTCTCAAAATGACACAGTTTTGATAATATAATAAATACAACTTCTCAAACGACACAATTTTGATAATAGAATTAAAGAAATAAATTTTAATTAAAAAATTTAAATAAATTTTGTCTAAAAAATTATATACAGGACCCAGACCCACGTGCCACAAGCCAGGCCGGACGGACGGCGGCGGCAGCGCGCGTGTGGGTTCGAACCTAGCCTTGGCTAGGTCCTCTCCCTTCCACAAAAGTGGGGTGCCCCTTGGGACCCAAACCCAAGAGCACTTTCCTTGTATATAAACATATAAAATATTTAATTCTTAATCTATGTGTGACTTGATTTTTCTCACATGTATTTATTACCTTTTATCATTTCCAAGTATGATCTTTGGGAGTTAATATCTCATTCATTATTCCATGGATTTGAGCTTTCAAATACTTAATTTAATCTACTCATGGAGTAGAACACATTAATATATAGAATCATTAATATTAATTAATGATACCCATATTAAATTAGGCTCAAATTCCAACACTTTCTTCTATGGTTGGGGTTTGCTTTCAAGGAAAACTTGTGGATTAATTCTGTAGTCAGATCTTTCGCAAAAAATAATATGCTTGATGTATAGCAATTGTAAATATTATCCTTGTCGGATCCTTCAGTGTTGATACCTTGGCTGTAAAACTTGAACCCTGATCTACCCTGTGGTGTGGATCCTAGGTGTGGATTCAAGTTTAAGAGCAACCTCCATATAAAGGGTCCGAGTCTTGATCGTCTGACTTACTTAAAAGGATTCTTGCTTAAAAAGATTTGCTAAGAAACTAGACTGAAATCCATCATAGGAAAATGAGAGTAGCCTGGGGTGTGGGATCCATAAGGGTCTGGTTAAGGTAAGAGACTCAAGTTTAAGACTTTAATCTAATGCATTCCATCAGTTGTAGACAAAAATAATGGCACAATTCAAAAACCCAAATAAAATTTCTTTCAATTGGAAAAACCTTAATACAAGAAATCTGGGTTGTTCCCTATTTGCTAGAATTAATTACTTCTTGTTCATGTTTTTCAAGGTTGAGATGTATTTTAACCAGAATTAGCTTAAACAGGAATATCGGTAATCAGCTTCCAGTTATAAGTAGCTTAAAACATAATGTGGGTTTTCCCTACTTTAAGAGATTACTTTCTTCTTGTTCATATTTCCAAAATGAGGTGTATTTTAACTGAATTTAGCTTCTGCAAGAACATTGTTTGTTTGTTGCTTGTAAAAACAAATTGATCCTTGTTTATGTTTTCTAGTGATGAGAAGGTGGTTTCTCAAGCAGTCGAGCTGAACGACCAGCTACAGAAAGTTCTTGCTAGACATGATGCACTTATGTCAGGTAGGTCAACCACTTCTTCAAACCAACTTGATCAAGAAGATGTAGATGAAGAAGAGGAGGCAGAACAGCTTTTCCGGAGGTATTTTTACTTAATTTTATCCTAGATTTTTCTGTCTTCATAATGGGACTTATATTTGCGTATAAATTATTAATGTCCACATGATCGCAGCTAGTTTTTTCGGTAATTTAAACGGGCTTTTCCTTCTGGATTTGGTTTTCAAATATTTGGCAGTCTATATTTTTAAATATCTAGACCAGATATAATCCTACATTAACTGCAAAACCCAACAGGATAAGGAAAGGAAAAGCTTGTGTGCGGCCTGAGGATGAAAATCGTCAAACAGAGCGACCCTTGGGGTTGCTTGGATCTTCCATTCCAGGAGAAATGCTGCACCGTCCGCTAATACGACCGCTGATGGTGGAACCAAAGCAAGAACTGAATCCATATCGACCAGTAGTGGCAGCTGTCGGCATCCCACCCCCACCGGCAAAACATGTTGAGAGAGAGAAATTTTTTCAGGAGAAAAAGTGGGATGGCTCTACTCTTGCTGGTCATGTCAGGGGCCTCTCATTACACAGTCGCAGCGCCAGCAGCTCTCATAGTGAAAGTTTAGATTCTAGCGACTGATATACTGGCAGGTTAGGGGGCGATGTTTCCTTTTATTTACTTTTTGGGTAATCTTTCAGTATATTGGTTTTAAATAGTAGAAATGGTGGTGTTTTTTTTTAAACAAAAAATTGGTTGATAATCTTTACTGCTGTTAGGTGTTGCTTGAAGGGCAGAGAGTACTGGCTGGTGTTAGTTTGTGTTTTAAGGGGGTTATAGCGTGGTATACCGAACATATTTCAGTTATGGACTTGAATCTATTTATGTGAAATAACAGGACAGGAGATTTCCAACTTGTGCTTTGGAACTTAGTCTTATTAAAAGAATATATGGTTATTTTGCAATTGTCTTTCTTGATTCTAGAGGAGAGGTTATTTCTTCTGTTAACAGTTAACCCATCCGGGATATATTCAGGATTTGCAGTGCAGTTTTGCATGCTACCCTGAAAAAAGATTTTGGGGGGTTTGTAGTTCAGTTTTGCATGTTGTCCCAAATGAAACGAGTCAAATAGAGGATTAAATTGCTCAAATTTAGTTCACAAAATTTATCGAATATGAAATAAGGTTTAATTAAATCTTGTTTAGCTATCGAGTCGAATATGACTCGAATCGAGCCCGAGCAGTTCGAGCGAATATAATTCGAATATTAATAGAAAATTATAATTTGAAGATTTTTGAGTAATTTATTGAACCTTAAAATTTGTTCATATTCGAATCATTATATTTCGGGTCGAGCTCGAATCGAACTTTTAGTAGTACGAATCGAGTCTGAATTATTTATTTCATTTTACAACCTTAATATAACAATTTGCGGATAAAAGTAAACCACAAAAACACCAGGTTTGAACAATGTATGAACCAAGGCATGAACTATGAATAATTCCACAGGCATTGTCACACCATTTTTATTTTATTTTTACATAGCCATAATTTTTAACAAAAGGCCAGATAACCTTTTTTATCTTTTGCTATGAATAGTTTGATTTACATGTGAATTATAACTTTTCTTTCTTCAAATTTGGAAAGGACTTTGCTTTATTGAATCTTTTGGTAGGCCAATTTATTTTAAATGTCACCTCCCTCCATCTTTTGTTTTTACCTTGTGTACTAACATATTATTAACTCTAACAGGAGGAGCATTTGTTCAATTATTCATCTGTATAATATGATTGATGCTTGTAGGGCATTCCTACACAACAGAATATTCAAATACATTTTTATTTTCAAATGATTTGATTAGAAAAAATACAAATAACATTCCAGTGTCACATCAAAATAAAAATTTCAATTATTTTATTATTATGAATGAATTTGAGATAAAGCCCAAGTGCCACGCTGCATTGAGTTTTGATCAAGATTAGGGGTTGGGTTTTTTTTTTTAACAAACTAAATATTTTTTTTGTCTTTTTCTTTTTAACATATGTTACTTTTCATCCATATAATCAATTATTATCTATAAGTGGGTCCCAAGTTAAACTGGCCTTCTTGGTCTTGGGTAGGTTCTTGCCTCTTCTAGATGGACATAAAAATTAAATATGGATGTATTTGAATTTTGTCTATTTATATTTTTATCTACCATTGGGGGTCAAAATACAAATAAATAAAATTTAAATATACTCGTGTCTAATTTTTATGTCCAATTTTTATGTCTACATAAAATTTTTGATCCCAAAAACATCATGCCAAATTTTAAAACTAAATAAATCATTTCATTAAGAAAAAAAAAAATCAATAATGTAACAATTTTTTCTTAGTCGTTGGCCTAGGTTTACATTTATAGAGCTGTAAGGAGTGATGAAGGGGGTACAAGTTCTTGACATTGATAAGGGAGTATTATTTTTATATGTATTTTTGATATTTTTATATATAAAAATAAGACCCACTATATATTTATATTTATACGAAAAAAAATTATATAAAAATATCAAAAATATGAAAATATCACTTTATTTTGATATGGTAATTGAGTGAGAGTATCAAATACAAAAGGTAAAATCTATGTGGTCCTTCATGGGATATATATATATATATATATATATATATATATATATATATATATATATATATATATATATATATATATATATATGAGGCATGCATTATCACATATTTGTTATAAATCAAAAATAAGAATACACTATTTTTATAGTTCAATATAGAATCAACGATCGAAATTAGAATGAACGTCCGTTATTATTATTAAATTCGGATAACGGGTGTGGCTGAAAATTATACCCTATTATATTGGTAATGGTAATGGCAATGGCAATGACATAAATTTATGGCATGGCATGATCCTTGGAATGACCATTCCTCGCTTGCCAACACTGCCCGCATTTCAAATTCTGGAGTAGGACTTCCAAGGGCAAAGATTAACAGTATTATGAATCATGGGGCCTGGTCTCTTCCTCCTTCAAACCATCGTGCAGTGCTTTTGTTCCGACAATCATTTGATTATTCTATCCCGATAAAGGATGGGATGGTATTCTTTCCCCCAAATCTGATTAAAGCTACCACCATATGAAAATCGATTTGGTTAGTTCAACCAGTTACTTCTTGGCACAAAGCAGTTTGCCAACCTTTACATGTTCCTCGGTTCTCTTTTATTTTGTGGCTTGTCTGTCTTAAAAAGCTTAAAACAAACGATATCTTGTTTTTTATGGGATGCAACTTGATCCTAGCTAGGTGCTTGTTATGTCAGTCTGCAACTGGATCATTTAGTGAATCATTTACTCATCTGTTTTTCAACTATTCATATTCTTCCCTTGTGCTTCATGATGTCTTCAAGTACTGCTCTTGGTTCTGGCCTTCTTGTGATTGAGACTCGCTTATTCAAGCTTCAACGGCATGAAGTTAAAATCCAACATCCTCAAGCTTTGTTTGGCCACGGCTGTCTACACAGTATGGCGAGAAAGGAACTCTAGATCTTTCGAGAAAGTCTATACTCCTGCAACTGTTATAATTCTTGAATGCAATCATCTGATTAAGTGTGATTAAGTGTAGGCTGCATAAATTTACTCTTTTTCAGCAAAGAGTGCTCTCACTTCTTAATTGGCTGCTTCCATCTTGATTTGCATAGGCCTTTTTTAGTTAGTTTGAAAATGTACTCTGTTGATTGTTGGCTCCTCTTTGGTAGCAACTTTAAGTGTTAGCTTTTGGTACTATAGAATGAACATTTACTTGATGTTCAGCGTATAGTAGCTGGGGTATACCCCTTTGTCCATGTATTTTGTTTCTCTTTTAATACATTTAAATTTAGCAAAAAAAAAGAAGAATATATATGTTTTAATTATCCATTTTAAATCATTTAAATACAATATATTAAGGGAGGATGAGGGAATCTCAAAGACAAAAAACATTTATATATAATTATTTATGTATTTGTTGTTTATCTTGCTTAGTTTAAGAGAGATTTTATACACTAAAAAACAACAAATGGATAGGGATATATGTAACTACTGGGGTCAAATTTATTTAAATAATGCCTTAAATTATTAGTCCAATAATATTTTCTTGAGTCATCTTAACCCACCACGGTTTATCAAAAAAGTCATGATTAAATATATAATTGTTAGTAACTTAATTTTTTATATATAGACAAAAAAAATTTATATCGTTAAATATGAGACTGAGGTGTTATAACCCTTTTCAAAGCATCAAATTGAAATGCTCGTTTGTCACACATTTTAGTGACAAATTGTCAATAGATTAGCTATTTATCACTCTAATGTCTTTAAGCATTGAAGCATCTAATTTAAGAAATTAACTAATAATTAATGAAATATTGTTCTAAAATTATATAAGTTACTTTTCTCTATTTAATAATTAACAAAAGTTTATCTTTTTAGTCACATTCCTAATATTTTATAGTAAATTACTAAATTGTCATATTAGAGACGTGAGCAAATGTCTAATATTGTGGTCGCATCACACTTTCTCTTTGATTATTCAACAAATAACTACTTTAAACTCTTTTCTACTCTCTCTCTCTCTAATATGAGCAAATTATATTTTTTACACATTAAAAAAAAATAAAAAATGTTTTAATTTTATTCTTAGCGTGGCCCCATATTATTACATCAAGTGATAAGTAATTTTATTTTTTAAATTAATGGATCCTTAAATACCATTTGTCCCTTCATTTCATTTACTTTTACACATTTTTTTATGAACAAGAAAAATTATATGAAAACTGATATTTTAAAGTTATTTTTTGATATTTTCTCACGTTTGACCCACATATTAATCAATAAAAATTAGACACATCAGCTAATATGTGGAGGGTGGAGGGTGGAGGGTGGAGGGTGGAGGGTGGGAGTGGGGTTGGGAGATGGGGGAAGGGGTTGTTGGTTTGGAAATGTGAATCAAAAATAGAAAAGTACACATAATACAGAAATAATTGAATTCTAATTTTTCATTTCATCAATTAACCAATTTATCATAAAATTAATTTTATTTTAATCGGATCCAATGTATGATGTAAGACCCCAACTTTTATAAATAAAGATGAATTTTCTATAAATATCATTTTTGAATATTATGGAGTTAATTTGATATAATGTTATAGTTGTGGGTAATATTTATAAATTTTGCAAAGTAAGCAAATTGTTTTAAAATATTCGTTTGGTCGGAGAATATTCTTTTTGTCGGGGAATATTCGTACGACGGCACAATCATTGGTGAACCCCACAACAGAAGTATAGTCGTAGTTAGAAAACGACAAAATTATCTTTCTATAAAAATAACGGCTGAGGTGTTACCGTTAAAACCGTTAAAACTGTTGAACTACCCGGTAGTAAAAGTACAGTAATACGCGTGGTTGCATAGTAGCACACGGTATTGATTATTGATGCTTACGTGAGAAGTCACTCAGCTATACTCAATTATTGCTACAGTAATTACTGCATCATATCTCTTAAATTATTGTCATAGTATCATCTGTATAATATGTTATATTATTAAATCAATAATTGAGACGTTGTAGTAAGTTTGGTTATTTTTTTATAGGGGGGCCATATGTCATCATCTAAGAGTCTCTTCGTCAATAGTAATTACCGTCGTCAATAGTATTTACCTTGGTCAATAGTATTTACCTTGGTCAATAGTAATTACATTCGTCAATAGTATTTACCTTGGTCAATAGTAATTACTTTCGTCAATAGTAGTTGTCCCTTCAATATTACCAAGAGTCATTTGACCTTTCGTTAAGACCAAGAGTCATTTGACCCTTCGTTAAGACCAAGAGCCACCTTCAGTTTTTCTATAAATAGAGGCTTAGGGCTTCATTATTTTTCACGAATTCATTCAAGCTATAGAGAGAGAAAGTATAGAGAGAATAAGAGAGAGAGAATAAAAGTATTCTGCTACTTCACTTTTCCAATATCCAGTTCTTTTAAGGTAGGGAATATTATTTCTTTTATATTCATGAAGAGAACTTCTGTTATTCCATTCTTTATTATTCTGTTGGAAAAACCAGTATACGCGGTCTACCCTATACTCGGTGACATTCTTCTATTATTCTGTTGGAACATCCTGTCTGTGTGTTTTACACCGGACCTAGTTCCGTTTTTATTATTATTCTGTTGGAACATCCTGTCTGTGTGTTTTACACCGGACCTGATTCCGTCTTGTTATTATTCTGTTGGAACATCCTGTCTGTGTGTTTTACACCGGACCTGGTTCCGTCTTGTTATTATTCTGTTGGAACATCCTGTCTGTGTATTTTACACCGGACCTGGTTCCATTATTTATTATTCTGTCGGAATATCCTGTCTGTGCGTTTACGCCGGACCTGGTTCCATTATTTATTATTCTGTTGGAATAACCTGTCTGTGCGGTCTATCGCATGCATGGTGATTTCTTTTGTTATTCCATTCTTTATTATACTCAGTTGGTTAAGTTTTGACTTCTATACTCCATGAAATTTGTGGAATATCCTTGACATTTGCGCTTCATCTAGTATCTATTCATGAAAATATTTTCCTGATCATTCTTGAATTTTACTCCACAAAGTAGTATCATGTTGACAATTTGGACGTTGTTAATTCTTGGATAAATTAATTCTTGAACTTGTTTTATTGAATTCTTATATCATTGTCATCATCCTCATGTTTATATTCTGTTGAAAGTCATCTGTGGCCTGTAATGCATAGATGGACTTGGTATGATTATGACCAGGGATTATTCGGTGTAATCATGACCGTAATGTTACGAATGATGTGGTAAAAGTCCTCATTGGCCCGTAGTGCATTGATGGACAGTTGTTGGCATGATCATGACCATTAATGAATATACGAATATCCTTGGCCGTAGTGCAGGGGTGATTCGATGATGTGGATTATTTTATTAAGCTGAGTCTCAGCGATCACAGTGTTGGAAATCTTTTAAATCATAAAAGATAGTAGAGTTTATTTTCTACTTGACTCTCTTAATGGATTGCTTGTTCCGCTACAGTTAAACTTGATGTCTATTATATTTTATCAGTTTAACATTGTTGAAGGCTAATGATAATTTATTCTGCATTATCTTAGTCATAATATTTCTTACTGGGCTAGTTGAGCTCACCCTTTCTTTCACTGTTCTCTTCAGGAAATGAGAACGTAGCTGGGACAAGTCGGGGAACGGAGTGATGGTCCGAATGATAGTATTAGTTAGTAGTCCTCACTATTCTATGTAATGGTGTGTTAATAAATGTAATGAGGACTCCTTTTGAGTATGAATACTCTCTAGAAGATAATATTTGTATTCAAACTCACAGTTTATGTTTTGTCGTATTGTACACGACAGTTGTATTTGTATTCTGTACTATGTATCTGACAACCCAAGATGGGTGATGTATACCTAATTTTGGGGGCGTCACAGTTGGTATCAGAGCTTAGGGATATGATCCCTGGCTAAGATGTGAGAATAGAACTAGAAGGGGAGAGACGGGGAATTTCTTCGCTAGTATGACCTACCTAAGTTTATTTGTATGGTATTTAATTGGTCGGTCATAATATAAGGATAAAATATGACATATCAATTAATTTTTATTTGTGGCAGTATCTGAAAATGGCATCTAAGAATGTTGAGAATAGCAATGGAGCACAGGCGACTGTTGATTCACCACATATCAATAATCAGGATAATGTGCATCAGGAAGGTGACAATCCTCATGCAAACAACAACACTGACCAAATGATGAATGATCAATTGTTCAGAGGCTTTATGCAATTCATGCAACAACAGGTGAAAGCGGCTCCTGTCCACAACGTAGGTGGAAATACTGGAAACTCTCTGGCGGTCACCGCTAAACAGTTTAAGGAGCTAGGACCACCGGAGTTTAAGGGAGAACCCAAACCACTTGTAGCTGAAACATGGATAAAGCAGATCACCAAGATATTTGATGTCTTGGGTTGCTCCGAGGAGCAAAAGGTTCCCTTTGCCGCCTTTATGTTGCGAGGAGAGGCAGATTACTGGTGGGAATCGATAAAGCGTACTCAACCTGCCGCACTGAAGATATCCTGGGAGAAGTTCCAAGAGCTGTTTAACGACAAATACTTTCCCGAGAGTATTCGTCACATGAAGGAGGTGGAGTTCATCAAATTGGAGCAGAATAATATGACCGTGTCGCAGTACGAGGCAAAATTTGCGGAGTTATCCCGGTTTGCGTCCCACCTGGTGGATAATGAAGAAAGAATGACGCGGATGTTTTTAAGAGGTTTGAAGCCGGAGATACGTCAACATCTTGTTTCTCATAAACTGTGTTTGTATTCAGATGTTGTAAATAGGGCTCAGTTGGTGGAGCGCGATAACGAGACAACGCAACCAAAAGAGAGCAGCCGGCAAAATGATAATACCGGTGAGAGCAGTCATCGAAGCGGTGACAACAAGCGTGGAGGGAATCAACAGGCCAGAAATGGTAACCACTTCGGTGGTAATCAGGGCCAAAACAATAAGAATGAGCATTTCAGGAAGAGGAGATTTAACAATGATGGAAAGACGTCAGCACCAGCATCTGTCGTTAAGGAAGGAGAATGACCACCTATCATATGTTTCAAATGCGGGGGGGAGGGGCACATCAGTCCAAACTGTGCGATGCCATCCAAAGCATGTTATAATTGTGGAAGAGAAGGTCATTTAGCCCGATTTTATTGCTTACCGAAGATAAATTCAGCTAGGATGGAGGCACCAAAGGCCGTCCCAGAAAAGTCAAAATCGGTTGTGCAAGGGAGAGCGTTTGTTGTGAACTCCCAGAAAGCAAGGAACCCGAATGAGGTCATCACGGGTAAGCTTATCATGAACTCTAACGAAGTCTATACTTTATTTGATACCGGTTCTACCCATTCTTTTATTTCTCCTACTTGCGCTCATCGATTAAATTTGATTCCGGAGAAATTAGACTTTGACTTAGCTGTTGAAACTCCATTGGGAGAAACCTTCATTACATCCACGGTTTATAAGTCTTGTTTGGTTCAAGTTGGTACCCACACATTACCTGTCGATCTGATTTCATTAAAAATACTTGCATTTGACGTGATTCTAGGGATTGATTGGTTAACTACTCATCATGCAAAAATTAATTATTTTCGTAAGGTTGTTAGCTTTCATATTCCTAATCGACCTATTATGCGAATTCAAGCAACCAAACCATTAAAATCAATCGCTGTCATCTCAAGCCATAAAGCTATTCGTTTATTGAAAAACGGATGTCAAGCTTTCTTAGCTCATGTCACAGATCTAAATAAAAATACGTCAGCTTTGAATGATATTTCTGTTGTTAATAAATTTCCTGACGTATTTCCCGAAGAACTTCCTGGCCTACCCCCAGAGCGTGAAATTGAATTTTGTATCGACCTTGAACCCGGTACAAAACCCATTTCCAAAGCCCCATATCGAATGGCTCCTATTGAACTTCAGGAGTTAAAGACCCAACTGCAGGAATTGTTAGACATTGGTTTTATTCGTCCTAGTACTTCTCCTTGGGGTGCTCCTGTTCTATTCGTGAAGAAGAAAGATGGGAGTATGCGACTTTGTATTGATTATCGGGAGTTGAATCATGTCACCATCAAAAATAGGTACCCATTGCCACGTATTGATGACCTGTTTGACCAGTTGCAAGGAGCACAATTCTTTTCAAAGATCGATCTTCGTTCTGGATATCATCAGCTGAAGTTTAGAACTGAGGATATTCCAAAGACTGCCTTCAGAACTCGGTATGGGCATTATGAATTCTTAGTTATGTCTTTTGGATTGACTAATGCTCCTGCTGCCTTCATGGATATGATGAACAGGGTATTCAAGGAATATTTGGATCACTTTGTGGTCGTCTTTATCGATGACATCCTTATTTATTCCAAAAGCCGTGAAGATCATGAGCAACACTTGAGGCTGGTACTCCAAAAGCTTCGTGAATACAAACTTTATGCCAAGTTGAAGAAATGCGAGTTCTGGCTGGAAAAGGTAGCATTCCTTGGGCACGTAGTATTAAGTCGTGGAATATCTGTTGACCCGGCAAAGATTGAAGCAATTCAAAGCTGGGAGCAACCTAAATCAGTAACCGAAGTACGTAGCTTTCTCGGTCTAGCTGGTTATTATCGGAGATTCGTGGAAGGATTTTCTCGAATCGCTACTTCATTAACTCAGCTGACTCGGAAAGATACAAAGTTCGGTTGGAGCGAAGAATGTGAGCAGAGTTTTCAAGAACTCAAGAGGAGACTCATTTCAGCACCTGTTCTAACAATACCATCTGGCTCGGAGGGATTTGTCATCTACAGTGATGCTTCGAGCAAAGGGTTGGGATGCGTTCTCATGCAACATGGAAAAGTCATAGCCTATGCATCAAGACAACTCAAGGAATATGAGAGGAATTATCCTACTCATGATCTAGAGTTGGCAGCTGTTGTCTTTGCACTTAAAATTTGGAGGCATTACTTGTATGGGGAGAAAGTGGAGATCTTTACGGATCATAAAAGCCTCAAATATTTCTTCACTCAAAAGGAACTCAACATGCGACAACGACGTTGGCTTGAACTGTTGAAAGATTATGATCATACCATTCAATACCATCCTGGAAAAGCGAACGTGGTAGCTGACGCATTGAGTAGAAGATCATATGCGGGTACAAGTGCAATATTAACAACGCAAAGGCCCATTTTGTGTGACTTGCAAAGGATGGAGATAGAGTTAAAGACTCCAGGGACCCATGTGATGATGGCGAATATACGAGTAGAACCAACTTTAATCGATAAAGTTAAAGCTGCTCAAGCTACAGACCTGGAGCTGATGCGTATGAGGAAGAAAGTGCAAGAAGGTTCTATGCCGGAAGCAAGAATCGATGAAGAAGGAATACTTCGAGTCAACTCCAGACTTTGTGTTCCTAACAACCCTGATTTAAAGTATGAAATCATGATGGAGGCGCACAACACACCGTTTGCAATCCATCCTGGAAGTACCAAAATGTATCATGATCTTCGTCATACATTTTGGTGGAGCAATATGAAGAGAGAGATAGCGTTGTTTATCTCAAGGTGTCTAACTTGTCAACGAGTCAAAGCGGAGCATCAAGTACCAAAAGGTCCATTGCAACCACTTGAAATTTCAGAATGGAAGTGGGAGCACATTACCATGGATTTCGTTACCGGTCTTCCTAAGGTTTCTCAAGGTATAGATGCGATTTGGGTCATTGTTGATAGATTGACCAAGTCTGCTCATTTCTTACCGATACGAGAAACTTATACACTTGAACGTCTTGCTCGTATGTACATAAACGAGATTGTAAGACTGCATGGTATGCCAGTATCCATAGTTTCTGATCGAGACCCAAGATTCACTTCAAGATTTTGGATTAGTTTACAAAAAGCTATGGGGCACGGATTTACGATTTAGTTTGGCATATCATCCTCAGACGGACGGACAATCAGAGAGGACTATTCAAACTCTTGAAGATTTATTAAGACTCTGTGTCTTTGACTTCAAGGGAAGTTGGGACAAGTTCTTACCATTGGTGGAGTTTTCCTACAACAACAGTTATCAAGCAAGTATTGGCATGGCTCCATTCGAAGCATTGTATGGAAGAAAATGTCGTTCTCCAGTATGCTGGGATGAGGTGGGTGAAGCAACGTTGTTGGGACCGGAGTTGGTACGTATGACTACAGAAAAGATTCAAACGATCCGACAACGTATAAAAACCTCACAAGATCGACAAAAGAGTTATGCTGATCTTCATCGAAAGGACGTGAAATTTGATGTAGGAGATCATGTGTTCTTACGTGTTGCTCCATGGAAAGGAGTTACGAGATTTGGAAAAAGAGGAAAGCTCAATCCTCGATTCATCGGTCCATTTTTAATCCTCAATCGAGTAGGAACTGTGGCTTATAGACTCGCTTTACCGCCATGTATGTCTCGTGTTTATAACGTTTTTCACATATCCATGTTACGTAAATATTTCATTCTTTATTATACTCAGTTGGTTAAGTTTTGACTTCTATACTCCATGAAATTTGTGGAATATCCTTGACATTTGCGCTTCATCTAGTATCTATTCATGAAAATATTCTCCTGATCATTCTTGAATTTTACTCCACAAAGTAGTATCATGTTGACAATTTGGACATTGTTAATTCTTGGATAAATTAATTCTTGAACTTGTTTTATTGAATTCTTATATCATTGTCATCATCCTCATGTTTATATTCTGTTGAAAGTCATCTGTGGTGTAAGACCCCAACTTATTAATGAATAAAATCAAATTTTCTCTAAATATTATTGTGAATAATAAGGGGTTAATTTGATATAATACTTTGGTTATGGGTGAAATGTGCAAATTTTGCAAAATAAGCAAGTGGTTATAAAATATTTATTTTTGGTCGGTGAATATTCGGTTGGTCGTGGAATATTCTTGCTGTCGGGGAATATTCGTACGACAACGCAGCCTTGTGTGGGCCCCATAACGGAAAGCAATTGGATGAAGAAAATGACAAGTATAAGTTGTTTATAAATAACGACGTAGTTGTTACCGTTAACACTGTTGGAATACCCGGTGGTTAAAATACAATAATACGCGTTATTGCACAGTAGCACACGGTATTGCATAGTATTTTTGAAATAATTGATTCTTACGTAAGAAGGCACTACTCAATAATTGTTACAGTAATTACTGTTCAATATTTTATTTTATTGATTCAATAATTGCTACGTTGAAATTTTATATTATTGTTGTTCAATAATTGTCACTGCACAGTATTTCCCATTATCAGATCAATAATTCATATTATTTGAATAATATTATTAGATAACATTATTGGCAATGTCTAGAAAGTTCTGTCTAAGGAGAGGTTTGGTCATCTAATTGCGCGCCAGTAAGGAAAAATTCTTATTGGAAAGCCCCCTCTTTCCTGGGAACGGCCTGGTTGTCATAAATGTGATTCTGTAATATTATTTGTGAATAATTAATTATTGATTCATATGATAAGGAAATATTTATTTTATGTGGATATAAATGAGGGATATATTTTTGTGGTTAAAAATTAAGGAGTTAATGTTGAGGTGTTTTATCAGTATTTTTATCGGAATGGAGGTATTAAAAATCAAATCAGGGTTTTTGAGAAATATTGCGGGTGTTATAATTTTTAATCCGACCGTTGGATCGTGGTAATTTTTGGATATGTTATACATATATAAGTTGAGTATATGTCCACAAATTTTGAACCGTTAAAAATGAACGTATGATTTATTATGAATTTTACGAGATGACTGGTTCAGAAATTGTTGAATTTTCGGAGTTTATCATTTTGATGGAAAATTCTAGAATTGGTGGGCCCCACTTGTGGTTGGTGAAGAAATGTGCTGAATTATATTTCAAATGTGGTGGGTGGGAATAGTAGCAGGTAAAGCCATCAGGTTGCAGGTCAAACCTACTAAAATTTTCCTATAAATAGAGGGCTAAGTTAGAATTGAAAATCACACCAGAAACAAGTTTTCTCTCTTTCTCTCTCTAGATTATTGAGTGTATTTTGTGAGTATTTAGATACTTTGAGAGTTTCTATTCATCAGAGCAAGTTTCTTTCAGCCTTATACCGGTATTCCGACCAGAAGTACTGATATTTTGAGGTAAGGGATATTATTTTCTTCTTAAATGATATTATTTTCTTCAATATCATTATGCTGAAATATTGATATGAGTTTTTATCAAATTTGGAACTTTTTGTGTCGGGGATTACTATTCACGTATACGGCACTATTCACGTATACGGCACTATTCACGAATACGGCACTATTCATCAAAAAATAAAATTTTCTCTTTTTGTCCAAGATGTCTATTATGGTTACTATCTTTGATTGTATCCATGTTTTGATCTTTTTTTTTGAATTCTGCTTCACAATTGATTATTATGAAGTATTATTGATCTTGGATAAACTGTTATACGAATCCCTACTATTTGTCCTTCTGTCTCATTGGATTCGTTCTCTTTAAGATATTTTTCATCATCCTCAGTCCTAAATGATGATATTACTGAATATCTTTGGCCTGTAGTGCAAAGATGTATAATTACTTGATGAATATCTTTGGCCTGTAGTGCAAAGATGAACAGGTGTTGAGATGAACATGACCGACTGATGATACAAATGAATATCTTTGGCCTGTAGTGCAAAGATGAATATTTGGTTAAAGATGATTATTAATTGATGTTACAGGGATAAAATATTGATGATGGACTTTTAAATCTTAGAAGATAGTAGAATTCTTTCTCTACTTGACTCTTCTAATGGTTTGCTGTTTCCGCTGCAGTTGTTGATCTAAAACTTGTTGTCGATTATATTTTATCAGATTTTTCCCTGTTGAAGACTAACGATAATTTGTTGTATATTATCTTAGTCATAATATTCTTTACTGGGCTAGTTGAGCTCACCCTTTTCCTTTTTGTTCCATTTTTCTTCTCAGGAGGTGAGAACATAGCAGGATCTAGTCGGGGTATGGAGTGATGGTTCTAGAAAGATGTTTTAGCAGTCCTCACTATTTCTGTAAAATAGTGTTTGAATAATTGTAATGAGGATTTATTTGAGTGTGGATATTGTCTAGAAGACAATATTTGTATTTAAACTCACAGTATGTGTTGTCGTATTTTGCACGACAATTGTATTATTGAAGTTGTAGTTTGCTTTCTGTACCATGTATTTGGCGACTCAGAATGGGTGTTGTATACCTATTTTGGGGGCGTCACAGTTGGTATCAGAGCTTAGGGATATGATCCCTGGCTGAGATGTGAGACAAGAACTAGGAGGGGAGAGACGGGGAATTCCTTCGCTAGTATGACCTGACTAAGTTTATTTGGTGTTTATTTGGTCGGTCAGAGTATAGGGATAATATATGACATGACTATTAACCCTTGTTTTATGGCAGTATTTAAGAATGGCAGCTGAGAACGTTAATAATGGAGTAAATCAGACCGTGGAGACACCTTTGATCACTACCCAGGGGAACGTGCAACAGGAAGGCAATATTCCTCCTGTAAACAACGTTACCGAGCAAACGATGAATGATGGAATGTTTAGGAGCTTTTTGCAGTTCATGCAAAATCAGACGAGGGAGACTCGTGTGCAGAATACGGGTGGAAATGATAACAACGCGCGGTTTGTCACAGCTAAGCAGTTCAAAGAATTGGGACCACCAGAATTTAAGGGAAAGCCGGATCCGATCATGGCGGAAACGTGGGTCAAGCAAATTACCAAGATATTTGATGTCTTGGGATGCACGGAGGAACAGAAGGTTCCATTCGCCACATTTATGTTCCGCGGTGAGGCAGACTACTGGTGGGAGTCTGTGAAGCGTACCCAGCCTGACGCACTCAACATGTCCTGGGAAACATTTCAAAAACTGTTCAATGACAAGTACTTTCCTGAAAGTATTCGTCATATGAAGGAGGTTGAGTTTATTAGACTGGAACAAAACAACATGACGGTGTCCCAGTACGAGGCGAAGTTTGCAGAGTTATCCAGGTTTGCACCTCATTTGGTCGAAAATGAGGAACGAATGACAAGGATGTTTCTGAGAGGTCTAAAACCCGAGATTCGGCAATATCTTATCTCTCATAAATTTTCTTTATATTCAGATGTTGTAAACAGGGCTCAATTATTAGAGCGAGATAATGAGTATGTGCAACCGAGGGACCACAACCAGGGTCATACCGGTGGCGGCAGTCATCGAAGCAATGAAAACCAGCAGGGAGGAAAACATTCGGACAAAAGCGGTAACCACTCTGGTGGTAATCGTGGTCGTGATAATAGAAGGAGCGAGTCGGGAGGAGATTTCAAGAAGAGAAGGTACAACAATGATAACGTGAAGACGTCAGCACAAACATCAACTGTTTCTAGGGGAGGAGAACGACCACCGGTCGTATGTTACAAATGTGGGAAAGAGGGACATATCAGCCCAAACTGCCCACAACAATCCAAGGTATGTTATAACTGTGGAAAGGAAGGTCATATAGCTCGAGAGTGTTCTGTAGCAAAACCAAGTTCAGCGGGGATGGTGACTCCAAAAGTTATCCCGGATAAGTCGAAATCAGCGGTTCCTGGAAGGGCGTTTGTCGTGACTGGCCAAAACGCGAGAAACCCGAACGAGGTGATCACGGGTAAGCTAATCTTGAATTCTTGCGAAGTTTATACTTTACTAGATACCGGTTCTACCCATTCTTTTATCTCTCCTGCTTGTGCTCAACGTTTAAACTTGACTCCGGAGAAATTGGACTTTAACTTATCTGTTGAAACTCCGTTGGGTGAAACCTTCGTTACATCTACAGTTTATAAATCTTGCATGATCCAAGTTGGCACTATCACATTACCTGTTGATCTTATCTCTTTAAAGATACTTGCTTTTGATGTGATTTTAGGAATTGATTGGTTAACCACTCATCATGCTAAAATTGATTGTTTTCGTAAGGTTGTTAGTTTTCATATTCCTAACCAACCTGTCATACGAATTCAAACTACTAAACCACTAAAATCAGTCACTGTCATATCAAGCCACAAAGCTATTCGTTTATTGAAAAACGGATGTCAAGCTTTCTTAGCCCATGTTATGGATTTGAACAAAGACAAGTCAGATTTGAATAATATTTCTATTGTTAGAGAATTTCCGATGTATTTCCTGAAGAACTTCCTGGTCTACCCCCAGAACGTGAAGTTGAATTCTTTATTGACCTTGAACCCGGTACAAAGCCCATTTCTAAAACCCCATATCGAATGGCTCCTATTGAACTTCAGGAGTTAAAAGTCCAACTACAGGAGTTGTTGGACATCGGTTTTATTCGTCCTAGTACGTCTCCTTGGGGTGCTCCTGTTTTATTCGTAAAGAAGAAAGACGGGAGTATGCGACTTTGTATTGACTATCGAGAATTGAACCATGTCACCATCAAGAATAGGTATCCGCTACCTCGCATTGATGACCTGTTTGACCAGTTGCAAGGAGCACAATTCTTTTCAAAGATCGATCTTCGTTCTGGATATCATCAGCTGAAGATTAAAACTGAGGATATTCCAAAGACTGCCTTCAGAACTCGGTACGGGCATTATGAATTCTTAGTAATGTCTTTTGGATTGACTAATGCTCCTGCTGCCTTCATGGATATGATAAACCGTGTATTCAAAGAATATTTGGATCAGTTCGTTGTTTTCTTTATTGATGACATCCTCATCTATTCCAAAAGCCGTGAAGATCATGAGCGCCATTTGAAGCTGGTACTGCAAAGGCTTCGTGAAAACAAGCTATATGCCAAACTGAAGAAATGCGAGTTCTGGCTTGAGGAAGTAGCATTCCTTGGGCACGTGGTGTCAAAACATGGAGTATCTGTCGACCCGGCGAAGATTGAAGCCATACAAAGTTGAGAGCAACCGAAGTCGGTAACCGAAGTACGTAGCTTTCTAGGCTTAGCTGGTTATTATCGGAGATTTGTGGAAGGATTTTCTCGAATCGCTACTCCGTTAACTCAGCTGACTCGGAAAGATACAAAATTCGTATGGAGTGAGGAATGCGAGAAGAGTTTCCAAGAACTCAAGAGGAGACTCATTTCGGCACCTGTTCTGACAATACCATCTGGTTCGGATGGATTTGTTATCTACAGCGATGCTTCAGGCAAAGGGTTAGGATGTGTTCTCATGCAACATGGGAAAGTCATAGCCTATGCCTCACGACAACTCAAAGAATATGAGAGGAATTATCCTACTCATGATTTGGAGTTGGCAGCAGTCATTTTTGCGTTGAAGATCTGGAGACACTACCTTTATGGGGAGAAAGTGGAGATCTATACAGATCATAAAAGCCTCAAATATTTCTTCACCCAAAAGGAACTCAACATGCGGCAGCGACGTTGGCTCGAGCTGTTGAAAGATTACGATCATACCATCCAATATCATCCTGGAAAAGCAAACGTAGTAGCTGACGCATTGAGTAGAAGATCATATGCGGGTACGAGTGCAATGTTTTTAACACAAAGGCCCATTTTGTATGACTTGCAAAGGATGGAGATAGAGATGAAGGCTCCAAGTACCCACATGATGATATCAAATATACGAGTAGAACCGACTTTAATCGATAAAGTTAAAGCTGCTCAAGCTACGGACATGGAGCTGATGCGTATGAAGAAGAAAGTGCAAGAAGGTGCTATTCCAGAAGCAAGAATCGATGAAGAAGGAATACTTCGAGTCAACTCCAGACTTTGTGTTCCTAACGATTTTGACTTGAAGCATAGAATAATGATGGAGGCACACAACACACCGTTTGCAATCCATCCTGGGAATACCAAAATGTATCACGATCTTCGACATACATTTTGGTGGAGCAATATGAAAAGAGAGATCGCGGAGTTTATCTCGAGATGTTTAACTTGTCAACGTGTAAAAGCGGAGCATCAAGTACCAAAGGGTCCATTGCAACCACTTGAGATTCCGAAATGGAAGTGGGAACACATTACTATGGATTTTGTTACGGGTCTTCCCAAGGTTTCTCAAGGCATAGATGCGATTTGGGTTATTGTTGATAGATTAACCAAGTCCGCTCATTTCTTGCCGATACGTGAGACTTATTCCCTTGAACGTCTTGCTAGTATGTACGTGAACGAGATTGTGAGATTGCATGGCATGCCAGTATCCATAGTTTCGGATCGTGACCCAAGATTCACTTCACGATTTTGGGTTAGCTTGCAGAAAGCTATGGGCACGGATTTACGATTCAGTTCGGCATACCATCCTCAAACGGACGGACAATCAGAGAGGACTATTCAAACTCTTGAAGATCTATTAAGACTTTGTGTCCTAGATCTCAAAGGGAGTTGGGATAAGTACCTACCATTGGTGGAATTCTCCTACAACAACAGTTATCAGGCGAGCATAGGTGTGGCTCCATTCGAGGCGTTGTATGAAAGAAAATGTCGTTCTCCAGTATGCTGGGACGAGGTGGGTGAAGCAACATTGTTGGGACCAGAGTTGGTACGCATTACTACAGAGAAGATCCAAACGATTCGACAACGTATACAAACGGCACAGGATCGACAAAAGAGTTATGCGGATCTTCATCGGAAGGACGTGGAATTTAATATTGGGGATCATGTATTGTTACGTGTTGCACCATGGAAGGGAGTTACAAGATTTGGGAAGAGAGGAAAGCTCAATCCAAGATTTGTTGGTCCATTTGAGATTCTTGAGCGAATAGGAAATGTGGCATATAGACTCGCATTACCTCCAAGCATGTCTCGTGTTCATAATGTTTTTCACATATCTATGCTTCGTAAATATGTTAAAGACCCGAACCACATTATTGAGTTAGAACCAGACGAGATAGATGAAGATTTAACGTACGAGGAGGTACCTGTTAAGATCTTGGATAGGAAAGAGCATGTCCTACGCACGAAGGTTATACCACAAGTTAAGGTTTTGTGGAGAAACCATGCTATTGAAGAAATGACCTGGGAGTTGGAATCAGAAATGAAAGCGAGGTATCCTCACCTTTTTGAAACATCAGGTACGTACGTCAATTTCGAGGACGAAATTTCATAAGGAGGTGAGGTTGTAAGACCCCAACTTATTAATGAATAAAATCAAATTTTCTCTCAATATTATTGTGAATAATAAGGGGTTAATTTGATATAATACTTTGGTTATGGGTGAAATGTGCAAATTTTGCAAAATAAGCAAGTGGTTATAAAATATTTATTTTTGGTCGGTAAATATTCGGTTGGTCGTGGAATATTCTTGTTGTCGGGGAATATTCGTACGACGACGCAGCCTTGTGTGGGCCCCATAACGGAAAGCGATTGGATGAAGAAAACGACAAGTATAAGTTGTTTATAAATAACGGCGTAGTTGTTACCGTTAACACTGTTGGAATACCCGGTGGTTAAAATACAATAATACGGGTTATTGCACAGTAGCACACGGTATTGCATAGTATTTTTGAAATAATTGATTCTTACGTAAGAAGACACTACTCAATAATTGTTACAGTAATTACTGTTCAATATTTTATTTTATTGATTCAATAATTGCTGCGTTGAATTTTTATATTATTGTTGTTTCAATAATTGTCACTGCACAGTATTTCCCATTATCAGATCAATAATTCATATTATTTGAATAATATTATTAGATAACATTATTGGCAATGTCTAGAAAGTTCTGTCTAAGGAGAGGTTTGGTCACCTAATTGCGCGCCAGTAAGAAAAAATTCTTATTGGAAAGCCCCCTCTTTCCTGGGAACGGCCTGGTTGTCATAAATATGTTTCTGTAATATTATTTGTGAATAATTAATTATTGATTCATATGATAAGGAAATATTTATTTTATGTGGATATAAATGAGGGATATATTTTTGTGGTTAAAAATGAAGGAGTTAATGTTGAGGTGTTTTATCAGTATTTTTATCGGAATGGAGGTATTAAAAATCAAATCAGGGTTTTTGAGAAATATTGCGGGTGTTATAATTTTTAATCCGACCGTTGGATCGTGGTAATTTTTGGATATGTTATACATATATAAGTTGAGTATATGTCCACAAATTTTGAACCGTTAAAAATGAACGTATGATTTATTATGAATTTTACGAGATGACTGGTTCAGAAATTGTTGAATTTTCGGAGTTTATCATTTTGATGGAAAATTCTAGAATTGGTGGGCCCCACTTGTGGTTGGTGAAGAAATGTGCTGAATTATATTTCAAATGTGGTGGGTGGGAATAGTAGCAGGTAAAGCCATCAGGTTGCAGGTCAAACCTACTAAAAATTTTCTATAAATAGAGGGCTAAGTTAGAATTGAAAATCACACCAGAAACAAGTTTTCTCTCTTTCTCTCTCTAGATTATTGAGTGTATTTTGTGAGTATTTAGATACTTTGAGAGTTTCTATTCATCAGAGCAAGTTTCTTTCAGCCTTATACCGGTATTCCGACCAGAAGTACTGATATTTTGAGGTAAGGGATATTATTTTCTTCTTAAATGATATTATTTTCTTCAATATCATTATGCTGAAATATTGATGAGTTTTTATCAAATTTGGAACTTTTTGTGTCGGGGTTACTATTCACGTATACGGTACTATTCACGTATACGGCACTATTCACGAATACGGCACTATTCACCTAAAAATAAAATTTTCTCTTTTTGTCCAAGATGTCTATTATGGTTACTATCTTTGATTGTATCCATGTTTTGATCTTTATTTTTGAATTCTACTTCACAATTGATTATTATGAAGTATTATTGATCTTGGATAAACTGTTATACGAATCCCTACTATTTGTCCTTCTGTCTCACTGGATTCGTTCTCTTTAAGATATTTTTCATCATCCTCAGTCCTAAATGATGATATTACTGAATATCTTTGGCCTGTAGTGCAAAGATGTATAATTACTTGATGAATATCTTTGGCCTGTAGTGCAAAGATGAACAGGTGTTGAGATGAACATGACCGACTGATGATACAAATGAATATCTTTGGCCTGTAGTGCAAAGATGAATATTTGGTTAAAGATGATTATTAATTGATGTTACAGGGATAAAATATTGATGATGGACTTTTAAATCTTAGAAGATAGTAGAATTCTTTCTCTACTTGACTCTTCTAATGGTTTGCTGTTTTCGCTGCAGTTGTTGATCTAAAACTTGTTGTCGATTATATTTTATCAGATTTTTCCCTGTTGAAGACTAACGATAATTTGTTGTATATTATCTTAGTCATAATATTCTTTACTGGGCTAGTTGAGCTCACCCTTTTCCTTTTTGTTCCATTTTTCTTCTCAGGAGATGAGAACATAGCAGGATCTAGTCGGGGTATGGAGTGATGGTTCTAGAAAGATGTTTTAGCAGTCCTCACTATTTCTGTAAAATAGTGTTTGAATAATTATAATGAGGATTTATTTGAGTGTGGATATTGTCCAGAAGACAATATTTGTATTTAAACTCACAGTATGTGTTGTCGTATTTTGCACGACAATTGTATTATTGAAGTTGTAGTTTGCTTTCTGTACCATGTATTTGGCGACTCAGAATGGGTGTTGTATACCTATTTTGGGGGCGTTACATGTGGCCTGTAGTGCATAGATGGACTTGGTATGATTATGACCAGGGATTATTCGGTGTAATCATGACCGTAATGTTACGAATGATGTGGTAAAAGTCCTCATTGGCCCGTAGTGCATTGATGGACAGTTGTTGGCATGATCATGACCATTAATGAATATACGAATATCCTTGGCAGTAGTGCAGGGGTGATTCGATGATGTGGATTATTTTATTAAGCTGAGTCTCAGCGATCACAGTGTTGGAAATCTTTTAAATCATAAAAGATAGTAGAGTTTATTTTCTACTTGACTCTCTTAATGGATTGCTTGTTCCGCTACAGTTAAACTTGATGTCTATTATATTTTATCAGTTTAACATTGTTGAAGGCTAATGATAATTTATTCTGCATTATCTTAGTCATAATATTTCTTACTGGGCTAGTTGAGCTCACCCTTTCTTTCACTGTTCTCTTCAGGAAATGAGAACATAGCTGGGGCAAGTCAGGGAACGGAGTGATGGTCCGAATGATAGTATTAGTTAGTAGTTCTCACTATTTTATGTAATGGTGTGTTAATAAATGTAATGAGGACTCCTTTTGAGTATGAATACTCTCTAGAAGATAATATTTGTATTCAAACTCATAGTTTATGTTTTGTCGTATTGTACACGACAGTTGTATTAGTAAGTTGTATTTGTATTCTGTACTATATATCTGACAACCTGTGGGCCCATGTGCAAAATTAGGGTTCACATGACCTAATTAAATTAAATGCACAATTAGGGTTCCACGACCTCATTAAATGTGCAAGTTAGGGTTCGCATAACCTAATGGAATGAAGATGAAAAAGTCAGAAATAAATGTGCTAGACCGGGAGAAGCCTCCACGTGTCCCGAGGCGGAAGGCTCGTGGAGGCGGCTCATTTTGGGAATTGATTGAGGGATTGGATTGGTGGCTAGAAGGACAGGGCAATATGGGCATTACTCTAAGGACTAAAGGGTATTTCTGAAATTTCCCTGAAGGCATGTGCCTTGCACATGACTACTTTCCAGAATACCCTATAAATACCCCTTCCATTCCATTTGGAAAGGGGACTGCTCTCCGGACACAAGACTCGGACTCTTTTAGTAGCTTAAGGCTCGGATATTCCACCTAAAAAGCACTAACAAGATTCGAACACTCTCTCAACTCGAAGAACCGAAGAAGGCTCTTGGAATCCCAATAACCCTAACACGGTTTCCGGATTCTAGGGGTTCTGCCACGCGTCGTTGGAGTAGTCGCCCACCTGTCGTTCTCCCCTCTACAATCAACCAATCAATTCCGTATTCTTCGTGGATTTCTCTCCTCCTCAGCCAACACGAAACCCTAAGCGAGCAAGGCGCGATTTCCCTGCCCACATTTATTTGGCGACTCTGCTGGGGAGGTATAGAATTCGTGAAGGGTATGCCCACAACTCGAAGTGGGAGAATTACAGGAAGAGCTGCTTCACCAACAGATAGCATTACCTCGCCGGATCCAGTTCCAAGACAAGTATCTCAAGCATTCCAAGGCGCAAACCTGGATTTTGACCAACCACTTGTTGAAGACGTTTCAGAAGAGAGTTCGACATCACCACATATGACTAATCAACAACAAACCAACGCAGGAAGGCAAGGCGAGGATGCAGGTGGAGACCAGACGAATGTTGTGCAACTGGAGATGCTCAAGGCATTGAAGGAAGCACGAGAAGGACAAGGGATGATGATGGCCATGATGCTGGAAATGCAAAGGAAGCAAGAGGAGATGGGGAACTTCCGCCAGCAGTTGATGCAGATTCCTACGTTTAAGGCCATGTTCCCAGGAAGCTCGCAGGGGGGACAGGTAGGAGTGGAAGACAACAACAATGGCAGCAACAACAAAGAGAACCAGATTGTATCGCCCTTGACGGAAAGTCAATCGGTTCCAATAATCAACTTGGAGGCCCAACACAGCGGTGACGTGCCACAATATAGGTTGGAAGCAAGCCAACCTCAGACAAACATCATCCCAATTGCTCTCCCATCAATTTCACAGGTGCAAATGCCAACCATTCCAGGCGATGTCCAACGAGTGAGCCAGCAACTTCCACCAGTGCCGACTTTGCATGACGCAAGTGTGCACCAACCAATCTCTCTACCATATACACCGCCGATACCACAGTATATCTCAACACCCCAGAGAGTTCACACCACGAGCCAGTATGTGACGAAGGATGATATGATCGATGTAATCAATCAACTTCGTAGGCAGACATCTCGACCCTCGGAGTTGGACTTTACTCCGCCTTACCCAGCACACATTCGGAGGCAACCTTACCCGGTAGGATATATCGAGCATCCCCCGCAATTTCCAAAATACAACGGGGAGAAAGGAAATGCCAGGGAACATATTGCCAGGTTTGTAGAGTCGATGTCTCCGTGGCTGGGATATGATGAAGTGAACAACCACAACTTGTTGATGCGGGAATTCAACAAAACTTTGACAGATAGTGCCTTTAGTTGGTACTACAATTTGGAGAAGGGGTCAGTCCATGATTGGGATGACCTCAAATTATAATTTTTTAAGAAATTTTTCTATGTGCAGAAACAGGTAACCATTGTAGAACTCATGCGGTTCAAGCAGAAGCCAAATGAGGAGCTATCAGATTACGTTGACAGGTTCAGGGCCCAGGCACAGAAGTGTGCAGAGCCGATTGAAGAAAAGAACCTGGTCAGCATTTGCAACAATGGTGCCTTAGATTCCTTCAAGCCCCACCTCATTACCAAGGCTTGTGATTCCTTCGCGACCCTCTCAGCTTTCGCACAAGACTTGGGAGGAATCATGACACTGCCCACTAGCCATGCGACGGTTACATGGAGGGGCAAGAGAACAGCAACTGTGGCTTTGGCTGACTCTCAGTCAAAACCACAAGGGGGCAAGAGGGAGAAGCATGAGAAAAATTTTGAGCGAAGCAAAGGAAGGCCTGGAGATAAATATGCAAGAAAGTCGGTCCCGGAGGCTATCACATGCAGTGAGAAAGCATTCAGAGGCCTATACGAGCAATGGATTGAACATGGGGTGGTGAAACCCCCAAGGCCTAGATTTGCAGTGACGGAGGAGATGAAGAGAAGGCCAGACTTCTGTGTTTTCCACCAATACGCGGGACACTCAACTATGGATTGTTATAGCCTGCGTAGGATATTCCACGAGAAGTTGGCAAATGGGGAGATTGAACTGGGAAAGGAAAGCAGTGTTCATGACAAGCCACTGCCAAAACACAAGGGAAAAGAAACATGCAACACTGTTATCCATAACATAATCCCAGAAGTGGAGATGATGGTGGAAGAAAAGGAGGAGTGTGACCCAGGCCTGCAAGTGACAGCATTGATGAATGGGGCCAAATTCAGAAATTTTTTCGATCAGATAGGGTTGGCCAAGGAAGCAAGGATTGAGGCAACCAGGGCAATAATTAAGGCCGCCGAGACACAGGAGACTTGCATGGCCATAAGCAAAGGATTTGTGAAAACAATGGAGGAGGAATCAAATAAGATATCTTTCTCTAAAGCTGATAGAGAGATAAGATACCCGCACAACAGACCACTGTATGTGACAGCGATAATCAATGGCATCGAAGTGCGGAGGGCATTCATTGACAATGGAGCATCTGTAAATATTATGCCCTACACCATGTTCAAACGGTTAGGCCTGTCAGAGAAGAAGATAGTGAAGGAACAAACAAACATTACAGGATTCGCTAACCAAAGCACGAGAACCCTGGGACATATCAAGGTAGACATGCAAGTTGGAAAAATCCGAGGGCCTGTAATGTTCCATGTTACAGAGGTAGATGCAGCATACCATATCTTGCTGGGAAGGGCTTGGCAAAATGACTATGGGGTGGTACCCTCAGTCTTTCATCAGTGCCTGAAAGCTATCTGGAAAGGGAAAGAAGTGAAGGTACCAGCAACTCGGAATCCCTTTGGACCAGAGGAGGCACACATCACCGAAGCAACTTTCTTCGATGATGTCGCTGAAGAGGGAGAGAACCAGATCGCGAGGCCTGATTCCTTAAGACTAGCAAGCTGGAAGGAAGTGCAGGAAGATAAGTTTGTACCTGCAGAAAAAGTAAAGAAGAAGACCTCGGAACATGGAGAATGTTCCAAAGATATGAAGCCAGTCGTAGTGGACTTGGAGAAGGAAGGAAGAGAAGAGAAGAAAAGGCCAGCAAATCCTGAAGATGCCAGAAATATAATAAATGCCAAGCGGATAGCACAGTCCGAGGATGGCCAAAAGACAAAATGGGAGAGGGTTGTAAAACCCGACGGAAAGGTAGTGTTTCGATTATGACGGTGCAAGGGGGAAGAGCCCAAAGAAGCGTTCAAACCCAACAGCTCAGGAGGTGTCCCCCACTCCAGCAATAACGAAGGAGAAGAAGTTGTACAACAGAAGGTAGAACCAGCTCCAGAATGCTTTGAAGATAGGCCAAAACCTCAACAAAATGAATTAGAAGAAGTTGATTTGGCAACAGATGGAGGAACGCCGAGACCAACTTATGTCAACAAGGAGCTTGAGGCTAACCAGAAAGAGGAGCTCATACAACTACTGCGAGAGTATAAGGACGTCTTTGCTTGGAATTACGACGAGATGCCCGGAATTGACAAAGATCTTGTGGAGCACAATCTAAACATAAGTCCGGGAATGAAGCCAGTGAAGCAAGCACCTCGCAACTATGCACCCGAGGTCGAAACCCAAATAAAGGAAGAAATCAAAAAGTTACTGGAAGTAGGGTTCATCAAGCCAATCCAACATCCAACATGGCTTTCCAGCATCGTACCGGTAAAGAAATCAAATGGACAGCTACGAATATGCGTCGATTTCAGAGACTTGAACAAGGCATGCCCGAAGGATATGTACCCATTACCCAACATAGACACCTTGGTAGATGCAACGGCTAATCATGAGATGATGTCTTTCATGGATGGGTTTGTGGGCTACAATCAGATAAAGATGTCCATGGAAGATGCAGAGTTGACAGCCTTTCGTACCCCGTTTGGGAATTTTTACTATGTAGTAATGCCATTCGGATTGAAGAATGCGGGGGCAACTTATCAGAGGGCAATGCATGCTATATTTCATGACATGATTCATGATATAGTGGAGGACTATGTGGACGATGTGGTAGTGAAATCCAAGAAGGCAACAACTCATGTGGAGGACCTGAGGAAAGTGTTTGAGCGATGCCGAAGGTATAAGTTGAGGATGAATCCGAAAAAGTGCGCCTTTGGAATGACGGCTGGAAAATTCTTGGGCTTCTTGGTGCACAACAGAGGTTTAGAAGTGGACCCAGGCAAGGCAAAAGCAGTTACAGAGATGCCCCCACCAAAGACGCAAAAGCAGTTGAAGAGCTTTCTAGGGAAGGTCTCGTACATGAGAAGATTCATGCCAGCATTAGCCGAAGTCACAGAACCTTTCGGCAAATTACTAAAAGGAAAGGCACAATGGGACTGGGGGCAAGACCAACAACAGGCCTTTGAGAAAGTAAAAAGAATTTTATCTTCGGCACAAACGATGGTAGTGCCACAAAGAGGAATGCCGTTGCAGTTGTATATCACATCTACCAAGAAGTCTATAGGAGGATTGATCACGCAAGAGGTGGATGGAGAAGAGAAACCTGTATATTACATTAGCCGGATAATCAGAGGACCGGAAACCAGGTATTCACAAGTAGAGAGGCATTGCCTAGCGTTGGTGTTCATTGCGCAGAAAATGCGACATTATTTTCTAGCGCACGAAGTAATGATTGCAACAAAAACTGATCCGATCAGATACCTATTAACTAGGCCAGCATTAGTAGGAAGACCTGCTAGATGGATGATGATTCTTTCAGAATATGACATCAAGTGTGTAACACCAAAGGCAATCCGATGTCAAGCCTTGGCAGACCTGCTAGCTCAATTTCCAAACGGAGAATATGAGCCCCCTTCTGAGGATCTTCCGGGTGGAGAAGTGGAATCAATCGACTTGATGGATGAAGATCCAGAATGGTGGAGTTTGGCTTTTGATGGATCATCTGCAGAAGGTAAAGGCGGAGCAGGAGTGGTGTTGACCACCAAAGAAGGAAATGAAATATCCTTGTCGTACAAATTGGACTTCCCTTGCACAAATAATGAAGCAGAATACGAGGCGTTCATACTAGGATTATTAGCGGCTCAAGAATTGGGAGCCAAATATCTTAAAGTAAAAGGAGATTCAAACCTTATAGTGCAGCAGATAAAAGGTCAATTCGGAGTGAAAGAACCCATCTTGGCGCCGTATCGAACTGTAGCACAAAAGGTGATGGAAGCTTATAAGAAGGTGGTGATTGAATATGTGCCAAGAGGACAGAATAAACAACCGGATGCACTAGCAACAATAGCATCTCGAGTCTATATTCAAGGAGAAGACTTGAATGTGAAGGTAATGAAGAGAACCCTCCCAACCACGGTGCTAAACTTGTTCCCCAAAGACATGATAGACGATTGGAGATATGACATCTCCCATCAATTGCAAACTAAGGAAGGAACAATACCAATTGTAGAGCTACAAAAGTACAGCATCATCAAAGGTATCTTGTATCACAAAGAAGCAGATGGTGTATTGACACGATGCTTGGAGAAACAAGAAGCAAGTAAAGTCTTGCATCAGGTGCATGAAGAGAATTGTGGGTTTGCAGACATAGGTCTGTATCGTAGGTTGCAACGCCAAGGGTATTATTGGCCTGAAATGAAGAAGGCAGCAGATGCCCTACAACGGCACTGTGTTTCATGCCAAGAATACCCTGGGGAGGATGAATGTGCTTTCATTGATGATATAGTGGATTGGCGAATTCCTTATGTGAACTTCTTACAAAACGAGATTCTTCCAACCGAAAAGAAAGATGCAATTATAATAAAGAGGAAGTCGCAACGATTCTTCTTACAAAATGGAGAATTGTTCAGAAGAGGTTTCAATGGCAAGCCCCTACGGTGTCTAGAACTAGGCGAAGCCAGAGATTTGGTCTATCAAATGCACAAGGATGAACATCAAGGGGGAGCCAAGTTGTACAAACAACTTATCGATCATGGTTACTATTGGCCAAAGATGGAAGGAGATTGTCTAGAATTTGTCAAAAAGTGTCATATTTGTCAAATACATGGAAACCTGATACATGCTCCCGCCGTGGATTTGCGCACCTTAGCAACACCATGGCCCTTTCATACATGGGGAATGGATCTTATAGGTCCTGTACACCCTAATTCTAAGGGCAACATATGGATTTTAACTGCCACCGAGATGTACACAAAGTGGGTGGAAGCCATACCCTTGAAGAAGGCCACGGGACCAGCAGTGGTAAACTTTATCAAGGAGCACATCATTTGCCGTTTCGGGATCCCGAAGATCATTTTGTCCGACAATGGAACCCCCTTCATCAATAGAGACATCAAAAGTCTGATGGAAAGATACAGGGTGAAGCATTATAAATCATCACCCTACTACCCGAAAAGCAACGGACAAGCAGAAGCGACAAACAAAACCTTGATAAAAATCTTATCAAAAACCTTAGACGATCATCCGAAGAAATGGGCAGAACAACTACCAATAGCATTATGGGCATATCGAACTTCAAAAAGAAAGCCTACAGGCGAAACCCCATACGCTTTGGTTTATGGTGAAGAAGCTATCTTGCCCACCGAAATAGAAATACCTTCGGCTCGAATGAGACTTCGAAGCTTAGTCGAGGAAGAAAGCCGACCAGCCGCCCTAGAGGCCTTAGCTGACTTCCGAGACAAGGCTAAAGAAAAGCTTGAACGGTACCACGAAAGACTGCGACGACAATACAACACCGCGGTGGTACCACGACAAATTCTGGTGGGAGACCTGGTCCTCAAAACGGCAACTCAAGTTATGAGGGGGACCCCAACCACCAAATTTTACCCCAAATGGGAAGGCCCGTATAGGGTACGAGAGATCTCCGAAAGCGGATATTGCAAGATATCTCGTGTGGGATCAGATGCTGTCTCAGGCCCATTAAACTTGAAATGGGTAAAGAAATATTACACATGAGAAGAGCATCACAAAAGTTATACTTTCAACTTCAAAAGTAATCGAGGAACCTGACTTACAGCCCTCGAAAGTTACACTTTCAACTTCAAAAGTGATCGAGGAACCTGACTAACAGCCCTCGCAAGTTACACTTTCAACTTCAAAAGTGACTGAGGCACCTGAGTATAAGCCCTCAAACCCAAAAGTTACGCTTTATCTTTAAAAGTGAAGAATGTTATGCTTTATTCGATAAAAGCAAGAAAGTTATACTTTATCTCTAAAAAGTGGCAAACGTTTTGCTTTCTTCGATAAAAGCAAGATTTATTATATGAAACGTTATGCTTTCCGTCAAAAGCAATTTTTTAGCAATAAATTGACAAACTTTCACATATACGCGAATGTTTAATTTAAAAAAAAAAAGAGTATGAATTCAAGTGTTGGTTTGTGAGAAATATATGTATCTTTGACAAAATTCATGTTTTCTTATAACATCTATTGTTGTCTTGGAATATTAATTTGAATAACTTGAGATTCAATAATAAAAAATTGAGTTTTAAGGAATCATTCAAATTAAAGGCAATCAACAAAGTTAAAGAAACCACGTTCTGATAAATGAAATATGTGTGAATGAGTTTCTGAAACAGGAAATTGAAAAAATAAACTACTACAATAAGTTATGATCTAAAGGCCACGACATATCAAAATGAAGAGGAGGCACAACTAAAGCTTCCAAGTCAGCAACGGCAGCATCTCGAATCTTAAGATTTGCAGCTTTCAGCTCCCTAACCTGTTGGGTAGTCGCCTCTAAGTCCCGGCACTGACGCTCTACCTCCTGAAGTTTTGCCTCTAAGTCCCGGCACTGACGCTCTACCTCCTGAAGTTTTGCTTGTAAGTCCCGACGCTGGCCTCTTAAATTTTGAGACTGGCTCTTCAATCTGTTTGCGGCATCACCAAGCTCAGAAAGCTGCACTGAAAAGGATTCATCTTCACATTTACGTACAGCAACCTCCGAACGTAGTGAAACAAGGTTAAAACTCGACTTGAGAAGATCCAACCTATCACGAAAAGGAGACATATCAACACCTACGGCTGCAAGGTCATCTACATCATCGCTAAACTTCTTCAAGTCCTCAACTCGCAAGGAATATAAAGAAAGAGTATGCAATCCAAGAATAAGGCCTGCGAGCTGATCTAGAAAGAGGGTTTGGGTGGAAGTTGTCTTAATAATCAGCCGGTCAAGAATCTGCGGGAACCGAGCTAGGAGACGCTCCAGACTTTCCTGACTAGAAGACGATATCTGGAAACCCCTCCAAGAAATAAGATCCCCACTTGGATTAAAGGAAGCTCTAGCAGGAGCTACTTTAGAGGCCACCATAGAATTTGTCGAGACCAGGGATGGAGGAGCAGAAAGATGTTGTACAGCTAAGGATTCCTCGAAGCCTTGGTCACCTGGAGGATAACCAAGGTCACTATCCGAATGGAGAACAGCAAATAACGCGAGTGCCTCAACGGGCAAAGGCAAATCTTTCATTCTCTCGTTCTGAAAACAAGATGTCAAAGCACAATACATTATAAAAAAAAAAGAGCAAATGAAATTCATCTTCAAGACAAATCACTCATGGATTAAAGAAGGATACTCACAATATAGTCAATGGAAAAGGAGTCGGGAGATGCCACAGAAAGGGGAATGTCATTCATCCCATCCAAAGTACTATTAACAATGCCCTCCCGAGCAATCACCACCTAGGTAGAATCCTTCTGGGGAGGATGAACATCACCAATAGTTTCAGAAGGATTCTCCCTCGGGGAAGTAAGAGTCTCATCAACATCTTCAGACTCATCATGGGGAGGATGAATAGGAAGGTTTAAAGAAATTGCTGTATCACCCACAGCAGGACTCGAGCTTACATCAGACAAAGTATCCTTAGCATCCAGACTAACACAATCGTCGCGAGGAGTAGATGACTCAATATCAACAAGGATCGGTTGGACGGGGTCACGATTAGTGGAAGCCGCCGCGGAAGCCGCCGCGAAAGCCGCCGAGGAAGCCTCATTTGAAGTACTATACATTAACCCAAGAGGAACATCATCATCATCTTCATCAACCACGGTAACCTAAAATAAAAAAAAAATAATAATAATAATAATAAAGGAAATAATTACTCAATGATATGTGAAAGCAGTAATACAAGGGATGAAAGAAAATTGAGAATAGTACGACAAATTACCAAATTTCTACGACGCTTCTTAATCGGATCCTCGGCTGCCGGGATACTAGGATCAACATTATCGAGAGGGCGTTTTGCTAATGGCTTTATGATAAGCCTGATAGGAGGACGACTGACTGGAACCACGGCAGAAGCAATAGGAGGAGCTATCTCAGAATCAGTAGTAGTAGCTGCTCTCGTTTTAGAACGAGTAACTCTCATCTCCTCGGCATCAGAGGATCCCGGGGGAGGAGCTAGAGAGGACACCCGAAATGGAGCCCGTGGTGGAAGACTCCTGGAAGTAGTGGGAACCTGTGATGGAATGATCTGCTTAGGGGGAGACGACTTAGGCATCAAAATGTCACGCTCAGCCAAGCGGCTACTGGCTGGCCAAAGTGCTGAGCGAACATTGGGCTTGGGAGAGCATAGCAGCCGGCCCCATTGAAGACGTTGTGAAATAGAGACCGGCAATGAACAAATCAAGGTATCATCCTCCCATCTTTTAAGGTTGACTTGCCAGTAATTACGTTCTCCAGAGGTATATCGCCCGCTTCGGGAGTCATCTGGTATGACAAAAGGAAGGGGTCTATGGGGATCACTTGATGGCCTCGGAAATGCCCATGTAAAAGAGGAGGAAGTAGAGACGAAATTGAGAAGAACATCCTCATAATTCCCCCGGCAGGTGTGACCGAAAGGGCGTTCCTGGTCGTATCCGAATTGTCTCATGACCCTGTGAGGAGAATATAGTACAGTACCAAAACTATTATTCTCAAGGAAATATGGAAGCTCTGTGGACCGAAGGAAAACGAACCAAGACAGTGCGGAGCCACTCAAACTATTTCTGCTGAGGTTGGAGAAGGTACGAAATTTATGCTTGTAGAAGTGAGGTAGATGACCGCAACCCCCTGAAACGACGGTATAAGGACGAGCAGTGAAGCATGAATAATCATCAAGGAAATGTCGCAAATCCGTACTGTCAGGACTAGAACGGTGATCAATCCAGCGTAGCATGCGAGGAATGATGTTGCGTGGTGGGAGAGAATGAGATTTTTTCTTTCTTGTAGAAAGATGTTCAAGATCGGAATAGCCCGGAAAGCGCTCGAAAAGAAAGATCTGAAGGAAGGAGCATGGAATGAAGCAACTGACATCATACCTGAGTAAATAAAAAACAAATATATATATATATATATATATATATATATATATATATATATATATATATATATATATATTATAGAAAAGGTTGAAGGAAAAGAAAGGCAGTTTGAATGACAATTAAATATAAAATATGAAAGTGATTACCTCCCAACAGATTCTTTCATGGCAAGGGTTGTTTCGTCTAGGCGACGATATAAGGTCCCTAGGAAGAGAGGAGCAAGGGGAATCTCCGAGCCTCGGGATAACAATGCCGCCAAACTAAATATACGGGCAGAAGGACCGTCTATGGGAGACCCAGGGAAGATGAAACGGGACAACCACATAACTAGATAAGCTGCCAGAGAAAAGGGGCAAGTCTCTTCACGGAAGGCAAGAACAGACTTATCGTAAACTGAGCTGTTCCACTGGTTGGTCTTGTAATCACGGAAGAAATAGCGCACCCAGGATAACCAAGAATTCTTTTGCCGACCTGAACTCTCGAAATCCGGAAGGAGCGTATCACCCTTGAAGCGGGAAGTGAAGTGGTAAGATTGCCTGAAGGCTTCCATCAAGTAGGCAACGCATTCGTTATCTCTAGTGGACATGTTAGAAGGGCCGCAGGAGTTCGAAGCAACAATGGGAAGGCTACAAGACGAGATTCAAAAAAAAAAAAATAATAAAATAAAATAAAAATAAATATATATATATATAAAAAAAAAATGAGAATGAATGAAAGGAATAAAAGAAGAAAACTTACTGGTAGAGGGCATAAACATCCTCTAGAGTAGGGGTGAATTCCCCCCAGGCAGTGATGAATGTGCAAGTAGAGGAACACCATCGTGAGATCAACACAGTAAGTGCGTTATGATCCTGGTAAATTCGTAGGTCTCTACACAGTTGAACACAACGAAAGATACTCGCATTCTTCAGTATTTCCACATATTCAGCGTTGTCAAGGATCTCGTCGGTCCAATCTTGCCATCCTTGAATGCGAGCAGATGAATCTGACAGGAAGCGAAGGGGACTGAATGGGTACTCTTGCTTCTCTATGCATAGGCGGGGAATACAATCGGCATGAGGAAAGTCATCCCAACCTCCAGAAGCTGGGGCATACAGAAACAAGCCTTCTTTTTCTGGGGGTGGAAAACTCGTACGGTCATAGTCTCTAACTCTATCCCAAAAGACGTCAGAAGGACCAAAGAAGGGGCTCTCCCCCAATCAGTGATGAATGGGGATTCATTGGGAGTTCTTAGTTCTGCAGAGCATTCGGGAGAGAAGGCCTACAAGCAAGGGGAAGTTCATTATAACAATTGTAAGGAAAGCATATCAAGAATGTCAAGTAAACTATATGAACACGAAGTACTCACCATAGCAATAAGGAGCGAACGTCCAATAGTTGAGCTTCAAAACACCTGAAAACAAGAAGAAACAATGTCAGAAAGATTGAAGGAGTACATTTATGCAAGAAAAAATTCCCGAAAATTTTCAAAAAAAACTTCGGACAGCCAAAATCCATCCTTCGGAGCCTTTTTTGGACTTAAAACAGCATAGGTCATGGCAACGCGATGAGTTTTGAAGGGCTCGTCGATACGGTCGTTTTGATATATTATAGGCCCCAAAACTCCAAATGACGCTTCTAATAGTAGAGGCTCGTCGTCCCAAACTTCATTTTTTCGTCCAAAAACGTGAATTTCTGCCTAGAGTTCACCCCCTAGGGTTCGGCCCCCCTAGGGTTCGGCCCCCTAGGGTTCGGCCTCCCTAGGGTTCGCCCCCTAGAGGTGCGGTCATCTGGAGTGGTTTCGTAGCATGCAAGCATATCAATTTTTCTCTTTTCGCGTTTTCGTCAAGGAAAAATGTAAAGCCACACTTCATTATCCGAGGAAAAAACCAAGATGTACTCAAGGTATTAGGGCTCGGAAGTTCAAAAAAAAAAAAAAAAAAAAAAAAAAAAAAAAAAAGGCTCAGCCCTAGGGTTCGGCGCCCTATAGGGCTCGGCTCCTATAGGGTTCGGCCACCACCTAGGGGCTGCTCCTTCAAAAAAAAAAAAAAAAAAAAAAGGCTCAGCCCTAGGGTTCGGCGCCCTATAGGGTTCGGCCACCACCTAGGGGCTGCTCCTTCAAAAAAAAAAAAAAAAAAAAAAAAAAAAAAGGCTCAGCCCTAGGGTTCGGCGCCCTATAGGGTTCGGCTCCTATAGGGTTCGGCCACCACCTAGGGGCTGCTCCTTCAAAAAAAAAAAAAAAAAAAAAAAAAAAAAAAAAAGGCTCAGCCCTAGGGTTCGGCGCCCTATAGGGTTCGGCTCCTATAGGGTTCGGCCACCACCTAGGGGCTGCTCCTTCAAAAAAAAAAAAAAAAAAAAAAAAGGCTCAGCCCTAGGGTTCGGCGCCCTATAGGGTTCGGCTCCTATAGGGTTCGGCCACCACCTAGGGGCTGCTCCTTCAAAAAAAAAAAAAAAAAAAAAAAAAAAAAAGGGTTCGGCGCCCTAAGCTTCGGCGCCCTATAAGGTTCCGCCTCCACCTAGGGGGGTTGTCTCCTTCAAAAAAAAAATGATGAAAAAGAAGAACAGAGGCTAAGGTTCGGCCCTATTGGGCTCGAACAGATATGGATTATTCCCTCATACCTTTGAGATCCTGTTGCTCTATCGAATCAACTGCTTGGGATGAATGACTGATCTTTCACCTAATCAGAAGCAAGACATGCGGCGAGGGATTATGAATAGAGACTTCTTACTTCTCCAAAATAAAGATAAGTAAAAAGTTTATATTTTTTCGAAAAGAATAAGATTAAAGCTTGATTTTATTCCCAAGAGAAGAATAAGATTAAAGCTTGATTTTATTCAAAAGAGAAGAGATGATTTTCGAAAATGGCTCATATATATATATATATATCAAATAAATAAAGATTTGGGGTTTAAAATAAAGAAAGATTGGATTTTATTTCCAAAATCCAAAATATTTGATTTCATTTTCAAAATAAAGAAAGATTTGATTTTATTTCCAAAATAAAATCCAGTCTTTGATTTCCAAAATAAAATTGAGATTTAATTTTATTTGGTTTGATAAAAAAAGAAAGATTTTGTATACCCAAAATAATAAAAATTTCTTTTATTTATTGAATGCTATTTGATTATTTTTCTTGTTTTCAATTTCCAGAAAAAATAAATAAATAAACAAATCCAAGGGTTTGGCTCACGAGTATTTTTCCTTTTACTAGGACCATGGTCTTCAAGACCCGTGAAGTGAAGTCACGCAGAATCGTCTAAAAGTTGAAAGTGTTCTTGCGCGATCATCTATTTAGAAATGCGACTCTCGCGCAGGGGGCAAATGTGGGCCCATGTGCAAAATTAGGGTTCACATGACCTAATTAAATTAAATGCACAATTAGGGTTCCACGACCTCATTAAATGTGCAAGTTAGGGTTCGCATAACCTAATGGAATGAAGATGAAAAAGTCAGAAATAAATGTGCTAGACCGGGAGAAGTCTCCACGTGTCCCGAGGCGGAAGGCTCGTGGAGGCGGCTCATTTTGGGAATTGATTGAGGGATTGGATTGGTGGCTAGAAGGACAGGGCAATATGGGCATTACTCTAAGGACTAAAGGGTATTTCTGAAATTTCCCTGAAGGCATGTGCCTTGCACATGACTACTTTCCAGAATACCCTATAAATACCCCTTCCATTCCATTTGGAAAGGGGACTGCTCTCCGGACACAAGACTCGGACTCTTTTAGTAGCTTAAGGCTCGGATATTCCACCTAAAAAGCACTAACAAGATTCGAACACTCTCTCAACTCGAAGAACCGAAGAAGGCTCTTGGAATCCCAATAACCCTAACACGGTTTCCGGATTCTAGGGGTTCTGCCACGCGTCGTTGGAGTAGTCGCCCACCTGTCGTTCTCCCCTCTACAATCAACCAATCAATTCCGTATTCTTCGTGGATTTCTCTCCTCCTCAGCCAACACGAAACCCTAAGCGAGCAAGGCGCGATTTCCTTGCCCACACAACCCAAAATGAATGATGTATACTCAATTTTGGGGGCGTCACATATGATGCAATTTATTGGAAAGTTGGTTTCTCCCCTCACTTGTCGGTTACCATACTTGTCCTGTATTTCTAATAACACGTCAACCCTTTAACAATATTTTTGAACTTTATATGGTGATATATATCGCCCTATATATATATATATAAGACTTTATATGATCATCAAATATATATTATTTAATTTAAAATATAATAATTATAAATTAAAAACATAACTCTCTCACCGTAATATAGTGTTTTAGTATGAGGGTTATATTTTTAAATTATAATCGTCAAATCTTACTATAAACATTGTTAAATTTGATGGTCATATAAACTCTATAGATCTAGACACCATTTTATATAAATCAGGTCTCTCTCTCTCTCTCTCTCTCTCTCTCCCTCTCTCTCTCTCTCTCTCTATATATATATATATATATGTGTGTGTGTGTGTGTGTTTGTATACATGTATGTATATGTATATAGTTATATACGTACTTTCACTCATTATTGGAGAATAATGTATATCCTTTTTGTATGAGATCAAGTTCATGCTAGATGATGGACAAGTAGTTGTTCAACCACTAGATAATATATATTTGGATTATAGTTTTACTAGCACACATATATTATAACCTATACCAACCTCTCTTATATATATATATATATATATATATATATATATATATATATATATATATATATATATCAGTCTGCTTTTTCACCGAAATGAAAAGAGCGAATTAATTAAGAACGAATCGGCTATAGTGACAGTTTTTTTCGTAGAAAGTCGATTTTTTATGTTATAGCAACGAAAAAATCCGTCACTATAATCAGTTCGCTCCCTCTAGTTCGTTAAAGAAAATCGGATATACATATATATATATATATATATATATATATGTGTGTGTGTGTGTGTGTGTGTGTGTGTGTGTGTGTGTGTGTGGATTTTAGTACTCTAGTTTAAAGTTTATTTACAGTATTTAGTTGTAGCATGCATGTATATATGTATCCATTGAATAAATTTTAAATATAGAAAGTAGGGGTGACAATGATAATTGGACAGCCAACCACATTGGAGATTGCTTGCATGCATACATATGACAGCAAATTAAAGAGAAGAAGAGGAGATATTTGGCATTGGGCCATGCATGATTAATTGGGGACCTCTCTCTCTCCATTGACTTATACCCGACGTGCATGCTTGGGGCAGAGGTATGAATAGCCAATAATTAAATTATTTATCCAAATATTTTTCAAGAAAATATGGAACCGATATCTATATTTACTTTTTTTTATGATCAAATATTAATCAAAATTTCCTTACAACATACATAAAGACAATTAAATGAATTTTTGTATAAAATATTAAACTTAATACTTTACGGTAAAACGTCAATAAGAAAATATTATTTCAGTATCCTTAATTATAAATCACCAGACTATAGTAATTCCTTTTAATAAGAAATTGAAATTGATCAAATTATATTATAATTAATCACATTCATTATTTATTTACCTGCATGCATGTAAATAATAAAAATGGAGAAATGGAAACGTTTAAAGAAAGCATATGAAAAACGTTCCATAAATGCAGACCTCAACATGGCTGTAGGCTGTAGGTTAAAAATACCACATAATTTGTTGTGGCTAGTCATGTGCAAATATGACAAATTTCTTGTCCTTTTTTGCATTTATTTATATCAGAAGCACTTCAATGGTTAGGATATACGTGGACCAAAAATTTCCAACTAAAGTTAAGGACAACAGAATATAATTAAGAGTTTTAAATTTTTTATACAATTATATGATAATAAATAAGATAAATTGTATTTAATTAATGGCATAATTACATGAAAATATATTCAATTAATATGACTATGTCACTTTATTAAAGGACAACATTTAAAAAAAAAACATCAATACTACTTCCATCCTATAATAACTGTCGTTTTAAAAGGAAATTCTTTTTCCAATTTATTTGTCGTTTACAACTTTCTAGGAGGATAAATTATTTACTTTTCTATATCACCCCTACCTTCTCTCATTGTCTCAAGAAATTTTTCCCTTGTATTAATAGTTTTCAACTTCCCATAAAGGGGTAGTGATGAAATTTCACACCAATTTTAATTAATAAATGATAGCACTAAATAATTTTCTTAATCCATGTGCATCAAGCTAAAGCGACAGTTATTATAGAATGGAGGGAATAATATTTATCTGATCGACAATTGAAAGTCGTAATTTGGATGAAGCAGCTCCTAAAGGGAGAAGCCGGTCCTCCCTAAGGGAGTAGGAGCGCAACTCAGAAGGGTTTAAGCAGTTATGTGCGCGTCCCCTCGTGAACGTCAAAAACACGAGCACGAGCAATCTATTTCAAATTTTATCTTTTTGTCGAATTTAATATAATACTAAATAGAAGTAAAGTAATTCATAAACATCCGGTTAGGATCCATCTAAACCATCTCATTATTTATATGATTCAACATGCCGGTCATTAAACAACTTATTAGAAATATAAAACTGAGGGAAAATTTTTAGACATTAATTATGTGTTTTGAGATATTATACAATCAATTAAAAAAATAGAACATAAACATTCGTAATATATATATTATTTTCCATCAACTCCATTTCAAACATGGATGGTGAGTTTTTTGCCAACAGGATGGCCTACTTAAATTATAATTTAAATCATGAGAAAATTTTACTTCTTAGACTTTAATGTCAAACAACTATTTAAAAAAAGAAGAAGTAATCCTTTTAACTTTTTCCCTTTTTCTCCCTTTTATTTTAACTTTTTAAAATATTTTTTATTCAAAAATTCTTGACCACCAAATTCAGAAGACTATTATTTTTTCTTCCATAGAATACTATTGCAATTCAATTCTAGATATATATTCATTCTACTGCTTAAGAAAACTCTAAAAAATTTATACCTTTAATCTTCTGTAAGGCTTCCTGAATTCTAACATTTTACTGATGGGTAAATTCAAACTTTTCACTTTACACAATCAGAAAAGAGACTTTTATTACAAGACTATATTATCTTTAGTCTAAAAAATTAAAATTTTTAAGCAAACACTTCAAATAAATTGTGCAATCAAAATATACAGTTGGGTTGGAGAAAAAAGAAAACTTCTCAAAAAAAAAAACTTCAAATTTGTGTAGAAAATTTTGAAATGGGGGCCCCACTCTTCTTTGACTCTAATTCCACCATTGTAAAATTTGAACTCCGAAGAAATTAATCCAATATATCTAATAAAATACAACTGATTTTGAATTTTTCGCTCATTCTAATAAGTCATCTGGGCCGTTTAAAGTTTGAAATAAATCTTACCGTTCATGTAGTGCCGGAGGAGGAACGGAACACAACTAGTCATGTATATAGGGAGGGTTGCATGTGATGTAGCACCATCTTTCTTGGGATTATATTAAACAATAATTTTAGGGGGATATTGTTAATTGACATTTCTAGTGATATTTTTTTTTTGGTTTTTTTTTTATAATACCTCTCAAAAAATGTATAGTTTTTATTTTAATTAAATTTTTTGTAAAAAATAGTGTTTTAGGTGTAATTTGAATACATACATACATACAACCCTGTTTCTTGTATGTATCCAAATTACACCTAAAACACTGTTTTTTACAAAAATTTCGGTTGAAATAAAAACTATACAATTTTTGAGAGGTACTACAAAAAAAAATAAAAAAAAAATATCGCTAGAAATGTCCCAAAAAAATGTCACCCTAGAAGGACTATATTAAAACCAACCTTTTCAATATACTACTTGTTAGCTCATGATTGGTCCAGAATGCACCTAATTTGCCATAAACCATGTTAACAATTTGTATCAATCTCAAGAAAAATAAATTATGCCAAAGAAAGGAAAACAAGTTAGGCCAACAAAAAGAAAGATGAATTGTAACTATAATATATATATATATATATATATATATATATATATATATATATATATATATATATATATATATATATAACTTATGCACTCACTCGTTTTTAAATTAAAAAATCAATATTAATTTTTCAAAAAATTAATTTAAAATATTTTGTAAAATCAAAATTGATATGAATTAATTTTTATTTTTTAAAGACAATTATATTAATTTTAAGTTATATAAAGTATAGTATAAATTATAAAATTAATTATTATCAATCTTAATGAATTATGTTAATTTTAAATTTAAAAATCTCTCAAATTAAAACTTAAAAGTCAATATAATGAACCCTAGGAGTATTTCAACAATTCTTTTGAGGATATTTGTCTTTGCAAATATTTACTTTATTTTTAAATTGTTTATATTATTAGAATATTTAACTTAGATAAAGTGCTGGTTAAAGGAAATAAAGAAAAATATATATTAAAAAAAGGGAAAGGAAATGAAAGTTTGTGATTTATTTTAGTTGACTCTATTCTATTACTCTTTGCTTCCAATTATATTCAATACATTAATTTTTTATCCAACATATTTGTTAATATTATTCAAATATGTTAATAAATACTCCTTGTAATTAGTTCTCGGATGTATTTTACCATCAAATTTATAGTTAAAAAAAATACAAATTTATATTTTTACGAGTAAATATGTTAGTTTCATAATATGGACTTTACTTATTATTCATATATGAAAAAAAAATTGTTGAATTAAAAATTTAACATAGAAAAATTTTAATTCCAAAAAAAATTTATGTTCCTTAACTATTGAAAAAAGTATCAAATAGTAAAAAAAAAAAATAGCAAAAAAATAAATAAATTTTATTTTAAATTTTAAATCAAATTGCAGTATCTTTCTCTTATGTTAACTTTGAAAACAGAGCACAGTAGTGTTTGCATACAATTAGAGGTCTAGCAGAACAGAGGAGTTGGTCAAATAACAGTCTGAATACTTTCTTTCTCTTACGTTTTCAATTGGGTTCAAATACAATTTCTTTCATTCTCATTTTTGTATTGCATACAAAAGTCTTCTTCTTTATATTCTATTCAGGGGGCTAGCTTTGCGTTGCCCTGCTTTTCTTAGATCTTTAGGAAACATATTTATATGAAGATGTATACATAGGTTTGGTGTTTTTTTACCTACCCTTTAACTGAATCTCTCCATTTCTCCCACTCCCTCTAATCATTTCAACTGTCTTTCTTAGCTAATCTTTTTCCGGGTACTGTTTTTTCCCTCTGCAAATTATCAGCATTCTGACTCTGTTTCAGTTTTATTTATGAAGAGCTGGTCATCTGTTTCTCACTTGTATATAAGTTCCGTTTGGTTTAGGTGCTATTTAACTTTTTTGTTGGGGAAAATTGGTAATTTATTGGCATGTTTGTCTTCTAGTTAATGGGTGTTTTTTTTTAATATCTTAAATTTGGAATTTTGAGGGGTATCTGTTTATGGGTTTTTTTTTTGTTCGATCTTGAATATTGGTTTTTCTGATTTTCTCTCCTTGTTGTGACTGGTTGGGTTTGTTGATTTTCACTTCTTCTCATATATTTGTTGATTTTTGGGTTTATTATATCACAATAGTGGTGTTTGATGATAATGGTGATTGTTTAAGGTTCACTTTCAATTCCCAGTTTTGAAATTTATGGGTATTTTGGATGTTGAATTATTTGTTTTGGGGGTTATTTATCTTATGTGATTTTTGATGTAGTTTTAGGATTTCAAATTTTTACCACTCCAACTAGCTATAGGACCCAGTTTTGGTTTGTTTCTTGTTCATATAATTTTCTTTTCTTCAGTTTCCTTTCAGCTTTTACTAATAACTGGTTTTATGTTTTTATTGCAGCGGGTTACACTAACCAAGAAGGGGTTTAATCATTGATTTGAAAGGGGGAATTTTGTTACTTAATTTTAGCTTTTATTCTGCAAATGCTAAATTTAAGTAGGTCAAGAAATCAGTCAAGGGTTAATCGATCTATATCTTTAGGAGGTAATTTAACATTGCTTTTTGTTTCAACATCTGTTCTGCAATTGTCGTTCAATATTGGGAGTTAATTTATCCTTGACCTTGAGGCATCCATATCGTTTTGTTTCCTTCTGTTCTTCCATTGACATGTATCCTAGCAAATAGTAGTAGTTTGCATCTGCGTGCAGCTACTGATTATGCTATTCTTAACTGCACAATTGACCTCTTTGTTTTTTATTTTCCAGTTTTTCTGGCTCCGACACGATTTACTTGTTTTAATCTTGTTTTTAGAGCGTTTTTGAGATTGAATTAGTTTTTCGTTTTGCTTGTAGGCATGGACTACATGGATCCAAAGAAGAAGAGCAATTTTGTAGGAAAAATTCTTTTGACTGCCGCCTTAACAGCATTATGCATTATTGTGCTCAAACAATCTCCAAGTTTCACCACCCCAAGCGCAGTAACTCCCTCATCTCTTTATTCATTCAGTACTCTTAATCTCAAGAGAAGAGAAAACGTTTTGACTACCATGATTTTCAATTAATTTTATTTCTACCTACTAAAAATGGGAGACTATATATGTAAACACAACATTCATTTGCTTATATTGATCCTATTTTGTTCCTATTTTGTTAAGTTCATTATGGGTACTTTAATTTAGTGGTTGACATAGAAATGTAAAAGTACTTCAGAGCATCAACATTCACTTTCCTATATACGGCAAGTGGGTAAAATTATATTGCTGTCATTACATCGCTCGGCTGGTTGTGAACTCAATAATTTTATTTAAGACTTTCATTGATGAAATGATGCCTGGCCAAGGAGCCCCTTTCTAGAGGCTTTTAGATTGGTTTTGGTACCACACTCCTATAATTGCCCAATTCAACAGAAGTAGTGCAGTACTTTACATTGCTGTCTCTAGAGCAGCTTTTGACCTTATTTTAGGGCAATAAGTTAGCATTTTAATTTAGTCTGGCTTGTTAGTTACAACTTGCAAAGCTATATAGGCATCCTCAATGTCAACATTATGGTGTTAAATACTAGAATGTAAAGTCTCTTATCCAAATATGTCACTATTTGGTTAAGACACTTGGAAAATTATCCACCTTATGCCACCAAGTCTCTCTTGTTCATGTATGCAAACTACTTTAACCTATGTTTCCCGAATAGCGGTTCGATACAATACAGGAACAAAAACAGAAAGCGTCACATTTCATGGTTCAGAGTACGTACGGTAAGGGAAGGTTTCTTCGGCTCGTTTGGTCGGTAAATAATATGTTTATCTGAAACATGGTATGCTACGAAGACTTTCTTAAAAGATCTAGTTAAATCTAATTAAGTTGGTGTCAATATAAACATTTTCAAGAGGGTACACCATGCTAGCCTTTATTAAACGCCCAGTCACCCACAAGGCGCTCACTTGGCAACACTAGTTGTCATTTTTAGAGTTTTTTTATATATCTAGTAGTGTTTTAGATAGAGCATTCTATATTTATTTATGTGATAATTAATATCTTAGATATTTTGGAAGATATTTATTTATGTGAGAACTAATATCCTACATAGTTTGGAGGAGTGCTATAGATAGGCGATTTTTAACCCTTCATTAGTTTTGACCCTAGCCATTGTTTCTAAGGCCTAGTGACTATATAAAAATGCCCCTCATTTGCAAAATCATAAAATATAATTGTAATCAGTAGTTCATAATATTTAATGTTTTGGAAAACAAGTGTCCCATGTTTTGGAACAACATTGGGCGTTCATACCAAAATGCAATTTGCTAAAATGTTGGAATTTTTAGCAACACTGGTTTTAACTAACCATTCACCCAAAAAATCACCTGAGTTAGGCAAAGATTTACTTAGGGAAATCTTTGAAAGCCACCAATGTAATGGTCTTTTCAGTAATTTGTCTTGTAGTCATTGTTTGCTCTCATAAAGATTTGAAAAGGCAGCCCACCATTTAGCTTTAACATAGTTTTGTGCAAATTGACCACAAACAACAGCTTACACATTATTAGATAAAGTTGACGATAATTTAAAGCACCATTAGTTCTTTGGGTTTACAATTTGGTGTCCTTCACCTCTAGCTAATATAGTTTTGTGCAAATTGACCACAAGCTTACACATTATTAGATAAAAGCACCGTTCCTTATTTATTTTTTCTTCTGTTCATTTTCCACTAAGCATATTATTCATTATTTCTATATGTTTTCTGTTCCATGTTTACTTATGTGGCTGTTGGCTGCAAGAAGATTTAGGAAACAAAATATATACTTAATTGGTGCGACTTGAATATATTGGAGTTGATGTTATCTTTTGTCTTTTTAACTACTACTACTACATCAGTTACCATGTCTTTCATATCTGATTGCTTTCTCTCTCTTTTTTTCTCCCAAGTTCTCTCTCCATGAAGCAGGGATTACACATGTTCTAGTAACAGGAGGTGCCGGATATATTGGTTCTCATGCTGCACTACGCCTTTTGAAAGATTCACACCGTGTGACTATAGTGGTACGTCTCTTCTCAACATGTATTAATAACATTCACTTATGCTATGTTTGGATTGAAGGAATAGAATGGAGAGTGGAATGATTCATTCCATTCTAGTTAGAATGAGTTATTCCATACTCTTCCTCCCCCAAAGAATAAAATTCATAAATTTAAATTTGGGAGAAATAAAAATGGTTCAATCCATTCTAATCGCAACCAAACACATTTTTTTCATTCCATAGAAATGAGTCATTTTATTCCCACCTTCATTACTCCAATCCAAACGTAGCATTATAATATGCAATGTGCCTCCTTTAGTAAGGAAAAAGCTTGAAAAGCATACTTGCTTTAACAACAGAAAGAGGTTCCTTCAGCGGTTCAGTACATGACTATGATTTGAATGAGATTGCAAAGAAATTAATTTTTTTTTAACAGGACAATCTTTCTCGGGGAAACCTAGGTGCCGTAAAAGTTCTTCAAGAACTATTTCCAGAACCTGACAGACTTCAATTTATATACGCCGACTTGGGGGATGCGAAAGCTGTATCCTGATCATAATTTACTGATATAATGGACAAGTAATTAAGTGATGTCGAAATGATCAAACATGAACTATAAATCTTGTTTCCTTAATCAATATTTTAGGTTAATAAAATATTTTCAGAAAATGCATTTGATGCTGTGATGCATTTCGCGGCAGTAGCATATGTTGGAGAGAGTACCCTTGATCCTCTTAAGTAAGTAACTACTACTCCTTTAATAATTGTCTTAATAAAGTTGCCTAATATGAGTCTTACTAAAGTTGTTAGTGCAATATATGTTGTTGAAGCCATATGAGTTATTGGAAACTTGTATTTAGTAGCGAACTCTGACATGTTGATATTGTATGATGACTTTGCGCCTAGATTAACTCTTCTTCATTCAATTTCAAATTGAGTTCTCAATATTTTTGATGTCTCTACCCTTCAAAGTCAATGAAGATCAAGTTAGATCTGCAGCTGTTAATGCTCTTGATGTGGCAATTCTAGTTCTTCTTCCTGAGTAACTTTAGAGAGATTCCTAAATATTTCTGTCTCCCAAATCAAATTACCTACTTCAAGAAAATTAACGGACAAAAGAAAAATCTCCTAGAATTCTCTATAGGGCCATACTGAACCCCTTGTTTATGATCTTTAACTGTAAACTGTACATGCATTACCCTAATCTTTCCCTGTTTCACAAAATCCCACCCCCAAAGTGAGAATTTTCCACCAACAAAAACTGTCAATGGGAATTCAAGTGCTACTTTTGGAATTTTTTTCGCAACCCATTACAGGTTCAACCAATCTTAGTTCAGTTCCTGGTCTGATCATAATGCCTAATATATTTATTCCGCATTTTATAGCATATATATTCTAATCATTTTAACTAGGAGGTGTAAAAATTGCAATAGGTATTCTTCTTTTTGTTCTGTTTATTAAATTAATTTATGTGACAATTCAGGTACTACCACAATATTACATCAAATACCCTAGTTGTGTTAGCGGCTATGGCAGCACATGGCGTGAATACTCTGATATATTCAAGTACGTGTGCAACATATGGGGAGCCTGAAAAGATGCCAATTACAGAAGAAACTCCTCAGGTGAGGTTCTAACGATGTTTTCTGCTTACAGAGATTACAACGCTATGGTTTGTTATGTCTAGTTCTATACGAAGCAGTTAAAATCAGAACTGGTGTGCACAACTTTTATTTGATTGGACTTGTATTATAAAACAGCTTATTTTTTATGTTACTTGGTGCAGCTTCCAATTAATCCATATGGAAAAGCTAAGAAGATGGCGGAAGATATCATCTTGGACTTCCATAAGCACTCGAACATGGCTGTCATGATCTTAAGGTAGATCTTGGGCTACATTGTTGTTATCTTAAGGAATCCCTTGGTCATTTTGTCATTTCTTTTTATTGACAATGGAAATGCTGCAAAAGATAAAGCAGGCTCCTTCATCTAAACAGCAAGCTACTTTTACGTGTTTCCCATTCAGAGGTGTATAAATTATAGGAATTTTAATCGCCTCATCTCCAACTTATGAAGATCTATCTCTACCCTAAATTCCCTGTGCCGGAGGCTTTTAGCTTTTCTATAATTCATTGTCTAAGAGTGAGGTTTTCTTCTTATGCTTTTTCCCTGCTAATCCCTAATTTTAGTTAGTTCATAAACTCTGCCTCTTGTTCATCCTGGAAGAAGAGTTTCTTTCAAGAAATTGAGAAGCAAACTTTTTAGTTTTTATTTTTTGCTACTTAGATATATATATATATATATATTTCAGGAATATATGGTGATTTGATATTCCTAATAAATTCTCAAATTTAGATTTTGACCTGTTATGATTAAGGTGTGTACGGCTTGTAGCCAAAGGTTCTTGACTTGGATTGGCCTTCTCAATTTAATGACTACTTTGTTATTGATTCTAAAAACTTCCATTTTCAGTTTATCTGATTGCTTAAGGTTGTACACGTTTTAACAAGTTGCTGTTTTTAAATTCTTCGTCGAGTAATTGTGGCTGCAGTAGCTACCCACTTTATGTGAATAAAAAGTATACGATGCACACAAGACTAATCTGTTGAGACCCACACAAAATCTCCTCATCTTAAACTTTATTAGTGGGAGCGTATTCCTGGAAACAAATTCTCATAGCTAATTCTGCTTCTGGGTGGTGTTTATTAATTTTGTTAAAAATGTAAGAACTCAGAGTTGACTAATTTTATTTTTCCTTGAATTTCAGATACTTCAATGTAATTGGTTCAGATCCAGAGGGAAGACTTGGAGAAGCTCCCAGACCAGAACTACGCGAGCATGGACGGATATCAGGTGCTTGCTTTGACGCTGCTCGTGGAATTATTCCTGGACTCAAGGTAAATTTCTTCTCCTTTTCTTCTTTAAGTTTGTATGATCCCCTGGTGTCTTGCTTTATATAGTTTTACTAGTCTTTTTGAATTGGATACAGACACTAATGCAGGAATTAAATAGTTGAATTACAATAACTGACTGGTTTTTCGGTATTCAGATGAAAATTTTACCAGCTTTCTTATTATTTTGGTTTAAACAGATATTCTTGTTTTGGAGAATTTGAATAGTTATTGAAATATCTAGAAGTCTCAGCTTGCTGTGGTGCTTTAATTTGACGACGATCCATCCTGACAATGTATTTTTTAAAGGGAAATGATATTTCCACACACATAAAGGTGGGACCCACCCTACTGTCACAATGTGAGAAAAGACCATGTGGAAATAGTGGTCCCCTTTTTTAAAAGAATAATGCTAGAGACACAAACTATTTTACAAACTGCTGATGTGGCATCCTCCACCTCAGCATATTGTGTGGGACCGAAGACTACATTTAAATAATTTGTTGATCAATTCGCTGAGGTGGAGTATGCCACATCAGCAGTTTGTAAAATAGTTTGTGTCTGTAGCACTACTCTTTTTAAAACAACGATCCTAACATGTTCTGAATTGTGTAAATATCGACTTTTGTTTACTTAGTTGGTGGACTTGTTTTGGTGTTACGAATAAGATGGGTAAACAGATGTTGGAACAGTGTCTCGCTGCTTTTGTGTCTAAATATTATATGGATTATTTTTCGTGTTAAACTTATTTGGTTTCTGTCACAATGTGCACAGGTTAGAGGAACAGACTATAAAACTGCCGATGGCACTTGCATAAGGGACTACATCGACGTTACTGATCTGGTTGATGCTCACGTAAAAGCCCTTGAAAAGGCAATGCCTGGAGAAGTTGGAATCTACAATGTTGGAACCGGAAGAGGTGGTCCTTTCTTTTCTTTTCCGTCCATTTTTAAAACTCAGTAACACAGCTAAAGAGTAAGAATCAATTTCCCATGTATATAAACATCGACTTGTCAAACTTCTTGTTGGGTACCCTTTTATCAGGTAGATCAGTTAAGGAGTTTGTTGAAGCTTGTAAGGCAGCAACTGGAGTACCTATCAAAGTTGACTTCCTCGGCCGTCGGCCTGGTGACTATGCTGAGGTGTTAGCGGACCCCACAAAGATCCTACGTGAGCTAAACTGGACCGCAAAATACACCAACCTTGAAGAAAGCTTGCAGGTGGCTTGGAGATGGCAAAAGTCTCATCTTAATGGTTATGGTCCGGCTTTGGTGACATCTTCATAAAACAATTTTATTTTAGGGGAAAGATTAGGTTGAACCACAACCCCAATGCAGCAGATCATTGATTATATTCCCCAATTCTATTTCTCCTAGAAGAAGGTTGGTTTTGAGGCCGAGGCCAGGGGTTTTTGATATAATTCATTTCTCGCATATTTATTAAATTATTAATATTATTGTGTAGAGTTTTGGGAGGCTGGCATTTATTCTAGCTTCCTTGCTTTCTGGTAATGCTTGTTAAAATTTTCCCCATTTGACGTTATTAAGGTTGCATTTCTTAAAATTTGTATCAGAAGTACCAAAAATATACTATGGAAAAAACATGTTTCAAACTTCAATCAAACATCAATTATTAAAAATTTTAAACTACCCAGATGACCAGAAGACTGCTGGGTCCATTCAACACAACACTCTGAAATATGTTGTTTAAATCTTCTGCATATTTAATAGGAAATTGATACTTTTTGATGGCATTGCCTTAAGATTAATATTTATGCTGACCAATCAAATAAAAAGATGAGCATATTACAATCAAATAAAAAGAACAGTTGTGCCTGATGGATGTAAATACATCTTTGTTACTCCAAGTCCAACCACGGGATGGAAATAAGATGCATATAACAAAGCAGTACCCTTTTGAAACTACTACATGAGAACACCTCAACAGCAAAATGTATTATATATTTTTCTAGGTCATGTTTTGTTCCCGTTTATTCCCTTTGTTGGATCTTGCCGCCTCTTAAGCAACTGTTTGGACTGCTCTGTCAAATGCTTCCTCTCCAGCCGATACACGTTTGACAAGTATGTGGTCTGGCTGTGAAAGTTTCAACTGGCTGCAAAAGCAAGCCAGAAAATGAAATTATTCCCAGTAAATAATAGTCGTATCTATTTTGGGGGAGGTGAGTGTGGCTATTGACTAGAGAAAACTCGTGTACTAATTTAGAGAAACAACTAGAACTCCAGAGTTGTGCAAATAATAAGGGATGGACGAAGTAAATTTCAAGGGTAGCAACATGAAGTGGAAAATGTGTTCTAATCCTATACTGTTAAGGATTCGTCCAATTTGTGTAATAAATTTTTCTCACAAACAATGTTGAAGGATTAGGAAGGAGGTGTTGTTGCCGTGTTGCTCAACTTTTAAAATTTTATTTTTCCCCTTTTATAAAAGAAAAATTTTACTAGATGAAAGAGAGAATACAAGAACAGGAGGAACAAGAAGTCCACCATCCTATAACAAGTAGGGAAAAAGATGAAGAAAACACTTGAAAGAGGGCATCTCTACTATCCCTACAAAGATCAGACATAGAAATACCCCTAAAGCACACTCTACCCAGAAAGAAGAACGTATAAATAGCCATCTCTAAAAAGCCAAGCATTTCGCTCGATCCAAATACCAAAATAAAAAAACGCACACTTCCAAAGCATCTTAGTACCATTCCACTCACCAAAACAACTAAATAGTCATATCATCCACTAAGCAGGACAACCCTCCCTCGTCACTCCAAAAATAGAGTTCTACAAACCTCAAGCAGGACAATGCAAAAATAAATGAGTATCAAGATATTCAAGTAACCAGAACAGCCGGCTAACGGCCGTGGCATTGCCAACATAATTATTAATTTTTAAGCAATCAGCATTATATGGACACGTGTGAAATTCCTGTACTGTTAAGGGTTTGGTCCAGTGATTTTAACAAATCTTTCTCACAGCTTATATTCCAACTAATCAACGATTTAGACAAGGGAAACTATCAAACAAGATCCATTTATCAGAAGAGAAATGTTGAACAAGACGCAATAATGGCCAAATTTGTTCCATTATCCATATGCAACAGATGTGAATTATATTGAATGTAAATAAACAAAAGAAACTCAAACTTCCATTAAAGGTGAAATAGTTATTATGTTTAGGAAGTTTCATGGTTTCCCACAATTCAACAAAGTGACTGAATGGTTCCATGTGAAGGGATAATTTGTGGTATTATATTTGAACTTCTAATAGAATCTATCAACTTTCTATAACTAAATGTCTGCATGTGTGTGCATGCTCACACAAAATGCGAAAGAGAAAAAAAGGCAGGTACTGACTATAGTTACCTTAGATAGCGTGAAGATGCTTTCCCAAGATGAAGACAGCATACAACCATATTGGCCAGTGTTTCTGGATCCTTTGTGTCCTGCATCAACCACATACAAATATTCAATTATATTAGACAAAAACTGCAAGCCACCACACAGGTTATATAAACCATATGCAAATAACAAGTGAAAAACTTAAATGAACAACCGCCTACCCAGTATAAAGGACACCCAAAACATAAACGAGACACCTAAAGAATCACGGTAAAAAATGACAGCTAGGTCACAAAAAACCTCGACAAAATAAGATAAAAGATATCATAAATATTTGCCTTGTTTAGTGCTTCGAGTAACAGTGATTCAGCTTCATCGAAATTTCCCATGTGCATGCTGCACACAGCCTTCCCATTCAGGATCAAACTAGTCATCTGGTACTTCTCAGAGAAATCTTGGAAGATTAGATATGCTTCTTGAATCTTTGAACCACCCTAAATTACAGAACATAAATTATAGAAATTGGAAACCTCTTATTAAAAAGATAAATAAGGACAATGATATGTACCACAGCCAGATTTATCCATGCATTTGCAAGTTGAGTTAATGTATGGTCCTCATCAATCTGTTGCATGACCCTCAGTTGCTTTTCTGCATAATCTGATCGGTGCATCTTAAGAAAAATTTGAACATTAAAAGCATGCCTGCCAAAGGAAAATAGTCTCAGACCTGAAAATGATGATTATCACTCTTACATATCAATATTATTAACATAGGTGAATGCACACATCGACTCATCATCAGTAATTAATGTTGAACTCACCGAACACACCATACCAATTAGAAATAAAAACTTAAAGAATCATGACAATTCCAAACTGCAAATGCATAAATAAGTTCCGTAAAATAAAACAATATTTACTCATGGAGAAGTGAAAAGTAATACAATAAAAAAGAATTATAGTTCAAAAATCTTTCATGAACCATCATCATATTTCTCTAGAATCACACCTTTCAATGCAACTCACAAAATCCCCCCCCCCCAGAATCATCATCATCGCCAACAATATTACTGAAAAAGAAGACTGATAACATACTTGTACCCTAAAAACTCCAGTAAATGAAAACGTCTATACAAACTTTCTGAAAGAATGAAAGGAAAAGTCTAGAATATATATATATATATATATATATATATATATATATATAGTTTGAACAAGCACAATATGTAAATTTTCCAACATCATGCAAGGAAATCAAACCAAGAGAAAAACAACATAAAGACTATATAAAGAACATCAGTTACTCTAGTGAAACCACAATACTTTGATGAAATATAAAGTTCGAAATCTGATCATTGAGAGAAAAAACATGAGAAATCTGATAATTGAGAGAAAAAACATGTAACATATATCAAGGAAAATACTCTAACTGTAAACTACACAACTGCAAGTAATACTCAAATTAGTATAATCTATGAGGATTGGAACTAGCCCACTTGGGGTTTTTCCTTCAAGGTCTTTCCCACTCACCCACCTTGGGAGTTTGCAATAAAAAATGACTAGAAAAATTCATTAAACGAAGTGAAACTCACAACTCCATAGTTCCCCCAGCATTTGTGTGTTTGAGAGCCTCGTTATAATCCTGCTCATGCATGAATATGATCCCCGCAATAGTCCTTAAGATTGGGTTATTTCCAATTGCAGGGTCTGATAACCACTCCTGGAGGCTCGAGATTGTAGTTTCCTATCAAATAAAATACACAATTAACACGCTGAAAACTGACCACATAAACACTATATTTGGTCATTCAGAAACATCAAAAAGCACACAAGTCCTTTCCAAAATCTATTGTCATTCATAAACATAAATTGATATAAGCTATTTACACATGCTCAGAAAAGAAAAATAAAAGCCTTCAAATTTCAGATGAGAAATTAACTCTTCGTTAAATAGGAAATAGATTTTTAAAAAAAAGGAAGAGAGAATACAACTTAAGTGGAGAATAAAGTCATCCATCCCAGAAAAGACAACCCCAAATCTCTTTGAAGTTCCGAAAAGAAACTCCTCTAAGCCCATAGCAAAAGCCCAAAGTGAAACTATACAAGATGGCCAACCTGATAACAAAAGGAGCTAGAGATATCTGTCATAAAATACAACAGATTTCTTTCTCTCTCTTGACTCTAATAAAGCTTCTTCTATCCAAAGAAAAAATAGACAATCATTTTGTTCTGTCCAATACCCTATTGAATAGCGGAAGCATGCACAACTCCGCAAAATCTTCCTCTCATTCCTCAGCACCACATTGAAGAAGACTAACAATGTATAATACCTCAGCAACATGGAAAGAAAGTCGCCTTAATTAAGCCAAACAGAAAAATGACAAAATCCTAAATCTATATTTTTGTAACCAGCAACCACCAAAATGAAGTACATAGAGCCAATCAGGAATGTTCATTTCATGCATTCTTGTCAATTGTTTCTTTTCATTATCAAACCAGTCAACTTTTTAAATAAAAAATTGCATTCTAATTCAATTTCACTTTGATAAAAAAAAAACAAGTCCCACTTAGTTATGCTACAAGTTCAAGGATGCGTTTGCACTAAAGAGATATCACGGTCTCATGAATTCTCATCCCCTAAATAACATCTATCATATATCACAGAGTAATGCATCAATAAACTATGACACACTACACCTGATTACAAAGAGTTAAGTTAAAGCAGTTATATTCATATCAAAAAACATAAAATTACTCTAATTTTCTCATGCCAGTCCTATAAACATGATTCGAATTAGCTTAAATTGTGAGTTGATCACGATGCCAATTCTCCTAAATTTGCAGAAGCACCAAATATAATTAATAACAGCACCATTAAATCAACAAAAGTAAACCAAACTATGAGCTGACACTTTATCACCAGTGCATATAAATCTAATCACACAATCTGAAACGAGATCAAACAAAGGAGAAATGAATCACCTTGTTATCGGGATTAGAAAGATACAAAGCTAGCAATTTCACCGCCTGCAGAGGCGTGGCAGCTGATGAATCGATCTCGCTGATCACAAGCTGTAGCAATAACAAATACAAAATCACAGATCCATAAAATTCAGAAATCACAGATCAAATACTGAACAACAAAGAGAGAAAAAAAAGGAAGCACTGACCTCGTAGCTGCCTTGGGCAATGTAAGATCTGTAAAGGAGGGAGTCTCTTTCAACGGCGTCTTCGGGCGAGAGATTTGAGATATTGCTGCTGTTGATTGCTGTCTGATATGCTCCCAAGAAGAAATTGTTTCTCACGGAGAACAAAAGGTCCGGTGCTGCCATTGATTATCAGATCTCAAGCTCTGTTTTGTGTTTGCGAGAGGAGAGAGAATTGAAGGCGCAGAATGAAGATTAACGGAAGAAGAAGAGCGGGTGGTTAGTGATCATATAAGCAGGCTGTGAATATTGTGACGAGCTAGATTGATTGAATAACAATTGGGCCAGCTGGTGTCCATTTTAATTTGAACTTTGGGCTTCAAACCCCAATAGGCTCACATCAAAACTCTCTTCATAGGCCCAAGTTTAGTTTATGTAAATATATTATTTTTCTTTTACAATTTAAAAAAGAGTTCTTCTAGGGGGACCGGGATTTTCCGACCGAAGTAGTGATCGGCTGTAAGTTTTTTTTTTTTTTTTTGCTTTTGACTACAAAATAATTAATGTGATTTATTAGAACTAAAATTTTTACAAAATGCAGTGATTTAGGTGTCATTTACGGGTATCCAAATGACACCTAAATCACTGCATTTTGTAAAAATTTCAATTCTAATAAATCACATTAATTATTTTGTAGTCAAAAGCAAAAAAAAAAAAAAAAAATTACGGCCGGTCACTACCCCGGTCGAAAAATCCCGGTCCCCCTAGACTTTTTGTTTAAAAAAAAGAGTTGGTATTTCTCTAATTTTGCATATATAGTTATACAAAATATAAAAAAAAAGTATGATTACACATAATATACAACCCACAAAAGAGAGCTGTTGATTACATTATTCGTAGTTAGAGATGAAACAATTCGGGTCAAATTTCGAGTTTGGAATAAATTTCAGCTTAAATTTTAAGGTCGAATCGAATCAAATTCATCAAAATAGAACCTTAAACCACTGGCACAATAGTATCTTCTTGGGTCATCTTAACCCACTACAGGCTCACACAAAAAGTCATGTCTTGAAGGTACTATTGATAGTAACTTAATTCCTTATACACAGATAAATTTTTTTTATATCTTTCAATGTGAGATTGGGGTATTACATACTTGGTATTAAAAAAAAACTAAAATTTTTACAAAAAAAATAGTAATTTAAAAAAAAAATTGAGATGTATTCGTATGCATAAGATTTTTGTAATTTTTAAAAAAAAATAATTTTCTAAATAAAAGTCCAAAAGCTTCTTCTCTACTGTATAAAGAGTACTCCCTCCATTTTCTAAAGGTATAATTTTTTTTGTCTTCGCAAGATCGACAATAATTACATAAATTAAAGAACAAAAATCATGGCATCAATGCCGGTTACATGTAATAGTAACAAAAAAAAAAAGAATAAAAAAAAGATTCACCATTTTATATAAATTTGTGGAGTTTCTAAACATAAATTTTGAATCTTTTCTATTTTTTTTATTTATTTAAAAAAAATTATGTGAAAAATATTGTTAGTACTCCCTCCGTCCCTTAATATAAGTCATTTTATATTTGTGTATAAATATTAAAGAAATAATTATATAATATTAAATATAATATTAATTGGCTATATTGTTCTTGTATTGAAAAAACAAAGAACCTTATATTTAATATTTAAGGTAATATTAGAAATTAAGTAATTAATACTTAAAATTCTCAAACGACATATATCAAAAAATAAAAATACTTTTCTAAAACGACTCGTATTAAGAGACTGAGTAGTTTTGAAAAAACTAAAAGAGTAACAGATACATAACGCAACTCATAATAAATTTAGGAGAGCATTATTTCCGCATAAGTTTTTGATATTTTCGCACGGTCTCCTCTCATATGAAGACGAGACCCACTTTCTTCTGTGAGATGACGATGTGTAAATATCAAAAATACATGTGAAAATATCAGTTTCCTAAATGGACCCATTTATAAAATGTTTTCTTTTTTGAAAACTTGAACGTTATTCCGACATACCGAACTCTCATATCAGTTTCCGTATGCGGAAACTGATATTTTCGCTTCGTCTCCTCTCATATGAAGATGAGACCCACTTTTTTTTTAAAGATAATTATGTGAAAATATCAAAAAATATACGTTAAAATATCAATTTCTTAAGTGGACCTATTTTTATTTTTTTTGAAAATTTGAACGTTAAGCTGACCGTTAGGCTCAAGGGAAGCACACAGTTTAAAAACAAACACTCATTCACATCATCTCTTCAGTTCAATCCCCATCACAGAATTTAAAACTCCTAGAGAGATAGATACTACTATTATCTCCCACTAAAGAAGAAGGGGTGAAGAAAAATGGGTATGGTTATAGTGATCTCTTTGCCACTAATTTTATTTTCTTTCCTTCTTGGATGTGGGTGTTACTTCCTTGGAAGAGCCAAAGGCCGCCAAGATCTACGCACCCATGCTCAAGTTTACGGCGTCCCGACACCTCCTCCCGGTACCGGCCTTGCGACCGCGGAGGCGTCTTTTCCTTCACCACCGCAGCAGCATTCCCATTTCAAAACTGCCGACAATTTGGCCATGGTTTGATTTCAAAATTAATATAAAGAAGGTCCTCCACCATGATTAAGCCTTCTACCTGTGTTATGATATTGCATACTGATAGTAGTATTACTACAAGATTTTGTTGTATATTGGTGAGGCAAATTTGGTTTGGTCAAACTTTTGTTTGGTTTGGTTTGGTGTAAATTAGTGATTTTGGGTGTTGTATAAGATTTGATTGATTGGAGTTTCATATATTATATATAGATCTTGATAATATATTCAATAACATTATATAGGGCTATACAGCCTGATAAAAATATGTCCAAAATTTTCATGTTACACAACAATAAATAAGTTATTTAAATTAAAGTTGTAAAATGAGAAAACAGTTCGATCACGATTCGTACTTGCTCGACTAAAATTCAATTCGAATTCGACTTGAAATATAAATAATTTAAATATGAGCAAATTTTAAAGTTTGATAAACTACTCGAACCTCCTCAAATTGTAATTTTTTATTGATACTCGGATCTTTTTAGTTTGAAAAATTCATACTGTTCGGGCTCGATTCGATATCAGGTTCGACTCGGTAGTTAAACGAGCGTTAATCAAACCTTATTTTATACTCGATAAATTTTGTGAATTAAATCTAAACAACTCAATACTCGGTCCGACTCGATTCATTTACACGACAAATATTATTGAAATGGATACGAGTATTGTAAAGCCCAATTTCGAATTTAACACAGTGTGTCATCCCTATTCCATAGTTTGAGGTTAAAGAACTTATCTAAAAAAAAACTTATAAACAAGGGATTTGTAAGAAAAATTATAATTTTCTTTAAGTTTCTTATTCTTTTCTCAGTTTTCTAAGCTTACAAACAAAATATTTTCGGTGCACATAAAAAAAGAGAAATAACTAAGACGCCAACTTTTTTTTTAAAAAAAACACTTAATATTAGTTAACTATTTCACCAATATTAAGTTTAAAATATAAATCTCATCACTTCATTTTAATTAAATGACTAAGATAAAGTTAATATAATATATTGTACAGTATAAATATAAATTTTAATAATCCAATTAAATTATAAAAAGCTATTGTGACTGTTTGAAATCATTGCTTTTCATGAAATAACCAGAAGCAATGAAGAAACCTTACAGTAATTTTTTTTTCTTTCAAATTGTTGGTGTTAAATAAATTTTATGGAACGTGCTATTATATAGAATAAAATTAATTAATTATTTAAATATTTACATGAATTAAGAGAAAATATCTTGTATGTATCACATTTCCGCTGCGCTTAAGGGTGAAAGTCTTCAATTATCTCTCTCAATCTTATTATGAATGTATAAGTATGTATAAAGTTCTTAAGACGGCAACTGGTACCAAACTCTGACTGTTTTATTTATATAATAGTTAAGGGTCAAAATCGTCCATCAAGATTATAAAACTCGAGGGCCCATTATGCCAAGCACTATCAGTAATATTATTTATAGGTCACATAATTAATTACCAAACTCATAAATAAAATGATTAAATTAATACAATATATAAACCCAATAATTATATAAATAGTAGAGACCACATAAATAAATAAAATATTCTAACAGTAGGACATCAACTCTTTTCTTTACCAGTAATGCTATTCTTTAATAAAATATTTCTTATAAATTCTAGTTCTTAAAAGATATTGATTTTAAAAAGGTGGAGGAAATAGTAGTAAGAAAATGGAGATTAAATATTTAATTGGTAGTACTAGTGGATGATTGATAGGAGAAATTTAAAGGAGATGATGGACAGATTTGAGGAGAGGTTAGGGATTAGAGAGAAAGTGATGATGTGTTTCCTTAATTATAAATTATTTAAACAAGGTTTTAATATTATAGTATGTGATTTTATTTTAACTATTTGATTCAAATAAAATAGAAAATTATATAATCTCAATATTATAATTATAATTTTAAGATTATTAAGTCATTTTATAATATATAGATTAATAGTGTTAAGTCTAAATTTAAAAACAAACAATACGCTTGGAATTAGGAGGTGTTCGACAGTGACTTGTAAGTTAGGGGTTGTTTTATAAAAACTGAATGAAACAGAATGAAATTATTCTGAATCTGAATGAAACTAAATACTGAATGAAAAAAGATGTTTGATAATTGACATGTCTGAAACATGTTATTCCCTCCATTTTTTAATATAGGTCGGTTTGGAGTTGTGCACAAGTATTAAGGAAATGATTGTAAAACATTAAATATACTATCAATTGTATATATTGTCCTTGTATTGAAAAAAGATAGTGTTATTTATTGGGCAAAAAATAGTGAGAGAACTAAAGTTATATTTATTACTTGGGGTAATATTGAAAACTAAACAATTAATGTTTACTTGAAATTCTCAAACGACTTATATTTAGGAACAAAAATATTTCTTTAAAACGACTTATATTAAGGAATGGAGGGAGTATTATTTTATCCTTCTGAAAAAAATTTAAAATTGTTGTAAATTTATTTAATATTGCTTAATATAATAGTTATTATTGTAAAAAGGAATACTTTATATTCAGCATAATCAGCCAAAAAAATGGCACTAAACCATTCAGCAAAAATCGTATGAATGGTTGACCGATTCAACCATTCAGATGATTTTTTTTCAAAATAAACGCACTGTATAGTTGACCGACTCAACCATTCAGCCGTTCAGTGCGTAACAATCCCTTAGTCAAACAAACTTACAAGTCATTTGTCACTGTTTGAGTGTTTAGAAGCTATTTATTTTTAACTTATAAGTAAAAAAAAAAATAACTATTTATGATTTATTTTAAAATGACTTATAAGTCATTTTAAAATAAGTTAGTTTTATCAAATATAATGTTTATTTTGCTCTTATTTTATTTTGACTCTCTTTTTATTAATGTACTTTTTAGTAATCTTTACATTATTTTAACTTATAAGTTATTATAAATCTAACACCTTTACAACTTATTCTAACTTAATTTTTGACTTATAAATCAAATTAATTTCAAGCATTTTTACTTATAAATCTAAACTTAAAATAACATATAAGTCAAGTTTATATTTTAATTGAGCAAATATCCAAAAATACCCCTAACGTTTACCCTAAAATCTCACTTACGCCCTAAATTTTTAATTTTTTTTCAAGAATACACTTAACGTTACAAAATTTGGGTTAAATATGTCCCTGCGGGTAACGGACATGCCATTTAAATAAACAGATGTTAATTTATTTTTGATGAGGCTGTCACGTGTCAAAAATAAAAGTTATTAATAAAAAAAAAACTTGTTTCTTTTTGGCTCTTTTCTCTCTCTCTCGTCTCCTTCCTCCATTCTCTTTCCTCGATTTGTTCTTCTGAAATACAGATCATAAAACCTATCCATAGTAATTCACTTTTATCCCGTTTTCTCCAGATCTCAAATCCCATTTTCTTCAAGAAACCACCATTAATCCATCAAATCCCATCTCTTTATCATACTATGTTTACATATTTCTTTACTCTATTTTTTCTCTAAAATTTCCAATAAACTCATGTCCGGAGAAATTTAACCAGCTTCCAGCAGTAGCCCCGCTGGATAAAGGGCTCGCCGCATCACCACCACCGAAAGAGGCATCAGCAGCCCTGGGGGGAGAAATAGGCTTGTATTAAATTTGTCGAACTTTTTAAGTAGTAACAAAGAACTTGACGTGGTAGATAAAGAGAGAGGTAGATCTCAGTCTGCGGTTTGCGAGATGAAGAAACATAACTGTTGGGACATGATATTTCTTTCATTGGGCCTGATCGATTGGGCCCATCCGTTTAATTAGCCTAGTGGACCTTTATCACTAAGTCTTATAGTCATTGGGCTTAACATTTATATTACCTTTATTGTATCCCCTTAATAATGGGCTGGGTCAAGTGGCCGGCCCATAAGATCTTTTAATATCTAAGACTTTGACTGGTAATGATGAAAGGAGGAGGGCAGTTGACCAAGCGCCTACAGATCATTAATGTGGATGGGATCTTATTCGGCCGGCGGCAGGAACAGTGGAAAAAAGGTGATAACCTGCATGCAGTCGGCTGGGACAAGAGGTGACTGGGAGGAGGTGTCAGATCATGGTTGGTGGCACAAAAAACCGGGCACGAGAGTATAACCTAGCAAGGAGGTCTCCTAACAAAAGGTACACATACACTTTCTATCTGGCTCAACACACTAGAGATTTTTTATACCCTCCATTGTTAAACCTTGAACACCTGTATTGACTCTCACGCCGGAGCTATCCCCCGACGGTCCAGCCGTCAAGCTTTTGGTGTTGATCGTGTTTTCTGTGCAGGATTAGGGCGTCTTACGTGATTGGGACGTCATCAAAGATCTTGGCGTTAACATTGGCGCTAGAAGGAGGGGCTGAGTTCTAGTGTTCCAGAGCTTTCAATCACAAACATTTATTTGTTCCACGCTCTCAGGATGGGGAAGAGCAGAGCAGACACGCCTGAAGGACAACCGATGACTGTTGGTGACTCACCACCACGAGTTTCTGTTAGAGATCGTTTGGGGCCCACACTAAGTGCTCATGCTAGCACAGCCTCCAAGCGGTCACATGGAGACTCTCGTCCAAGAGCCGTGGGCAAAGCTAAGAGAAAGTTAATCTTCACGACGGATAAAGAGTCCGGTCGCGGCCGGAAACAGCTAGACCACGACGAGAAGACCTCCCGATTGGCTAAGATGGCGGAAGAGGCAGATAGGGCCATGGAGTCACTCATGAAGCAGAGGCAGGATATAGCCGAGCAGATGTCCCGGATGGAAGAGTTGAGGGATGAAGCATCGAGTTATGTCCAGTCTGAAAGGCGTGTGCATCGCAGCGGGAAGGAGCCGGTTCAGTCAGAACGTGGGTTTCAAAGCCAACATCGGGAGAGAGAAAGATCGAGGAGCCCTACTCCTCGAAGATCGAAGGAAGCACTCCGTCGTGACGTCCCTACGGGGCAGACCCGAAGTGGTAGGAAAGGCCGATCCAGAGAACGAACTCCAGAGAGCATGAAAAGGGCACTCATTGTCGCACACTCCCAGCACAGTCATCGGACCCAGAGGCGAAGCAGATCTGGGGGCCGTACACCCGAAAGTCGGGTACTTCGCTCAGAAGACCGTCGTCGCGAAAGTCCTTCGAAGGTTGGGGGTATTATGATCAACGACCGACCTACTCCAAGAAAGAGAGAGTCGTCGGAGAAGGAAGTGTCGTCACAGCCGGAAAGAGTAGAGTACCTCGTAAAAGAACTGAAGGCACTCCAGAAGCAGTTGGCCGAGGTCCAGCAGGTGAAGAATACTCCGGGAAAGAAAGCATCCCCGTTTTTCTCGGACATTCTTAAGGAGAAGGCGGACACCTCTAAGAAGTTGCCTCACATGGAAAGTTACGATGGTTCGGGAAATCCTTACGACCATAGCCAAGCATTTGACCGGTTGATGGACTACTACGATTTCGCTGACGCTGCTAAATGCCACATGTTTGTTACGACGTTGAGAAAGGACGCGAGGCAGTGGATGGGGAATTTACCGGCAGATTCAATTTTCTCATGGTCCGAACTCTGCGAAAAGTTCCATGCTCGTTTTGGGAGTAACCGAAGGAGAGGGAAGCCCACGGGCTCTTTGGCACAGGTCAGGCAGTACACCGATGAGTCTTTGGGTCAGTATGTGAAGAGGTTCCGAGAAGCCGTTGGCCAGGTGTCAGATTTGAACGATCTCCAAGCCGTGGGTTTGTTTCAGAACGGTCTGGACCTAGTAAAGTCGGAGAAGCTGGTGAAGAAGTTGATGTTCAATCACCCGAAGAGCCTGGCAGAGGCATTCGATAAGGCAGAAGGTTATATCGTTGTGGAAGAGGCTATGAGTAGCTTGAAGCGTTCCTCTACGGAACAGATGAAAGAGGCAGATGCCCCTAAAACCCGGGATGATCCGAAGAAGACTGGGGGGTACAATGATAGATCGGAGAGCCGTTCCAAGAAGTTCAACAACTCGTGGCGACAAGGAGATACTCGTCCGCCTGCTTCCGCCCCGAAGGTGAATAAGGTTTATACCAAACTGAACACAGACAGATCGGTGATTCTAGACCAGATCCGGAACCAGCCGTTCTTTGAGCCACCGAGGGACAACTATAGGACCGGGCAGGGCAACCCTCGAAAATATTGTAACTACCATCAAGCCGCAGGCCATGGCACCAATGAGTGTTGTAATCTGAAGGATTTTGTGGAAAGAAAGATCCAGAGCGGTCTGTTAGTCCAATATGTGGCCGAAAAGAGTCACCAAGGTGCCGACCGCACCGTTCAGACAGTTCAAACGGATCCTCCTGTGCAGCCCGTCCCGAACCCGCCACCAAGGCATGTCATCGACGTAATAACAGGGGGAACGTCGGGGAAATTGGTAGGAAGAAAGAGAAGGGGGTATCTGGAATCGGTTATGTCCATATCAGGTGCCTCTCCAAAGATGGATAGACCATTTCCCGGAACTATTATATCTTTTACAGACGCGGACTATCCTTTGGAGCCCATTGATCCACATGAAGGAGCGTTAGTGATCACCGCGCAAGTGGGCTCAGTAGACATGAAGCGTATGATGATAGATAACGGGTCTTCAGTGGATATTCTGTACGCCCACGCATATCAAAGAATGCACCTTGAAGGGCGAAAGATGGAAGTTGGGCAGGAGGCTCCTCTATATGGTTTCAGCAACGATCCGGTCAAAGTTGCAGGCACTATCGAACTCCCAGTGGTCTTCGGCACAGCCCCTCAGCAGGCAGAAATAATGTGTAAATTCTATGTTGTGCATGTAGATTCGGCTTACAACGCCATACTGGGAAGACCTACCCTGACGGCTCTCCAAGCCGTGACTTCCATCCCCCATTTCAAAATCAAGTTCCCTACAGCGCACGGAGTCGGAGAGATGGCTGGGGATTTGGATCTAGCAAGACGCTGTTATCGGAATGCGTGCATCTCTTCCGGAGTAGGGGTTAGCAAACAGAAACAAACCATGGCAATCGAGATTGAGCCCTTCACTGAAAGCAGTTCCGAGCCATTGGTAACACCTGCGGGGGAGACGGAGGAGATTGAGTTGATCCTCGGGAAGGCGGACAAGACAGTGAAAATTGGTTTGGGTCTACCAGAGCCTCTTCGGACAAATCTTATGGAACTCCTTCGCAGCTATGCGGACATTTTTGCATGGGAACCAAAGGACATGCCTGGGATTAGCAGAAAGGTTGCTGAGCACCGATTGGAGGTAGATCCCTCGAAGAAGCCTGTTCGGCAAAAGAGACGGATATTCGCACCCGAGCGACAGAAGATAATTGACGAAGAGATCGCCAAGCTGTTGGCTGTTGATTTTATTTTTGAGATCGACTACCCACAGTGGATGGCCAATGTAGTATTGGTGCAGAAGCAGAACCAGAAATGGCGAGTTTGCATTGATTACACCGACCTAAATAAAGCTTGCCCGAAGGACTTTTATCCTTTACCCCATATTGATCAACTTATTGATGCAACTTCAGGTTATGCTCTACTAAGCTTTATGGATGCTTTTTCAGGTTATCATCAAATATCTATGTGTAGGGAAGATATCCCGAAGACAGCATTCATTACACACCGTTCGGTATACGCCTATAAGAAGATGACCTTTGGCCTTATAAATGCTGGAGCAACCTACCAAAGAATGATGAATTTTATCTTCCACAAGCAGCTGTGAAAGAATATGGAGGTTTATGTGGACGACATGATCGTTAAAAGCGTGCAGGTTCAGAAACATTTGGATGATCTGGAGGAATGTTTTCAGACTGTCCGACATCACAAATTGAGGCTTAATCCCGCAAAATGTACCTTCGGCCTCGGTGCGGGAAAGTTCTTGGGGTATCTGGTCAGTCAGAGGGGCATCGAAGATAATCCAGAGAAAATTCAAGCCGTCCTTGACATGAAGACTCCTCAGTCATTTAAAGACGTCCAACGTCTGACCGGTAGGATTGCAGCTCTGAGGAGGTTCATGTCCAAATCCGCAGAGAGGTGTCTACCATTCTTCGACACACTGAAGGGGCCGAAGAATGCTAAGACTTTCCAATGGACCTCGCCCTGTGAAGAAGCCTTCCAAGGCATAAAGATCTATCTGTCCTCTGCTCCCCTATTGGTAAAACCCACTCCGAAAGAAACCTTATATCTCTACCTTGCAGCGAGTCCCTTAGCCGTTGGAGCGGTGTTGATTCGGGAGATCAGTGGAAAGCAGCACCCGGTCTATTACGTCAGTCACGCCCTACGAGACGCCGAAACTAGGTATCCAAATATTGAAAAGATTGCCTTTGCTTTAGTAATTGCTAGCCGAAAGCTTCGGCAATACTTTCAGGGTAGGCTCTTGATCGTCTACACAGATCAACCACTGAAAAAGGTAATGGGTAAGCCGGAGGTTTCGGGGAGATTGGCAGCATGGACCATGGAATTGTCCCAATTTTTCCTCGAATACCATCCCCGAACCGCTATCAAGGGACAAGCTTTGGCCGACTTTGTGGTAGAATGTTCCTTCACCGAGGCAGATGCCGAGTTACAGGAAACGGGGACATCTGATCGAACTGTTACACTTCTTCAGCACGGTCAGAATGCATGGACACTGTATGTAGATGGGTCTTCCACAGTAAATGTCAGTGGAGCAGGGATTATTCTGACCAGTCCGGAGGGGTTCAAGGTACAACAAGCCATTAGATTCGGGTTTAAGGCGACTAACAACGAGGCCGAGTATGAAGCCGTTCTAGCTGGGGTTCGGCTGGCGAAGAGCCTAGAAGTCCAGAAGTTGATTATTTATAGTGACTCTCAGTTGGTCGTCAAGCAGTTATCAGGAGAATATGAAGCTCGGGGGACGAGGATGATCAGGTATTTGGCAGAGTTGAAAGACAGACTCCGATACTTTGCTTTTCACGAATTTCAAGGCATAGAGCGTAACGATAATTCTATTACCGATGCCTTATCAAAGTTGGCCACTACAGATGCTGTCGTTTTCAATGGGTCAGTCTATCTGGAGGTCTTACAGCAGCCGTGTAAGACCCCAACTTATTAATGAATAAAATCAAATTTTCTCTAAATATTATTGTGAATAATAAGGGGTTAATTTGATATAATACTTTGGTTATGGGTGAAATGTGCAAATTTTGCAAAATAAGCAAGTGGTTATAAAATATTTATTTTTGGTCGGTGAATATTCGGTTGGTCGTGGAATATTCTTGCTGTCGGGGAATATTCGTACGACGACGCAGCCTTGTGTGGGCCCCATAACGAAAAGCGATTGGATGAAGAAAACGACAAGTATAAGTTGTTTATAAATAACGGCGTAGTTGTTACCGTTAATACTGTTGGAATACCCGGTGGTTAAAATACAGTAGCACACGGTATTGCACCAATTATTGATTCTTACGTAAGAAGGCACTACTCAATAATTGTTACAGTAGTTATTATTCAATATTTTATTTTATTGATTCAATAATTGCTGCGTTGATATTTTATATTATTGTTGTTTCAATAATTGTTGCTGCACAGTATTTTCATTTATCAGATCAATAATTCATATTATTTGAATAATATTATTAGATAACATTATTGGCAATGTCTAGAAAGTTCTGTCTAAGGAGAGGTTTGGTCATCTAATTGCGCGCCAGTAAGGAGAAATCCTTATTGGAAAGCCCCCTCTTTCCTGGGAACGGCCTGGTTGTCATAAATGTGATTCTGTAATATTATTTGTGAATAATTAATTATTGATTCATATGATAAGGAAATATTTATTTTATGTGGATATAAATGAGGGATATATTTTTGTGGTTAAAAATGAAGGAGTTAATGTTGAGGTGTTTTATCAGTATTTTTATCGGAATGGAGGTATTAAAAATCAAATCAGGGTTTTTGAGAAATATTGCGGGTGTTATAATTTTTAATCCGACCGTTGGATCGTGGTAATTTTTGGATATGTTATACATATATAAGTTGAGTATATGTCCACAAATTTTGAACCGTTAAAAATGAACGTATGATTTATTATGAATTTTACAAGATGACTGGTTCAGAAATTGTTGAATTTTCGGAGTTTATCATTTTGGTGGAAAATTCTAGAATTGGTGGGCCCCACTTGTGGTTGGTGAAGAAATGTGCTGAATTATATTTCAAATGTGGTAGGTGGGAATAGTAGCAGGTAAAGCCATCAGGTTGCAGGTCAAACCTACCAAAATTTTCCTATAAATAGAGGGCTAAGTTAGAATTGAAAATTACACCAGAAACAAGTTTTCTCTCTTTCTCTCTCTAGATTATTGAGTGTATTTTGTGAGTATTTAGATACTTTGAGAGTTTCTATTCATCAGAGCAAGTTTCTTTCAGCCTTATACCGGTATTCCGACCAGAAGTACTGATATTTTGAGGTAAGGGATATTATTTTCTTCTTAATGATATTATTTTCTTCAATATCATTATGCTGAAATATTGATATGAGTTTTTATCAAATTTGGAACTTTTTGTGTCGGGGGTTACTATTCACGTATACGGCACTATTCACGTATACGGCACTATTCACGAATACGGCACTATTCACCGAAAAATAAAATTTTCCCTTTTTGTCCAAGATGTCTATTATGGTTACTATCTTTGATTGTATCCATGTTTTGATCTTTATTTTTGAATTCTGCTTCACAATTGATTATTATGAAGTATTATTGATCTTGGATAAACTGTTATACGAATCCCTACTATTTGTCCTTCTGTCTCATTGGATTCGTTCTCTTTAAGATATTTTTCATCATCCTCAGTCCTAAATGATGATATTACTGAATATCTTTGGCCTGTAGTGCAAAGATGTATAATTACTTGATGAATATCTTTGGCCTGTAGTGCAAAGATGAACAGGTGTTGAGATGAACATGACCGACTGATGATACAAATGAATATCTTTGGCCTGTAGTGCAAAGATGAATATTTGGTTAAAGATGATTATTAATTGATGTTACAGGGATAAAATATTGATGATGGACTTTTAAATCTTAGAAGATAGTAGAATTCTTTCTCTACTTGACTCTTCTAATGGTTTGTTGTTTCCGCTGCAGTTGTTGATCTAAAACTTGTTGTCGATTATATTTTATCAGATTTTTCCCTGTTGAAGACTAACGATAATTTGTTGTATATTATCTTAGTCATAATATTCTTTACTGGGCTAGTTGAGCTCACCCTTTTCCTTTTTGTTCCATTTTTCTTCTCAGGAGGTGAGAACATAGCAGGATCTAGTCGGGGTATGGAGTGATGGTTCTAGAAAGATGTATTAGCAGTCCTCACTATTTCTGTAAAATAGTGTTTGAATAATTGTAATGAGGATTTATTTGAGTGTGGATATTGTCTAGAAGACAATATTTGTATTTAAACTCACAGTATGTGTTGTCGTATTTTGCACGACAATTGTATTATTGAAGTTGTAGTTTGCTTTCTGTACCATGTATTTGGCGACTCAGAATGGGTGTTGTATACCTATTTTGGGGGCGTCACAGTTGGTATCAGAGCTTAGGGATATGATCCCTGGCTGAGATGTGAGACAAGAACTAGGAGGGGAGAGACGGGGAATTCCTTCGCTAGTATGACCTGACTAAGTTTATTTGGTGTTTATTTGGTCGGTCAGAGTATAGGGATAATATATGACATGACTATTAACCCTTGTTTTATGGCAGTATTTAAGAATGGCAGCTGAGAACGTTAATAATGGAGTAAATCAGACCGTGGAGACACCTTTGATCACTACCCAGGGGAACGTGCAACAGGAAGGCAATATTCCTCCTGTAAACAACGTTACCGAGCAAACGATGAATGATGGAATGTTTAGGAGCTTTTTGCAGTTCATGCAAAATCAGACGAGGGAGACTCGTGTGCAGAATACGGGTGGAAATGATAACAACGCGCGGTTTGTCACAGCTAAGCAGTTCAAAGAATTGGGACCACCAGAATTTAAGGGAAAGCCGGATCCGATCATGGCGGAAACGTGGGTCAAGCAAATTACCAAGATATTTGATGTCTTGGGATGCACGGAGGAACAGAAGGTTCCATTCGCCACATTTATGTTCCGCGGTGAGGCAGACTACTGGTGGGAGTCTGTGAAGCGTACCCAGCCTGACGCACTCAACATGTCCTGGGAAACATTTCAAAAACTGTTCAATGACAAGTACTTTCCTGAAAGTATTCGTCATATGAAGGAGGTTGAGTTTATTAGACTGGAACAAAACAACATGACGGTGTCCCAGTACGAGGCGAAGTTTGCAGAGTTATCCAGGTTTGCACCTCATTTGGTCGAAAATGAGGAACGAATGACGCGGATGTTTCTGAGAGGTTTAAAACCTGAGATTCGTCAATACCTTATCTCTCATAAATTTTCTCTGTATTCAGACGTTGTCAACAGGGCCCAATTATTAGAGAGAGATAATGAGTATACTCAACCGAGGGACCACAACCAGGGTCATACCGGTGACAGCAATCATCAGAGCGATGATAACCAACGAGGAGGGAAAAATACGAACAAAGGCGGTAACCACTCGGGTGGTCATCGTGGCCATGATAATAGGAGAGGTGAGTCAAGTGGAAATTTCAGAAAGAGGAGATTCAACAATGACGGGAAGACATCAGCACCAGCACCAACAACAAATTTTAGGGGAGGAGAACGACCGCCAGTTAGATGTTACAAATGCGGGAAAGAGGGACATATCAGCCCAAACTGTCCACAACAATCCAAGGTGTGTTACAACTGTGGGAAGGAAGGCCACATCGCTCGAGATTGTACTATAGCGAAACCAAGTTCAGCGGGAGTGGTGATTCCAAGGGCTGTCCCGGATAAGGCGAAATCAGCGGTTCCTGGAAGAGCGTTTGTCGTTACTGGCCAAAACGCGAGAAACCCGAACGAGGTGATCACGGGTAAGCTAATCTTGAATTCTTGCGAAGTTTATACTTTACTAGATACCGGTTCTACCCATTCTTTTATCTCTCCTGCTTGTGCTCAACGTTTAAACTTGACTCCGGAGAAATTGGACTTTAACTTATCTGTTGAAACTCCGTTGGGTGAAACCTTCGTTACATCTACAGTTTATAAATCTTGCATGATCCAAGTTGGCACTATCACATTACCTGTTGATCTTATCTCTTTAAAGATACTTGCTTTTGATGTGATTTTAGGAATTGATTGGTTAACCACTCATCATGCTAAAATTGATTGTTTTCGTAAGGTTGTTAGTTTTCATATTCCTAACCAACCTGTCATACGAATTCAAACTACTAAACCACTAAAATCAGTCACTGTCATATCAAGCCACAAAGCTATTCGTTTATTGAAAAACGGATGTCAAGCTTTCTTAGCCCATGTTATGGATTTGAACAAAGACAAGTCAGATTTGAATAATATTTCTATTGTTAGAGAATTTTCCGATGTATTTCCTGAAGAACTTCCCGGTCTACCCCCGGAACGAGAAATTGAATTCTTTATTGACCTTGAACCCGGTACAAAGCCCATTTCTAAAACCCCATATCGAATGGCTCCTATTGAACTTCAGGAGTTAAAAGTCCAACTACAGGAGTTGTTGGACATCGGTTTTATTCGTCCTAGTACGTCTCCTTGGGGTGCTCCTGTTTTATTCGTAAAGAAGAAAGACGGGAGTATGCGACTTTGTATTGACTATCGAGAATTGAACCATGTCACCATCAAGAATAGGTATCCGCTACCTCGCATTGATGACCTGTTTGACCAGTTGCAAGGAGCACAATTCTTTTCAAAGATCGATCTTCGTTCTGGATATCATCAGCTGAAGATTAAAACTGAGGATATTCCAAAGACTGCCTTCAGAACTCGGTACGGGCATTATGAATTCTTAGTAATGTCTTTTGGATTGACTAATGCTCCTGCTGCCTTCATGGATATGATGAACCGTGTATTCAAAGAATATTTGGATCAGTTCGTTGTTGTCTTTATTGATGACATCCTCATCTATTCCAAAAGCCGTGAAGATCATGAGCGCCATTTGAAGCTGGTACTGCAAAGGCTTCGTGAAAACAAGCTATATGCCAAACTGAAGAAATGCGAGTTCTGGCTTGAGGAAGTAGCATTCCTTGGGCACGTGGTGTCAAAACATGGAGTATCTGTCGACCCGGCGAAGATTGAAGCCATACAAAGTTGGGAGCAACCGAAGTCGGTAACCGAAGTACGTAGCTTTCTGGGCTTAGCTGGTTATTATCGGAGATTTGTGGAAGGATTTTCTCGAATCGCTACTCCGTTAACTCAGCTGACTCGGAAAGATACAAAATTCGTATGGAGTGAGGAATGCGAGAAGAGTTTCCAAGAACTCAAGAGGAGACTCATTTCGGCACCTGTTTTGACAATACCATCTGGTTCGGATGGATTTGTTATCTACAGCGATGCTTCAGGCAAAGGGTTAGGATGTGTTCTCATGCAACATGGGAAAGTCATAGCCTATGCCTCACGACAACTCAAAGAATATGAGAGGAATTATCCTACTCATGATTTGGAGTTGGCAGCAGTCGTTTTTGCGTTGAAGATCTGGAGACACTACCTGTATGGGGAGAAAGTGGAGATCTATACAGATCATAAAAGCCTCAAATATTTCTTCACCCAAAAGGAACTCAACATGCGGCAACGACGTTGGCTTGAGCTGTTGAAAGATTACGATCATACCATCCAATACCATCCTGGAAAAGCAAACGTAGTAGCTGACGCATTGAGTAGAAGATCATATGCGGGTACGAGTGCAATGTTTTTAACACAAAGGCCCATTTTGTATGACTTGCAAAGGATGGAGATAGAGATGAAGGCTCCAAGTACCCACATGATGATATCAAATATACGAGTAGAACCGACTTTAATCGATAAAGTTAAAGCTGCTCAAGCTACGGATATAGAGCTGATGCGTATGAAGAAGAAAGTGCAAGAAGGTGCTATTCCAGAAGCAAGAATCGATGAAGAAGGAATACTTCGAGTCAACTCCAGACTTTGTGTTCCTAACGATTTTGACTTGAAGCATAGAATAATGATGGAGGCACACAACACACCGTTTGCAATCCATCCTGGGAGTACCAAAATGTATCACGATCTTCGACATACATTTTGGTGGAGCAATATGAAAAGAGAGATCGCGGAGTTTATCTCGAGATGTTTAACTTGTCAACGTGTAAAAGCGGAGCATCAAGTACCAAAGGGTCCATTGCAACCACTTGAGATTCCGAAATGGAAGTGGGAACACATTACTATGGATTTTGTTACGGGTCTTCCCAAGGTTTCTCAAGGCATAGATGCGATTTGGGTTATTGTTGATAGATTAACCAAGTCCGCTCATTTCTTGCCGATACGTGAGACTTATTCCCTTGAACGTCTTGCTAGTATGTACGTGAACGAGATTGTGAGATTGCATGGCATGCCAGTATCCATAGTTTCGGATCGTGACCCAAGATTCACTTCACGATTTTGGGTTAGCTTGCAGAAAGCTATGGGCACGGATTTACGATTCAGTTCAGCATACCATCCTCAAACGGACGGACAATCAGAGAGGACTATTCAAACTCTTGAAGATCTATTAAGACTTTGTGTCTTAGATCTCAAAGGGAGTTGGGATAAGTACCTACCATTGGTGGAATTCTCCTACAACAACAGTTATCAGGCGAGCATAGGTATGGCTCCATTTGAGGCGTTGTATGGAAGAAAATGTCGTTCTCCAGTATGCTGGGACGAGGTGGGTGAAGCAACATTGTTGGGACCAGAGTTGGTACGCATTACTACAGAGAAGATCCAAACGATTCGACAACGTATACAAACGGCACAGGATCGACAAAAGAGTTATGCGGATCTTCATCGGAAGGACGTGGAATTTAATATTGGGGATCATGTATTGTTACGTGTTGCACCATGGAAGGGAGTTACAAGATTTGGGAAGAGAGGAAAGCTCAATCCAAGATTTGTTGGTCCATTTGAGATTCTTGAGCGAATAGGAAATGTGGCATATAGACTCGCATTACCTCCAAGCATGTCTCGTGTTCATAATGTTTTTCACATATCTATGCTTCGTAAATATGTTAAAGACCCGAACCACATTATTGAGTTAGAACCAGACGAGATAGCTGAAGATTTAACGTACGAGGAGGTACCTGTTAAGATCTTGGATAGGAAAGAGCATGTCCTACGCACGAAGGTTATACCACAAGTTAAGGTTTTGTGGAGAAACCATGCTATTGAAGAAATGACCTGGGAGTTGGAATCAGAAATGAAAGCGAGGTATCCTCACCTTTTTGAAACATCAGGTACGTACGTCAATTTCGAGGACGAAATTTCATAAGGAGGGGAGGTTGTAAGACCCCAACTTATTAATGAATAAAATCAAATTTTCTCTAAATATTATTGTGAATAATAAGGGGTTAATTTGATATAATACTTTGGTTATGGGTGAAATGTGCAAATTTTGCAAAATAAGCAAGTGGTTATAAAATATTTATTTTTGGTCGGTGAATATTCGGTTGGTCGTGGAATATTCTTGCTGTCGGGGAATATTCGTACGACGACGCAGCCTTGTGTGGGCCCCATAACGGAAAGCGATTGGATGAAGAAAACGACAAGTATAAGTTGTTTATAAATAACGGCGTAGTTGTTACCGTTAATACTGTTGGAATACCCGGTGGTTAAAATACAGTAGCACACGGTATTGCACCAATTATTGATTCTTACGTAAGAAGGCACTACTCAATAATTGTTACAGTAGTTATTATTCAATATTTTATTTTATTGATTCAATAATTGCTGCGTTGATATTTTATATTATTGTTGTTTCAATAATTGTTGCTGCACAGTATTTTCATTTATCAGATCAATAATTCATATTATTTGAATAATATTATTAGATAACATTATTGGCAATGTCTAGAAAGTTCTGTCTAAGGAGAGGTTTGGTCATCTAATTGCGCGCCAGTAAGGAGAAATCCTTATTGGAAAGCCCCCTCTTTCCTGGGAACGGCCTGGTTGTCATAAATGTGATTCTGTAATATTATTTGTGAATAATTAATTATTGATTCATATGATAAGGAAATATTTATTTTATGTGGATATAAATGAGGGATATATTTTTGTGGTTAAAAATGAAGGAGTTAATGTTGAGGTGTTTTATCAGTATTTTTATCGGAATGGAGGTATTAAAAATCAAATCAGGGTTTTTGAGAAATATTGCGGGTGTTATAATTTTTAATCCGACCGTTGGATCGTGGTAATTTTTGGATATGTTATACATATATAAGTTGAGTATATGTCCACAAATTTTGAACCGTTAAAAATGAACGTATGATTTATTATGAATTTTACAAGATGACTGGTTCAGAAATTGTTGAATTTTCGGAGTTTATCATTTTGGTGAAAAATTCTAGAATTGGTGGGCCCCACTTGTGGTTGGTGAAGAAATGTGCTGAATTATATTTCAAATGTGGTAGGTGGGAATAGTAGCAGGTAAAGCCATCAGGTTGCAGGTCAAACCTACCAAAATTTTCCTATAAATAGAGGGCTAAGTTAGAATTGAAAATTACACCAGAAACAAGTTTTCTCTCTTTCTCTCTCTAGATTATTGAGTGTATTTTGTGAGTATTTAGATACTTTGAGAGTTTCTATTCATCAGAGCAAGTTTCTTTCAGCCTTATACCGGTATTCCGACCAGAAGTACTGATATTTTGAGGTAAGGGATATTATTTTCTTCTTAATGATATTATTTTCTTCAATATCATTATGCTGAAATATTGATATGAGTTTTTATCAAATTTGGAACTTTTTGTGTCGGGGGTTACTATTCACGTATACGGCACTATTCACGTATACGGCACTATTCACGAATACGGCACTATTCACCGAAAAATAAAATTTTCCCTTTTTGTCCAAGATGTCTATTATGGTTACTATCTTTGATTGTATCCATGTTTTGATCTTTATTTTTGAATTCTGCTTCACAATTGATTATTATGAAGTATTATTGATCTTGGATAAACTGTTATACGAATCCCTACTATTTGTCCTTCTGTCTCATTGGATTCGTTCTCTTTAAGATATTTTTCATCATCCTCAGTCCTAAATGATGATATTACTGAATATCTTTGGCCTGTAGTGCAAAGATGTATAATTACTTGATGAATATCTTTGGCCTGTAGTGCAAAGATGAACAGGTGTTGAGATGAACATGACCGACTGATGATACAAATGAATATCTTTGGCCTGTAGTGCAAAGATGAATATTTGGTTAAAGATGATTATTAATTGATGTTACAGGGATAAAATATTGATGATGGACTTTTAAATCTTAGAAGATAGTAGAATTCTTTCTCTACTTGACTCTTCTAATGGTTTGTTGTTTCCGCTGCAGTTGTTGATCTAAAACTTGTTGTCGATTATATTTTATCAGATTTTTCCCTGTTGAAGACTAACGATAATTTGTTGTATATTATCTTAGTCATAATATTCTTTACTGGGCTAGTTGAGCTCACCCTTTTCCTTTTTGTTCCATTTTTCTTCTCAGGAGGTGAGAACATAGCAGGATCTAGTCGGGGTATGGAGTAATGGTTCTAGAAAGATGTATTAGCAGTCCTCACTATTTCTGTAAAATAGTGTTTGAATAATTGTAATGAGGATTTATTTGAGTGTGGATATTGTCTAGAAGATAATATTTGTATTTAAACTCACAGTATGTGTTGTCGTATTTTGCACGACAATTGTATTATTGAAGTTGTAGTTTGCTTTCTGTACCATATATTGGCGACTCAGAATGGGTGTTGTATACCTATTTTGGGGGCGTCACAAGCCGAGTGTTCAACATGACTCAGTGATGTGTATCGAGCGACCTGACTGCTGGATGACTCCCTACATCAATTATTTGGCAGATGGCGTCCTTCCTTCGGATCAGATGTTAGCAAAAAAGGTCAAATACAAAAGTGTCAACTTCGTTCTTATTGACGGGGATCTTTATCGGAGGGCATTTTCGTCACCATTATTGAAATGTCTGGTCCCGTCCGAAGCAGAGTACGCCCTTCGGAAAGTTCATGAGGGTATCTGCGGTGATCACATGGCGGCTAAGTCGCTGGCATACAAAGTTCTTCGGCAGGGGTACTACTGGCCAACGATCTTCAAGGAGGCTACGGAATATGTGAAAAAATGTGATAAATGTCAGCTCAACAGTCCGATCCCGCATCAGCCACCGGAAGAGCTATACTCGATTCTATCGCCTATACCCTTCGCTGTCTGGGGGGTTGATATACTGGGTCCGTTACCGAAGGCTAAGGGGCAGGTCAGCTTCGTCATCGTCGCTATTGATTATATGACCAAATGGGTCGAGGCGAAACCACTTCGGCTGATAACGGAACAGGAGTGTCTGAAATTTATAAAGGAATTCGTAGTGTTTCGCTTCGGGATCCCTCAAGTGGTGATATCAGACAACGGACGTCAGTTTGTGGGATCAAAATTTGAAGGCTTTCTGAAGGAACTGGGAGTCCAGCACAGGAAGACTTCAGTGGCTCATCCGCAATCAAATGGGCAGGTCGAAGTGACTAACAGAACACTTCTAAACGGGATCAAGCGCAGATTGGACGAAGCCAAAGGAAGATGGCCGGAAGAGCTGCTCAGCGTATTGTGGGCTTATAGGACTACGCCGAGGACAACAACAGGGGACTCGCCTTTCAGATTGGCCTACGGCACTGATGCCTTAGTCCCAGTTGAGATTGGATTTCCAAGTCTTCGAGTTAGTCAGTTCAGTGAGATCTACAATGACGAGGGACTAAAGGCCAACTTGGACCTGCTAGAGGAAGTCAGAGAAGTGGCTATGATCAAGTTAGCAGCCTACCAAAGAAGAGTCGCCAAGCACTACAACAAAGGGGTAAAGCTCCGAAGATTTGAGGTGGGAGACCTCGTTCTCAGAGAGGCCGAAGCGTCTACACCGCAGAACACTGGGAAGTTGATGCCGAACTGGGAAGGACCGTATGAAGTGGCCGAAGCACCGAAACCCGGGACATACCGACTGAAGGCTTTGGATGGATCCGAAATTCAGAACACATGGCACGCAGGCAGGCTCCGAAAGTACTTTCAATAGAAACCAAGTCAGTCCACTGGGAGTCTGTACATAACCGTTCACCATCAATAAAAAGTCACTTTTTTCATAACTGATCTTCGCATTTGTCCTAATGTCACAGTGGAGTAAGGAGGTATGGTAGGACTCGCTGGCCATTCGATGGCAGCCAATCTATTTGATACCCCGTGTGGTAGTCAAATCCTGGATCCTATATTATTTTTTACCAAGGGTGGTAAAATCAATGGTCACTGAAGTAAGGAGGTATGGTAGGACTCGCTGGCCATTCGATGGCAGCCAATTTATTTGATACCCCGTGTGGTAGTCAAATCCTGGATCCTATATTGTTTTTTACCAAGGGTGGTAAAATCAATGGTCACCGAAGTAAGGAGGTATGATAGGACTCGCTGGCCATTCGATAGCAGCCAATTTATTTGGTACCCCGCGTGGTAGTCAAATCCTGGATCCTATATTGTTTTTTACCAAGGGTGGTAAAATCAATGGTCACCGGTGTAAGGAGGTTCGGACGGACTCGTCGACCATTCGATGATAGCCTCATCGGCAGGTGATCCTAAGAACCTTATCAGGCCCTTCGGGGTAGGCAAGTATCGTCATTCAGACTTCGTCCGATCCCTCGCGACACCTACCTCACACTTCGGTAACGAATAAGTATTCCTTTACTTTGTTATTATTACCTAAATCTTTCTAAGTGTTGAGTTCGGAAGGCCATGTTATTTAGCTTCGTCTTATCTGTTATACGACTTGCTTAGTTGTTAATTAACAGTTTAAAGTTAGGCCCACGGAGGAGCTTGTACATTTTTCAAATTAAATCCATATTGAAGTGTTGGTAAACAGTGAAAAAACCGAAGTCATAAAGGATGGTACTGCTAATACTGATATTTTATTTACATAATGATGTTTACAAAGCGATAGAAGCTTTACAAAAATCCTACAGCTAAGGGAAAGAAAACCATCTTCTGAGATCGGCTTCGTCTTCCGAAGAGTCCAGGATGGTCGGTTCAACCTTGGCAGCGACAAGTCTTGCCTTGTCTTTGCTTCGGCATTCGTCGTATCCATCCGAGAACATCTGGATGATCTCCTCGTTCAACTCGGCAGATTTTCGGTATTCTTGTTGGATTTCCCTCCGAAGATCTCCGGTTAGAGGAGGACCCAAGTCTCTCAGAGCCCGAAGTTCGCGGAGCTCCTCTTCGAGTTTTGCCCGCTCCTTCAGATGTCTCAGATCCCTGGCCTCAAGGTCGTGTACTTGTATAGCCAAGCTCTTATTGGTCTTCACCATCGTCTCGTTCTTCCCAACAAGAACCTCATTCCGACGAACCAGGTCTATGTTCGTAGTAACGGTCAACTGATGGGTGGCCTCGGATGTCTCCAACTGTTCTTTCAACTTATTTAAGTCCTTCTGAAGGCCTTCTTTATTGAAGATAGTGATACCATGAGCCCTTCTCTCCCTCTCCAGAGCAGAAGTCATAGTAGCCATCTCTCGCCTGGCCGCATCTTCTTCGGCTTCAGACTCTCTGTATCGGGGAAGAAGTCTCCCGAAGACAGCATTTGCCTGCGGACATTTAAAGTGAATTAGTAGAAGAAACAGATGATTCCTAAATATTTCGATTGAACCAACTCACCTTAGCCTGGTAACTCATGCCCTCTTCGATCAAATCCCTGATCGAACTGTTTCCGAACCGATGGTCATCAGTCTCCCGAACAAAGGAGTCGAACAGCTGAAAAGGAAAGTTCTCGTTAAAATCCGGCCATACAGTGGGAGAAGACGCAGCTTCTCGCCGGAAGGTGGAGGAAGAGGGTCTCGGCGGAGAAGGCACTGATGGTTCAGGGGGAGGTGCTGGTTGATCCTCGGAAGACTGCTTCCTTTTACGAGACAGAAGAGGAGACTCATTCAGGTTTTCGAGCTCATCTTCTGAAACATGGATCTCCACGGGGATGACGGGGGGAGGCTCAACTGCAGCAGGACGAGGAACTCGAAGCTCATCGGCAGACAGAGGAGTCACGTGGGTCCTCCTTTTCTTAATCCGGAGAGCCTGCATTCGCTCGGTCGCAGGCAAGTCAATCAAACTCGCTGTAGAAGTTGATTGAGTTCCTTGAGGATTTGACCGGACTTTCCGAACCGCCCTCTTCTTCTGTCGAGGTCGGCTAGGCTCCTCAGCAAGTTCTGATCCGCGGAAGACCTCTGCATCCTGGGCCTCCGAGGCCGGAAGTTCTTCTTGGGAAACTTCGATGGAAGGGGATGAAGGCTTGCCAGAAAGGTACCTATCCAAGTCCTTCCGATCGGTCGAAGTCGGCTTGATGAGAGACAACTTGTGGTCATACAACCAGGCTTGTTTGCCCAAGAGGCCGAAGCTCCACTCCTTCAGGGGTATCTTCTCTATGATGCGCGTCATTTCTCTTATACGCTCCTCGGATATGTCTCCGAAGTCTGCAGAGACGCGATCAGAAGTGGTCCAGTCGGGAACAGAGGAGATTTCGGGCCCGTTGACGAAGAACCATTTATTATGCCATCCTCGGTTGCTCGAAGGAGTGTCCATTAGAGACCGCTTCTCGATCCTGGCATTGGGCTTGGGGGCTATCTTACTTAGCACCTTGAAGCCTTTCTCCCGAGATTTCCCCACCGAGAAGAGGGTAAAGAAGGAATCCACAGCAGGAGGAACTCCTATCTCGTAGCAGAAGGCTATGTAAGCCAGTATGTGGATGTACGAGTTCGGCACTAATTGGGCGAACCCCACTCCAACAAACCCTAGGAGGGTGATCAAGAAGGCGTGAAGGGGGAACCTCACCCCCTTCTCCAGAAAAGTTGCCGGAACGGCGATCCAGCCGTCGGGACGCTGGTACATCCTTTCGTGAGGGGCCGCTATCTGTACCCTGTGGGTATCCGGTATTTGATAGCGAGCTCTAATGTTGCAGAGCTCAGTTTCATTGACGGTGGAAGGGGTGTTGGCATGAGGAAAGTCTTCCTCGTTTTGGAAAAAATCAGATGGGTTGGGGAGTGATTCCATGGGCGGAGCTTCCTTACTCGCGGCACCGACTTGGGGGTTTGAGCCCGGAACCTCTTTGTCAGGATTGGAGTGAGGGGTCACGGTGGAGATGGGGGCGACACGAAGGGGAGAACTTGTATCGGGGTTCTGGGATGCCATTGTTGAGAATTTGCAGAGAAAATGAAGAAATTTGAGGAGGAGAAGACAATAAGCTCTTATGAATTCGAAATAGCAGGGAACCCCCCAAGGAGAATGGGCAGCGGCTTTTATAGCGAGTGATTTTTTCAAAATTTGCACGAGGGCCAAGGGCGGCGCATTAATTGGGGATAATGATGAGGGAGAGGAAAGGGTAACGTCCGATTTTGGCTTTGGTGGGTTATCCAAGGTAGGCTGGCGCTTAGTGGGCTCTTTCTTCCTGTGGGCTCGCGCTATTTACAGTCAGTCTTCCACTAAACATCCTGTTTAATAAAAGACTAGGGGGCAATGTTGGGGCATGATATTTCTTTCATTGGGCCTGACCGATTGGGCCCATCCGTTTAATTAGCCTAGTGGACCTTTATCACTAAGTCTTATAGTCATTGGGCTTAACATTTATATTACGAAGGGGAGAACTTGTATCGGGGTTCTGGGATGCCATTGTTGAGAATTTGCAGAGAAAATGAAGAAATTTGAGGAGGAGAAGACAATAAGCTCTTATGAATTCGAAATAGCAGGGAACCCCCCAAGGAGAATGGGCAGCGGCTTTTATAGCGAGTGATTTTTTCAAAATTTACACGAGGGCCAAGGGCGGCGCATTAATTGGGGATAATGATGAGGGAGGGGAAAGGGTAACGTCCGATTTTGGCTTTGGTGGGTTATCCAAGGTAGGCTGGCGCTTAGTGGGCTCTTTCTTCCTGTGGGCTCGCGCTATTTACAGTCAGTCTTCCACTAAACATCCTGTTTAATAAAAGACTAGGGGGCAATGTTGGGGCATGATATTTCTTTCATTGGGCCTGACCAATTGGGCCCATCCGTTTAATTAGCCTAGTGGACCTTTATCACTAAGTCTTATAGTCATTGGGCTTAACATTTATATTACCTTTATTGTATCCCCTTAATAATGGGCTGGGTCAAGTGGCCGGCCCATAAGATCTTTTAATATCCAAGACTTTGACTGGTAATGATGAAAGGAGGAGGGCAGTTGACCAAGCGCCTGCAGATCATTAATGTGGATGGGATCTTATCCGGCCGGCGGCAGGAATAGTGAAAAAAAGGTGATAACCTGCATGCAGTCGGCTGGGACAAGAGGTGACTGGAAGGAGGTGTCAGATCATGGTTGGTGGCACAAAAAACAGGGCACGAGAGTATAACCTAGCAAGGAGGTCTCCTAACAAAAGGTACACATACACTTTCTATCTGGCTCAACACACTAGAGATTTTTTATACCCTCCATTGTTAAACCTTGAACACCTGTATTGACTCTCACGCCGGAGCTATCCCCCGACGGTCCAGCCGTCAAGCTTTTGGTGTTGATCGTGTTTTCTGTGCAGGATTAGGGCGTCTTACGTGATTGAGACGTCATCAAAGATCTTGGCGTTAACAATAACAATATTTTCAATTTTCGATTTCCGATAGCGAAGAAACGAAGATGATGCTCGACAATTATACAATCATTGATAATCAAAGCGTCATTGGATCTGTACTAGAACGTCTAGTGAAAGAAAATAGACAAAAATTGGGGAAAGATTTGAGAAATTGAGTGAAACCCATGTATAATCAACAATCAGCCATCAAAGCAAACAAAAACAGTTGAAAGTATCTAATTTTCTCTCTCTAAATAGTGAAAAATGAAAACTAACTGTTTGAACACAATCTATCAAATCGACAAAATGGGTATAGAAACGACATATGGTTCTACAAAAATTGAAACAGACTTGTTGTGATTATGAAGAGACATATAATCATCAAAATCAAAAGGAAACTACAAACAAAATCACAATAGCTAATTAATCGTCATCAATCTGTTCTATCAATGTCTAAAGTAGAAAATAGAATCTACAGAAGTATTGATAATCATTATAATTTGGTATTTTCCTTATTTCTCTCTTCCTCATTTTCTTTTTCGTACAAATTTCTCTTTCAGAGGCATAATTGAGCTATGGATAAGATCTACAATCAGATCTGTAGTCGATTCACACCACCATCCCATGCCAATTCACAACACAATCAGATCTGTAGTCGAACCCAGACCCAGATCTGAAGAAATCATGCAACATCCTTTATAACTCTCTTTTATGTCCTTTAGGAATGGAAATTTGATAAGAAAGACGTAGGAACAAGAGAATAGAGGAAAGAGATTGGAGAGAGAGAAAACAAATATTTCATTTGAATGTTTTCTTTTTTTTGCCATGTGACACATTTTTATCTACGTGTCATTTAATATTTATTTGTCTAACTGACATGTCTGTTAACAATAGGAGTACAGTTAATCCAAATTTTATAACATTATATTTTTGAAATAAATTTTTTTTTAGAATATAAGTGGGAATTCGGGTAAACGTTAGGGATATTGTTGAACGTTTACCCTATTTTAATTTATAAATTATTTAACTTATAATCCTTTGTTAAGTATAATTGTTGCAAACATAATATAAGGGCTTCCCGATTCCTCATTACGAGAAAGAGACGATGATGTGTCGTAGGAGTAGCAGGTCGAATTCTTGCTTCTCTAATGGGCACCGTGAATTCTTCAAAGTTTACCTACCAGATCAGAGCTCCAAACAACTGGTAACTTTTATTTCCCCTAATTGCATATATATTTATATATATGATCGAATTTATTAATTCAACCCTGGGATTTAATGCTAAAAATAAAATAATTCATCGAAAAAGATTAATTTTAAAGTTTGTTCTTTTATGTATAACGATAATCAACAATCGTATCAGAGATTTATTTACAGCAGTTTATAATTAGATATGTTTCCATCATTCTTTATATTCTGTGTACTTATGTTTTTACGTATTTAACTGTAAAAATACAAAATTCGGGTGTGATTTATCCGTAATTAAAATACTAGGATCAATTAAGGAACGATATTATTATTTTCATGGCAGAATCCCTTTTTACAATAATAGATTTTACTTAAAGTGGTTAGGTTAATTTTTATTCCGTGGGGTTTTTTTCGAGCAGAAGCAAACCTACATAAATAATTTCCTCACGAAATTTATTTTATTGGCGAGAAATCTCATGTAATTTGTTGTTCTATCAACTATTTAAATTTATTTAACCTATGATGTTGATTTTGTGTAGAAAATTCCGCCAGCATTTGTGAAGCATCTCAAAGGACCTTTACCCATGGTATCTATACTTGAAGGGCCTACTGACAAAGCATGGTTTGTGAACCTTAAGAAAGTGGATGACAATGTGGTTATTGACAAGGGTTGGGAGGGATTTGTGGAAGATAATTGTTTAGAGTTTGGAGATTTTTTACTGTTTAGGTACAATGGTTTTTCAAAATTTAGGGTCACACTATATGGAAATAATGGATGCCAGAAAGAGATTGCAGCAACAGAATTACAGAAGAGAAGAAGCAAAAGAGACGAGGACTTGACTCGCGGGAATGGAGCCATTCGTGTAAAGGTAGAAGAAAACAGAGAAACTCCAATTGAATCTGTTTTAGTTGTTAATGGAAATGTCAAGCCTACCAGAAAACGCAAACGTAGAACTTCAGGCTCTAGACCTGTCCGAGTGGATCAAAAGGCAAAACCGAGTAAGTTTCAAAGAAAATTCCAATTACATCCATCTCTTAGGCTAGGCTATGTTTGTTTGCAATTATAATCCTGGGATTAAATAGTTCTAGTCACATGTTTGTTTTTTATAGGATTATTTATTGAATAACTTTAAATGATCTCATGTTATATTTGTTTTTTTCAGGATTAATTAAAGGATTGGATAAAAAAAATATCGTTTATTATACTCTTATTAATAATAACATGTTTTAAACTATAATTGAAACTTGTTTATACATCTATATAAACATATAATTATAATGTAGTTGATTTCTAAAAAACATATAATTATTTAAACCATATAGATACATTTGAATACTACTAAAACATTTAACTAGTCTATTAAAACATTTAACTAGTCAAACAAATTATTATTATTAGTCTAATAGATTAATAATAGTATTAATATCTAGATTAATAATAATAATAATAATAATAATAATCTAGTTTATTTATTTGAATGCTACTAAAACATTTAACTAGTCTAACAGATTAAAACATTTAACTAGTCTAACATATTATTATTATTAATCTAATAGATTAATTATTATTACTAGTTTAAAGAACCATAAGAAGGGAAAAGAAAAAGGAATTGATAAACAGATCTCAAACAGATTCACTATTTAGATTTCTAAAAACATACACTTGTTTACTAGATTAATTTTGTCATAGTTGTTTGATTATTTTTAGTAATCTAACAGACATTTAACGAAGCATATTTTGATCACTTTAGTCAAAATTTGTTTTCACCAAAAAAAGGAGATAGTTTGATAAATTGATAGAATAGGATATTATGGTAATTTTTTTTAAAAACGTTGAGATTAATTTTGTCTAGCAATTTTAGGCCTAAATGGTAGGGATTATAATACTTGATAGAAGATGGTATTAAATAGTCCCTTATATTAAGTCATTTTTAATCCTTGGATTAATAATCCCAAGCTCAAATTTAAAAACAAACAAGGCACTTGGGATTAATAGTCCTATCCCAAGATCCTTGCAAACAAACATAGTCTAAGGGAACTGCACTAACTTATGTGTAGTTGTTTCAATACAGGGAAATCGCAGCGGTTGAGTTGCAAAGACAACGAGACTAAGCAGGCTTTACGTCCAACGAGAAGCTGTGTTATTCTACCGAATGATACCGCTGCCAAAGCAGCAAAGAAATTCAAGTCAAAGTATCCTCACTTCATGGTTCTTGTGTGCGAATCTCATGTCAGTAGGGCAGCTATGGTATGGCCATAAACTCTTACTTTCTTAGCTAAACAAAATATTAGACTATATAGGAAAATTCAAAAAACACCTGCAGTTTACCCATATTCTCGAGTCACCACCTGTGGTTCGGAAACTATCTCTTCACCACCTGTAGTTTCATACTTAGTTTCACAACGGCACCTATTAATGGTTTTCGACCGTTAGTTTTTGTGGTTATTGTTGTCATTTTAACACAACTTATTATGGTTGACTTGCTAAATTTAGGAAAATCACATGTACTCAAATTCTAGGTCAAAGTCTTAATAATTTGAGAACATAAAATTATTATTATTAACAATCGTCGTTTTAGAAATGAATGTCTAATTTTGGAAAGGAGGGAGTGTTACTTGAATTGGGTAGACACGGATTTCCTAGCACAAGCAACTTAATTCAGTAGGGTAGATTGAATTTGTTATAGCTATTTTTGTGTAGAAGGTTTGTTAATCATAATGTATGGACTTAAAACTCTTCTTGCAGACTATACCGATCAGCTTTGCACAGAAGTACATGAAAGGGGACCATTCCAAAGTAGTTAAGCTTCGGATTTCAAACAAGGCATGGAATGTGATCTTAAGAGTCTACTTAAGCCAATTATATAAGTTGTCTACGGGATGGATTGCATTTGCAAGGGCAAATCATTTGCGAGAAGGAGATGTTTGCGTCTTTGAGCTGACTAATACGGATAATTTCGTGCTCCAAGTTTCTATTTTCAGGAACTGATTGGATTTTTACCTTCCTAGCTGCTAGTAAATCAAGATTTGACAAGGAGTCCTTCAACCGGATCGCGTGGTTTTGCACAAACAAATATTTAGTTCAGAGTCCTGCTATATATTGAGATAAATTTGTGTCGACTTACTGTTGCGCAGTTTAAGATTGGTAGAAATTTTACAGGGGTGTCTCATTTATTACACATTTATTCAAAAAAGTTGTTTTTAATACTTATTCTCGTGATTGATAATCAAATAGTCGACGTAAATAATTGGAATATATTATTTTTTTAAAGTTTATAATCTTCATTTACTATCCATGTTAAAATACTTTGTTTTTACGTGAACAGAGAAAGTGATACACTAATGATTTTTATTTACGCATGAGAAATGGTCCGGTTTGGTGGACTAAGCAAATTATGAAAAAGCCCCACCATTTTTGTAGTTATGATCACCTATGATTTATTTCTCTAATTTTGCGGCCTAACATAGGACACATGTCACACTTTTATACTTTCGGATATTATTAAAAAAAGTATTAATAAAATTATGTATTAGTAGTATGTCAAAAGGGATTTTTTTTTTCTTTATCCATGCAAAATATGGGTTTAAATTGATCGGTAAAAATATAATCGGTTCAGTTTATACATCAATCAAAATTAAATTATTTTTTAAATGATATTAACGTTCTCAATTCTTATGTTTCTGAGTTTTTTAATAAATAAAAAAAAAATAGATAGAAAACTTGATCACTTTTTTTGTCAAAGTTTTCCGTTCAAAATTGGCCTGATTTGGACGGAAAAGAAATTAGAATAAGTAATATTTTTATAATCTCTATATTATCCTCAACTTTTAATATAATAAATTTTAAATTACAACATATATCCTCAATTTTAAATTTTCTATTCTTTTCTAATAAAATTCAGAAACAACGCAAAGGATCTATTATAATTTAAATTTTTTATTTTTATTTTTTCTGTTCAAAACTCAGAAACAAAGTATAAAGGTTCACTCCAATTCTGATTAAATTTCTCTCCGAACAATATTAAGAGTTCATCCTCCACGTCGGCCCAATACATTATTTATGAAATTAAATTTTCTTCTTCTTCATCATCGGCTAAAGTACCTCTCGAAGGAGGAAATATCCTCGTGATTCGTGAAGAAGGGAGAAAATGATAACTGAAACAAAGTCACGTGCCTTGTGGTGTGCTACTCACATCACACAAGTCCACCTGTCCGTCCAATTCTCTCTCCTCCTCTCTGTGGCACAAAAACAAAGAAAAATTCACGGGTCAAAGTCAGTGACAAACCAACAAGATCACCTTTGTGCCATCTCAATATTCTTTAAAAGAAAAATTGGAACGTTGGAATTAATGGCCTACCACCACAATTCCCTTTGAAAATGCCCAAAAAGGAATTATTGACCCCATCGATCAGCACATTATTTTCTCTAAAAAAAAATAATAGTAATTTTTTTGTCCTGTATATTTGTGTTCTGTCCAAAATTTGGACTTTTACTTCTTTGTTTGTATTAATTTTCATTTTCTAATCTTATTTTCTTGATTCTGATTATGTGATGTCGTTTTTCATATGACTACCGGAGGAAAAAGACATTAGATTTTAGACCCCACTAAAATACCCAACAGTCTAAAAATCAGTATACAAACCAGAATTCCAAACTTTATTATCCAGTAGTATTTCTTTGTTTTTACAGTTAATATATACAACTATTAAACAAAATGTTTATGTGCACACTTCCCAAGAAAGTTGCAGATGCTCTCTTCATTTTTCACACGATAACTAAAGCTTCAATCTTTCTCTCTGTTATAATAAAGTGGCAAAAGGGTTCTTTTCTATCAGTAAACAAAAACCCATTGCTGATAAACCCCATTTTTCTTCTAATTTGTGGAGGTTTAATGGGGGTTTATGCATTTTCATTTTACTGCAAGGTTTAGCTGCTCTGTACTTTTGTTGGTTTGCTTTATTCTGCTATAGCTTCTGGGTACTTGAAGAACTACTTGAAGAAGAAGAAGAAGAAGAGGCATTTTCTTTAAAATGGAGGACATGGGTTTTTGCTGTAGCAGTTGAAGAGTTTTGTTAATTATTGGCTCATCCTTCTTCTTTTCTATAGGGTGTTCTTGGTGTTGTTTTCTGGGAAAAGACTGAATTTGGATTTGGATTGCAATAAATTTCTTCCTAAATGGAGGGAATTTATGGTGTGCAATTAATTGTTGTGATTTATTTGGGGATGTTAGTAGGTTGGGCTTGGTGTCAGGATAATGATGCAAATGTTACTGCTGTGTATATTGTGACTCTAAAGCAGGCCACTACTGGTCATTACAGTGGTGAGCTGATAGTAAAACATGATAGGAAAGTAAATAGATTGGACAAGCCATTGGCAAGGTACAATTGTTTTTTTAAAAAAATAAATTCTATTCTCCCAAATTTATTGCTATCAGTATGAAATGCTTTATTATTTACTACTTTGTGAAAATAGAATTCTTTTTAATGTTACTCCTTGTAAAATTCATGAAATTAGTATAGTGTGTAAACTCTTGGGTAATTGAATTGGGATTTTGGTTGTTCATGTTAGGTTTTCTATACACATAGTTATTTAGTTTCTTGAGCAAAATTTTGTATTTATGACTTGCTTATGCAATTTAGTTGTTGTATTGATGTTTATTTTTGTCTTTGGCTGGTGAAATTATGCTCTCAATTTGATATCTACATGTCCTTAAGTTGTTTTATTTTTAATGGGTTTCCTATGACATCTACATGCTCTCAATTTGACATCTACAAGTCCTTAAGTTGTTTTATTTTTAATGGGTTTCCTATTATATTAATAATTATTTTATAGCACCTTTTCTTTTCCATGGGTAGAGTTTCATTTTGTGTTCTTAATATAAGTATATCTCAATGCATACACCCAATTTGCATTAAGTAGTTCATATAGTTTAATTTTTATTTCATCCTTCATCTAACACCAGTAATTATGTTTCACTTTTATGCTGCTTTCTATTTTCAATTTTATACTTTCCCTTTTTGTTAGTTCTTTTCTTTTTTAATTAGCATGCCAAATTAAGGAAAACCTTTTGTGAGCTCTTTTCTTTTTTAATTAGTATGTTGAATTAAGGAAATTTTTATTTGGATTATCCTCTTAATGTTTTTCTTTTAATTTGGCTCAGCAATATCTCAAGAACAGATCGGTATCACGGTCATAATATTTCCAGATTCCATGATTCTATATTGAGAAAGGTTTTTAAAGGGGAGAAGTATCTGAAATTGTATAGCTATCACTACTTGATCAATGGATTTGCTGTTCTCATTACCCCTCCGCAGGTACCATATCTTAATGTGTATTACTTCTTCTTGTCGTCATCAGCCTCACATTATACATGATGGCAGTGCTTTGATCTAGGCTTTCTTTAATAGAGTACTACGGTCCATTCTTGGAGAATTCAACATTTTCCCATTAATATATGGTATTATACTAGTAAGTTATTAATCTTGCAACGCTGATGAAATGTGAAGGTAGTGAAACTGTCAAAGAGGAGAGAAGTGGCAAACGTTGTATTGGATTTCTCAGTTAGAACCGCAACCACTTACACTCCACAATTCTTGGGTTTACCGCAAGGGGCATGGCTCGAAGAGGGTGGGTTTGAGACTGCTGGAGAAGGAATTGTAATTGGGTTTATTGACACAGGAATCGATCCAACACACCCCAGCTTCTCAGATGATATTGCTGCAAATCCCTATCCAGTGCCACAGCACTTCTCTGGAATCTGTGAAGTTACTCGGGATTTTCCATCTGGTTCATGCAACAGAAAGCTTGTTGGTGCCCGCCATTTTGCTGCATCAGCTATAACCCGAGGAATATTTAATGCAAGTCAAGACTACGCGTCACCTTTTGATGGTGATGGCCATGGGACGTGAGTACTTCCTTTATCTGGTGATGATGTTGAATTTTAGTTTTTTTTGTATTGATCGTAAGTTTGTTCTCTCTACTAAAACTCTTTTGTTTGTTAGTCTTGTTTATGAAAACATTACCATAATATTATTACTTATTAAAAAAAAAAAGAAGCGTTACCGTAATATTGTTTCCATCATATTCACATCTGATAACTGATTCACCAGGCCAAAAAACAATAATCTACAATATTGAAGTAAATAAAAATAAGCTATAATAAGTAAGCAACAGTAAAAAACGAAATAAACTTAAAAGGACTAAATGATTTGGTAGCACCTAATTTTTGCAGGACATGAACCTCCTATATATTAATGTAGTAAATCTGTACTAATGTTAAACTGATTGGAACAATTTCATGCCTTTGTTTATCAGCACACTATAGTACACAGAACAACATTTGTTAGCTGTTTGCTTTACTCTATTTTTTTTTTGGCTGAACTCCGAATTGATCTCTTTTAATTGGCACCTCCTATCTTGCGTATCAGAAAAAATTGAAAAAAATAAAATAAAATTGGTGCCTCTAATGTTGTCCCTGACATATGATGATATGAAAGATTTATTTGTTTTCCCAAAAGCATATTGCCTAATTATGGACAAGTGAGTTTGACCTTCCTGCTCTTCTCTCGTTTGAGTTTTTTTTTTTGCTGTTGTTAGTACCACAATGATATTTGGAGATCTAAGCAAGCTTACATTAATTCAATTGTAAGAGAACCTATAAGCTTTGTTTTATCCAATATTATTGAAAAATTGTACTTTTGGTTTTGGTTACTATAAATCTAAGATTAAACTACTATCCATATTTCTTGTTCTCTATTAATTGTGTAACATTCCATTTCTTTTTAATAACACAGGCACACTGCTTCAACTGCAGCGGGTAACCATGGGATACCAGTGGTAGTAGCTGGGCATCACTTTGGAAATGCCAGTGGGATGGCACCTCATTCACAGTAAGTTACCTAGAATACCTTGACACGAGTAGAATGCATGTATGAAATATAACCTGACAATTGACATTTCGTAGATGGAAAGTTACCCTAAACTTAATTTATTGATATTAGTTGCACGCATTTCTTCAGTTTATATATTGGGGTACAAATCACCATGAGCATTAATTTGAAAGGGAAACTGTTATTTAAATAGTTATATTCAAGTTCTGTACAACAAGCTACTTGGGTATGATGGTTAGAATTCTAAACAATCTCTGTTCTTGAGTTTATTGATGGGACAAACAAAGATGACACGTAAATCCAAAGCATCAAGTAATTATTTTCATTTTGAATTTTATAGACAATCTTCCTCCTGGAAATAGCTTAGGTTTCCATTATTTCAATTTTAAGGTGACCTATTTTCATCGATATTGCTAACTTAATAAGTAAGTTTGTAAAAGTTCTTTGTTATGTGTTTCCCAGGGAAACTTAACTCAAGTTCCCATGTTCAAACCTGATAACCGTTGTTAACCTTTAATGAAACTTTCCATGCTTCTCACCTCATCTCTCTCTCTATATTAATTTCTTCACTAAATTTCAATTTTCTCTAGCATTGCTGTTTACAAGGCACTGTACAAGAGCTTTGGAGGCTTCGCTGCAGATGTGGTTGCTGCCATAGACCAGGTACGGTTCATAGCTTACTTTACTCTGTAGAAAATTCTCGTCCGCACAGACGTAATTAACATTTATCTATTTAAGGATGGTCACAATCTGCTTCATCAACCTACATGGATCTTGTATGTATAAACTGTCTTGCTGTACCCATTAATTTGTACTCCCTCCGTTCCACAAAAAGAGTCTCATTTGCAAATTTTGTGAATATTAAGGATATAATTTTGTTCCTTGTATACCATTAAAGATAATAAATTGTTAGTTTAGTAGTGTGGTATGATAATGAAATTATGATGAGAAACTTGAGGACACGATGTCATCTTATACTAGTAGCACTTAAAAGTGGACTCGTTTTTGTGGAACAATATGAAGTGGCAAATGGGATTCTTTTTGTGCAACGGAGTGAGTATTCTCCTATTTAGGGTTTGATAATTCTCAGTTATGGTTTTGACTGATAATCCATTGTATTCACAGGCAGCTCAGGATGGAGTAGACATTATAAGCTTGTCAATTACTCCAAACAGGCGCCCTTCAGGCATTGCAACTTTCTTTAATCCAATAGACATGGCCTTGCTATCAGCTGTAAAAGGTGGTATTTTTGTTGTACAAGCAGCAGGGAATACTGGTCCATCACCTAAGAGTATTTCTTCATTCAGTCCATGGATCTTCACTGTCGGTGCTGCTGCCCATAACAGAGTCTATAGTAACTCTATTGTCCTTGGAAACAACATCACCATTCATGGAGTTGGACTTGCACGTAAGTTGGTATGCTGAGTTACTGGTTTTATGATATTTAATTTTTATGATGTAATATACAACAAATTCCATCTTCTTTTTTATATATTTATTTATTTTATTTACTTTATAGGATAGTTAATGGTCTTTAGGGAATACTTCTGTTGTGACAAGAATGTGTGTATGTAAACATAAAGAAATTCAAAAGTTGTAAAGTAATATCTTATCATTTCTTCTTGAAACAATTTGAATGGGTATAGAAAGGGAAAAATGAAAAATTAGTATACTAACTCCCCTCAAATAGTAGTGGGAGTTCCCTTTTGACATAGTATAGATAAAGGGGATTGCAGCTTTGCTGGAATCAGTTTATTGAGTGTGAATTTCAATTGGTTATAATAAACATTCCCCAAAGTATCAAGATATATATTTTTAAAAGAAATCATTAAATACTTTGCTTCAGGTAAAAAATTTTCCATATCCTTTAATTTCTTTAAATCAATTTTAAAGCAGTCTAAAAATATCCGTAGATGTGGTCCAACGTGCTCCTGTTGTAATCATTGCTCTTATGTTAGCACATTTTTTACACCATTTTGCCATCAACATCTGTTTTATTCTTATATGTCTGGACAAGTGGCACTTCATGTTCCTTAATCTCTGCCTATCATCATAAGCCACTTCATGTTCCTTAATCTCTGCCTATCATCATAAAAATACAAGTAGACAAGTATTTATGTACTTTCTTTGTTCAGCTGGGACAGAGAACGATTCAATGTACACAATGGTTTCCTCGATTCATGCTTTGAATGACACAACAGCTGCGAATGATATGTATGCGAGTGAATGCCAGGACCCCAGTAGTTTGAATAAGGATATTATCAAAGGGAACCTCTTAATTTGCACCTACTCAATCCGTTTTGTTCTTGGGATCTCCACCATCAAACAGGCATTAGTTACAGCCAAAAACCTTAGCGCAGCTGGTGTTGTGTTCTACATGGATCCTTTCGTCATTGGTTTTCAGCTTAATCCGGTTCCAATGAAACTACCTGGGATTATAATTCCTTCTCCTGACGATTCTAAGGTTGGTTAGTGTAATATTATTATTGTGTATGTTCATGCTTGTGTGCTTGCAGAATCTGTTTAAGAATTTTCTTTTCTAGAACTTTCACTAATTTAATTGGAACTTGGAGCTTTAGGTTTAGAATGGTCTCACTCTGTCGCCGTTTCATTCAAGTTTCTATGAATTTTAGCATCCATCTTTCTGTCTATGTACTGATGTTTCATGATCGATTCGGCAGATCTTACTTCGATACTACAATTCTTCCTTGGACAGAGATGGCCTAACGAGGAAGATTGTTAAATTTGGGGCTGTTGCGCGCATTTCAGGTGGAGTAAAGGCAAATTTCAGCAGTTCTGCCCCAAAGATCATGTATTATTCTGCTAGAGGGCCAGATCCCGAAGACAGTTTTCTTGATGTTGCTGACATATTGAAACCTAACCTGGTTGCACCCGGGGATTCTATATGGGGTGCTTGGAGTTCTTGTGGCACCGACTCAGTTGAATTCCTTGGTATGTCGATTCAAACAGTAGAAATCATTTACGTAATTATGCTAAATGTAATAATATGTATGAGCTAGTACTATCTATAATGGGTTTTGAAAGATCAAGTAATTAGTTTTAATAAACACTAGGGGAGGACTTTGCGATGATGTCTGGGACAAGCATGGCTGCTCCTCATGTTGCGGGACTTGCAGCCTTGATTAAGAAGAAATTTCCCAGTTTCGGTCCTTCAGCTATTGGATCTGCATTATCAACAACAGCTTCTTTGAATAACAAGAATGGTGGGCCCATAATGGCTCAGAGTTCGTATGCCAACCCAAATTTGAATCAGTTTCCCGCAACACCCTTTGACATGGGTAGTGGTTTTGTGAATGCAACCGCAGCACTAGATCCAGGACTTATCTTCGACTTGGGTAAGTTATTCTGCTGTTGAAAGCATCAATATAATTGTGGTCATACGCAATCAAATATATACATATGTCTTCAGTGCGCATCTATTTTGAATATTTTCAGTGATAGATATGTAGCTTTTCTGTTTATATATCAAAGGAAGGTGGTACAAAATGTCGATATTAATTTTGAAAGATGAATAGATTCTTTAGGAAAGAACGGCAAAATATGTACATCAATGCATACAAATTACTAAGAATGCAAAAGGGACTTTAGAATCTATTCGACTGCTATTTCATTCTCATCTTCTCGCTGTAATTTTTGTAATTTTCCAGCTTATGACGACTACATGTCATTCCTCTGCGGCATAAATGGGTCAGCACCCGTGGTTCTAAACTACACCGGTCAGAGCTGCCGCAGAACATCAAGCACATTGAACAGCGTAGACCTAAACTTACCTTCAATCACGATAGCCAAACTAAACCAATCTAAAACTGTCCAAAGAACGGCGATCAATGTTGCCAGCAACGAGACATACCACGTGGGGTGGAGTGCCCCTTACGGAGCTTCTCTAAAGGTCGAACCAATGCATTTCTTCATTGCTAGTGGGGAAAAACAGGTGTTGAGTATCCTTGTGAATGCCACAATGAACAGCTCTGTTGCAAGCTATGGAAGAATCAGACTCTTTGGGGATAAAGGTCACATTGTTAACTTTCCTGTATCAGTCATTGCCAAAATTTCATACAACTCTACTAACAAGTAACAGCTCAGAAATTCCCTGATGTTAGTTCTGGTTCTGTTCGTTTTAGGAAGTGGTTAGCATGAAGTTTATTTTTTGATAATCTTGTAATTTAGAGGGAATATTATGTCCAATTTTTTTATTCATTTTTATGTAAATGCTTATATGTTTATGTAGATATGATCATGAATGATTGATTAATATAATAACTAATAATATTTTCATTTTTCCCTCTCAAATTCAATAATATAGACCCCAACTTGTTCAGTTCTACTTCTTGTGGATTATGATTATTAAGGCTGGCATCTTTCGTTTTTTCTGCATTTAAAATGAGAGTATTAACATGTTATAAACTTACCATCATTGTTGAGCTTAATTTTTATTTAAATTTTGCTGACAAGTACTTAAGTTCATATAAATATCTTCCTTCAAATGTATTTCGTCCATTTAAATATTTTTTTATTGGACATTCGTTTTAAAATTAGATATATATTTTTAAAATGATAATTTTGAATTACATTTGTTAAATATATAGTAGTGATGACTCTAGAAGGTTTTTTATTTTTATTTTTACAAAAAAATCTACTTTTTTTTCTAGAATTATTTGAATTTCAAAAATGCAAGATATACATTTATGATATTTATTCAAGGCTTTTGGGTAGTATATATTATATTTCAAAATTTATTTAACCTTTTGAATAATATATTGGAATTTTTATGTCATTTTATTTTTGTATAAAAAGTGTATCATTAGTTTTAAGAAATATAATTTAATTTAAAGGATTACTTCATCCATTCCATAATATATGACGTTTTAGATGATTTCATTTTTCTTAAATTATTTGACGTTTTATATAATCTAAGAGAATTAGCTATAATTTTTTCAAAATTAGCCCTCATGAAAAAATGCTACAGATGAAACATAGAGTATGAAACAAGTATATGGCAAATGGTATTATAAACAATTAATACTATATTTAATGTTATATAATCATTTTCTTAATTTTTATATACATATCATTTATTGACTCTTACTGAAGGTACACATCAGAGAGAGAAAAGGTATATTAACTCTAAAATATCATATATTATTTTGGAAGATACACAGAGAGAGAAAAAGTATATTAACTCTAAAATGTCATATATTATTTTTTTGGGGTTGGGGGGAGGGGGAGGGGGGGGGGGAGTATGTATGTGTCACTTCTTTATATGGACGAGCATGCGGTAAAATTAATAAGGATAGGGGTAGCATCCTAGTAGGACTCCCTCATTCACCATATTAAGCCACGTTAGACAAACGCATGCATGCATGCATTGAAACTACTCAATATATATATATATATATATATATATATATATATATATATATATATATATATATATATATATATATATATATATATCTGATGCATTAATTATTATGTTATAAATTGATTGTCTTTAATCTAGCAGTAGAAAAATTAAAAATGGCACTCTTTTCGATTCAATTCATTAATTTATTCTCTCCAAACAGGTCTCAAAATTTCCTATATAAATTAGTATCCCATGTATTATATTTCGCTTGATCTATCCTTCTCTTTGTTTTTCTCTCTCAACCACAAACACACACAAAGAAATGGCTTCTTTTTCAGTGGTTTTGAATGTCATGTTCTTGGTGAGCTTAGTTATGGCTTGTGAGGCCCGTCAACTTATTGAAAAACAAAAGCTTGGGGAACAAAGTGGAAATAAAGAAAATGTTGTGGAGTTTAGTGGTATTAAGGGAAATGGAGGTTTGGGCGAGATGAAGGGCTTGTTACCTTTTCCAAATATCCCATTTGCCCCTCCATTTCCACAAATTCCATTTCCAACAACAATTCCTCAACTTCCATTTCCATTTCCACTCCCACCTCCAATTCCTCAGCTTCCACTTCCACTTCCTGAAATTCCACAAATTCCATTGCCAGAAATTCCAACAATTACCTTGCCTCCAATATTCCCTTTCCCTTTCCCTTTCCTTACACCACCTCCAAACAAGTAGAAAAATCAAAGATCTTATATACCAACTGGTCTTTCCTCAGTTGGTAACCAGGTCCCTTGCGTTCAACCCCCACGCCCACCCCCACCCCCACCACCACCACCCCAACCCCAACCTCCGAATTATCAAAAATAAAAATAAAAAAATCTTCTTATATATGTGTTAGATCCTTGAATGCTTAATTTTCCAGCTCTATGTGGTTGTACTTTGTGCAACTTTTGTGTTTGTTATGATAAATAAAGTTATGCACAAAACCATTGTGTTTGTTATGATAAATAAATTCCACAACTTTTGTTTTTAATCTCAAATTATAAGATGGTTACAAATAAATTTTCTGTTTTTTTCCCTATCTATTTTTCTAAATTAGGCCTGTTTCTTTTATTAGTTTTAATTTTTATTTATTATTTGGCTTGTTTCAACTTTTTAAATAGTGATTATAGTCAAGCAGGAAGCAAGGTAAATAATTGTCACATAATAGCTCAGATATATAAAGCATACGGTTAAATAATTTAATTTATTTTTTGAAGTCCCACTTTTTAGGAAATACAATATCATAAAAAGGAAACAAGTTTCTAAAAGAAATAAACTCACCCGAAATAAAAATTAACGTGATACCTAAATATCACAATATCTCAGTTCTAACCATTGAACTCATCCAGAAACACAAGGTTAAATAGAATATTATCATCATCATTTGAGAATTCTCCCTCAATTTCAAACTAATTAGAGATATATTTTCTTAAAATATGTGTGTGTGTGTGTATATATATATATATTAAAACTAAAAATAATATTCCTAACTTAGTTACATTTTTTTTATATTTTTTAGCATTATATATCAATATAATTAAATTGTTAGGTAATATATATTAAGAGTGTTTATTATTTCTACAAGGGAAATTGATATTTTCATAAAACCTCACTCACATGAATGTAGGTCCCGTTTACTATTCATATGTTTTAAAATTTATCTCTAATTTTGAAATAGAAATTTATTATTCAAATAAGAAAGAAAGGGCCTCGTGCTCTCTTAAAAAAAAATTAGAAAACAAAAAAATAATGTATTTTACTTTTACAACATTCTTAATCTTAATTAAATCCTTGGATTAAGATTCATTACATTCTTTTGACACTGTTAAAAACTTTCTATACGAATTTTTACACAGCTGTTCTTTGATCAAATTCTTGAATTTTAAATTTTCACGACATTTGTATTATTTTTGTTGAATTCAACTTAGTCCAAAAAATTCCATTTTCAATAAAAGTAAAAGAACTTGAAACTAAAATGCCATGCATTTCATAAAAATTATGAAATCCCATTTCCAAGAAAAGTACAAAGAAGTTGAAACTAAAGTTAGTACCATGGATTTCATAAAAATCATGAAGAAGTTTCTAGAACAAAAAGGAACAACATCTACATGGAGAGCAGCATTTTTGCAGCGGCAGTCTCATCAATCTTTGTTATTTACATGCTCTTCCGATCTTCTCCTCAGTCAATGTTGTGAGTGGAGACTCCATGCATGAACAAAATTCTGGGCATAATTATTTTCAGTTCTTCAGGATTAGCTTTCTTCAACAATCATCCTCGCAATACATTCAAACTCTCCTCGTCAAGTAAATCATTACCACCATGTACTATTGAATTATCTGGTTTCTGCACACTCAATTTGATTCCTAAATTTTTAGCCTTCGTTTCTGATACAGACAGGAATCCCAACCCAGTTGGTAATATTAACGACTATCTAATTCATATCAATGAAGAAGCAACATCAATGCAGAAGGAAAAAGAAGTGGAAAATAATGAGGAACAAACTAACACGGAGACTACAGAAAATGAGGGAATCATTACAGAGGGATTGAAGAAAAAGGAGGTAGGTGATCAAATGGAGCTAGAGGAGGATGAGCTCGAAGACTTGTTCACACTAAATGAGCTCAGAAGATCAAGGAGACAAATTAAGGAACCCACATGGTTGCAAGGATACAACAGGGGTAGAAAAGGAAACACCAGGTAGTTTGTTAGGTGATGTCAATTTTCTATCCAAGGGTTGATAGATAACTAGCTATTAATAAAAGATGTATGGTTGAGATGAATTATCTAGAATCTTGTACTAGTAAGCCTATAAGTATGGGCTAAAGTTAATATAATGAAGTAATATATCTTTCACTCTGTTTTCTTTCTCTTCTGTTGCTAAAATTCTCTCAAGTCTAGCTAAAGACTATAATTTCAGTATCAGTTTCCTCTCTGGAGTAATTTTGGATCTTTTCAGTGTCTTTAGAATTGCCTCAAGTCGCTGGCAGTTCATGGATATTATGGGATATATATACTCCTCCTTCAATGAAAGCTTATTGTTCCAGTACTCCAAGCATTGATGGTTTGGATCAAGAGCCTCAATTGCCTGAAAACACTCTTGTTAGCATCTAATATAGGTTATCATATTCAAACTTCATAATCTCTTTTTGGGAAAAGTGAGTCTAGGTCTGCTTTTTAACTACAAAAGAATGCGTGTTTTAAACGTTAATGCGGTGTCAATATTGTAAGGCTATATTTGTTTGCAAAGATTATATTTGGGATTGGGATAGGACTATTAATCCCAAGTGACTTGTTTGTTTTCAAATTTAGACTTGGGACTATCAGTCTCGGGATTATAAAATGGCTTAATAGTCTTGACATTATAATTATAATCCCAGATTAATAGTCTTGGAATTATAATCATTGCAAACAAGCATAGCCCTAGTGAAAACCGACATAATAAATACCATCAAGATACCATGCTAAACTGTGCAAGAAACAACTAGACATATATAAGTTTTTAACCAAATCTCACAAATCATAAGCACTGATGCCAGAATTTTTATTGTGATACAAAAAATGATCCTCAATCTGAGTTAGGTATTGTTCCAGAGACAAAGGCCTCAAAAAATATGGCCGAGGAGTTCATCCTTGAATTCTTTTAATGTGAAATATACTTGCCACCTTTTGGTCTTTTGAAGGGTACTCAGAGCCCGGAGGTAAAGCTTCTTGGGCCGCAAAAGCGTATGATATATAAATATGGTCAGGATACTAGGTTTTTCAGTAGGTGGGTATCATGACACCATATCAAAATTTTATTACTTGTATTATTTCTTTTCCTGGTGATTGATCAGATTCTTTAAGAAAACCCTTTACTAGGTTCTATAGCTACTTAACCAGCTCCTATTTCTATTAGGACTAACTTGGCTATTATATATGAAGATATTATACAATACCAAAGTTCCAGATAGATCAAGAATAACATAAATGGATTCAGACCTAGAATTGTGCACCATAATTATGGTTCTTGTTCTCAAATATCTAAATTTGTAAATTATCTTTGCTCAATAAATGTACTGGATCCAAATGAACTTGACCAGCAGATTCATAAACCCTAATTTAAATAAAAAGTGAAGAGTCGAATTAGCCTAGAAACAGGTGTGTAGATTTCACCCCCTTTTTCCTGTAAATACACTTTATAAGCATATAATAGTATATCTAGAGGAACATCATTATCATCTACAAATAGCTTTCATTTCCTATGCTTTGTCCTAGCAAATAAATAGTAGTTAAGTAAATGTGATCACCTGAATAAAGTGTGGAGATAGGAACCCAAACATTTCATGCCCGCTGATGCTATGTGGAGAATGCAAGGGAAGAAATGCTTTCCCCTGGCTTTGGCGCCTTGCGATTTCTTGATATACTTTGTGCATCAATATTTCCCACACTTCTGGGCTGACACATTTGTAAACTCCTCTAATGTAACCTGAATTTAATATCATTGAGAGAGAAAAAAGTAAGGGCACCACTACACAAAAACAATGGCAAGTTACGAGCCAAATATGCGCTTTCTGAAAAGGTTTGACTATTAAAACTTCTCCACACAAGTTACATTTAAAAAGAAATTCTTTAAACTGTGAATGCCGAATGGAAATTAAGATTAAAGTACCCAAATTTCTATTTTTCCTTCAGTTCCACGCTTAAACAGTACATGTCTATCAAGGAAAATATATTTAAACAGAAGTATGTTTTCAAAGATGCATGTAAAGTATGAACTGTAAGTGCTTTAGTGCAAAACGCAATACTGCAATATTTGTTCCAAGTTTATCACAGTAGTCACTGAAGCATCCACACAGTCCTCACATTTCCTTAGAAATAAAAATAGTCGTAAGCAAAGATGATAAATGATTCTTCAATGAAATAAAACTCATTAAAAGAATGGAAGTGCATTGAACAGAAAATGATGAAATGTGTACAAAATGCATATGAAATTTTCAAAAAAGATATGATGAGAAGAGTTCTTCTAGAACAACGATATATCACGAGCTCTAAAAAGTGCATCAGCTCACATATTGCAGAAATTCTAACTTTTATCAAGGCCTCTTTGTTTTTGTTTTCTGTGACAAGTAGTAGAATAAAACCTTACCTTAAATAAAGGCCCAATAAGTCCAGCATCTAGGATTTCTGATATATAGCTACTCATTTCTGTTGGATTGAGCACATTAAAGACCTTGACACGGCTTCTGAATCCTGCAAAAGTGATCTAATATTAAGGCCAAATAGATGAAAAAGTACCTATTTTTTAGAAGTAATAAGAGAAAACTGAACAGAAAAATATCTGAAAAACAGCATGCCTTTCGGGAATATCACCTGCTTATTGCACCAAAGCTTTCCAAAAACTGCAGATCCAATTTTAACAGGATCAACATCAAAGCTAAACTGTTATAATGAACAACTTTAGCCAGCCTGAGATGCATTCACTTCCGAGTTGTCTCGGACTTCCGTTTTCGACAAGCTGTTTAATTTAGCTCCTGAACGTGGATGTGCCAAAAGAACAAACCCAAACAACTTATTACCAATAGAAGCACAACAATCCCCAACATCCATTGAACAGGAAGGACAATTATTGTCCGATAGAACATTAGAAACAGAAGAACCAGAGTCACTACTGCCAAGCTGCATGAGATCTGGTTCTCTTTGTGAATCTGGGCTATCTTCTTGCGTACACATGTTACCGCAGGCCGCGTCCACATTGTTGATGGTATTTTTATTACAGCCATTAGAGATTTACTGCAACCCACTTCCATGTTCATCAGACATACTATCAAGATTAAATCAATAGTAGTAGATATGCCAAGAATTTCTTTTTGGTCCTCATCTGGTATGTTCTGAGATGTACATAGATTAGTAGTGCAATGCTGGACTGACCGAAGTACTTCCGAAGAGACGTATAACGGCAAAGAACTGCAAGGTTCGTTACCATCAACAAATGCCTTTAACATTTAAGGAAACTAGTCCAAGATCTTCAGACGCCCATGCTTCTACAGCACCCAATTTCCCTTCCAATGCTTCAACCAGTGTGTTCAACTCAGTAATGGTGTATCGGAGAAGGACAAATCTGTCATCTTGTTCACAAGAACAGAGAAGATGTGCATGTTTAAGACATGCAAATCGGTCTGAGGAGCATTTGCAGCCAGCAACAGACGTGAAAATCGTAGAAGCATGAAAATCATTCTCTCTCATTTGTCAAATCGAAGTCCCTTTCCATCTTTTGAGGCTCTAAATGGATTGGAAGATGCTCAAGTCTTTTCTTTTCTACCTCAACCTTCAACTGAAAGAAAACGAAACTCATGGTAAATTATCTTAGCAAGAGATTAGTGCATAAGAAACATTCCAAGATATAAAAGCATAAAAGTATATTTGCATGCATATTTGCACGTATGCATGCAGGTTTAAGTATGTATAATCAAGTATTCATATACTGTTATATATACATATACTATTGTCATAAATATATAAAATGAGAACATATAAATATATATTAATTATTTCAGTCACCTTAACCGCCTTAGTTAGTATTCCATCCTTTCCGCATACACTTTTCCAACTCAAATTTTTTGGATTATCAATGTTCATAACTGATAGCTCCCAAAGTGCTCGAATGGCTTCCCTTGCTGATTCTAATAGTAATTTGTCGTGAGACAGTGATGTCTTGCGGCGTTGCTCACTGTAGAGCTCCACTGCACTCTGCCCATGCTCTAGCCAATCAACTGGGCCAACATTGACTGCCTCTGCACAATTGAAACCACAGTTGGATCCTGAATGATATGCCCTTGGGAAGGTAAGAACAAACTCTCCAGAGTGCTGAACAACTCAATGCACTAGCACAGCCTCAGACTTAAGAACTGAAGGAGACAGCTGAGTAACCTATCACAAGACATTGATCATAAAAATGCAAATATTAATCCATACATTATTAAGTCAGAAACTGTCACTTTTTTCTGTGCAAAAACTTATTTTCCAACTAATAAATATTTAGACACCACCCATCACTAGGCCTCTACCCATTAGTCCTCAAAACCATTTTTCTCAAAAGTAAATAGCTGTAACCAACAACAACATAAATTTTAAATATATAGATAATAAGATAAAATCATGAAAAAGAAATTGAACACACATTGTGTGTGCCAGTGCATGTGCCATTTTAAAATATATAAATAATTATACAATGCAAAGACATCTGAGAAATATAGGATAGGAAAATATAACACAACTTGGTGATATAGAACATAATTGTGATTGAGGCCAAGTGAATTTAACCTTGGTTACTGTTGCTCCTATCAGATAAGGTAACAGCATACAGACAAAGAAGTCTATAACATGGTAGAATTAGAAGCCACCTACCAAGTGTTGTTTATAATCACGTACAAAAGATATATTTGGACAGTAAGAATAGTCTATCTTTCCTAAATAAATCAAATGCATAAACCAAACAAAACCTATTGCATAACTCTATCAGCGGACGATGATTTAATTAGAGATTGACACAAATAACTGGGAGATGTAAAAGTGACTAGCCCAATTACAATCATAGTAAAACTCACCAGTTAATGAAGTAAATCTGGTTGTTCCTTGAACAAATCAGGAAGATGCTTTTTCATTGCAGCCTCTAAAGCAGAAGCATGTGAGGTATGCCATATAAATTTCACGGATTTTTCAAAACCCTACCTATCCTGAGCTTTACAGAATGTCTCAAAATAAAATAACAATAGCCTGATCGACAGAAGAGGGGAAGTTTCCATGACAAAATCCATCAATAAAACTCATTATCACAACAATGAATAATCGGGAAAAAGTTTGTCACTGTTCCTGAGAATATAACAATGTATCACCAATATCTGAATTGAACAGCCCAACTGGAAACAAATGCAGAACTTACACTAGAGAGATAGTGAAGACATCTCACTGAACCACAAACTTTCTGGGTAATGATGAATAGCCATTTCTGTTGACCGTAAACTATGGGCTTAAATAGACAATTTTCAGGTACATACCTTTCCAAGATTCTAAATTCCCACAAGGCCATTAGTAGGGACCAAAACTATCATATCAAATAGCTCGCATTCAGACTTCTAGAAGTACAGCATCCTATACTTAAAATTATCGAGTCAAGAATCAAGCATAACTAAAATTGGAATAACAAAACGAGCAATTACATTTTCACAATTGATAAGCACACAATGATAACTCAACTTAAAATGTAGATCTTTCTATAGTAGAGGTTCTGAGAGACATCATTTAACAATAAATTATGCAGGCTACTATATGAGCTGTATTCATCATTTGACAACAAAGATTAGGGTACTTTCAATAATGCTTGAAAAGAATATAGTAACAAACTGGATAAATAGACCTCAGAATTGATTTTTCACCAATAATCGTTGCAAGAGCACAACCCATCTTTGAAATGGTGGAACCTTTTAGCATCTCGTGCGATGATCTCCCTGCCAACCAGCTTCGAGATGATCTTAAGTGCATTATGGCAATCACCACAAACACGGAGATTTTTTAAAATTGTATTGATGAGCGAGTTGGGCTGCTCATAAGACCCTGAGCAACAGCTAGCCTCTCGCTATGTGCAAGAAGAGCATCCTCCTTGCTTTCTTGGTCTATGTCATGGAGCACAAATTTAGTCTCCGCCACATAACCAGCCTCTTTCATTTGTTGCCTCAATCCTCTTAGGAGTGCGTATAACTTGTCATTATCAGGGTGAGATGTATCACCTGCCCTGTACTCATGGACCCTACTCCTAACCTCTAGAAGATTCAACTTCTTCTCTTTCTCTTTCGCAATATCTGAAGCTTTCACTGGTATCAGACCTGCCTTTGATTGCTCATGCAAGCGAGACGGATCTAGGAGCTCAACAAGCTCAGCGCAACGATCCCCAAGTTCCATGTTTCCATGAACTCTACTAAAATTCATTAATGATTCCCAAACATCAATACTCGGTTCAACTGGCATCTTTTCAATGAACTCCAATGCTTCATCCAAATAACCTGTACTTCGAGCATGTCCACTACACATGACATAATGCTTCATGGATGGAACAATGCCATAACTTTTGTTCATTGATTCAAAGTGCAACATCCCCTCGGTGATGTCACCAAGAAACTACACGAGAGAAGACACTAAGAACATTTGGCCATCAGGTTGCAATCCTGATTCTTTGAATCGGGTAAACAATTCAATTGCTTCCTCTCCTAGATCATTCTTAGCAAGCCATATTATCATCGTGTCCCAAGATGTCAGATTCCGCTGCGGTATTTTATTAAACACAGCAAATACATCGTCCATCGAACCGCAGCTACAGTACATTTCTAGAATTTT